>JAPIVC010000846.1:600000-778435 GCA_030586385.1 Camponotus fellah | reverse complement strand
AGATTCCGCGCTTTATTGGCTGACAGCGCCTTATTTGTCAATTTTTAATTATCTTTAATTATAAAATTGTGTAACATTTTGCATGACGAGCGCTAAATCATCGAATCGAAATTGGAAATCGCTGTTGTGAGTACTGTTGTGGTAATTCAAGTTTATCAATAAAAAAGACCAGTTAAAATTAAGCTGTATTCACAAAAATTTATTGGCACATATATAAAGAAAGAATTCTACATATATTTTTCTATATTCTAATATATTTCATTTTATTCATAATATAATATTATTATAACATTGCATTTTTAATCTTATAATATCTACAATATGTACAATATCACAATATCCTCATAGAAAAAAAGTTAAAAAATTATTTATATATGATTGTAAAATACATATATTATAAATTCTAAATTTTATTGTGCACACTACCAATCAAAAAGTACTTTGTGCATAATAGCAATATCAGCAGTTGGATAATTTTTTGACAAGTTTGGTACGTAATGAGTGTCTTCGAAATGAGAAAAGTAGCAGAAGTAATAATAGAAGAATAGTAGAAAGCAGGTTGAAGGCATCATCACATTTTTAACGCATCTTTTCGAAACCGAGATCTATTATATTTTCTTATTAATTAACATTTCTAATAATTAAAAACTCTGTTAATGATTGAAACTTATAAAACGAAAGAATGCGACTCGGGCTGTATGAAAATTGTAATAAGTATATTAATCGTTTAATAAATAATTAATCTGTGTGTAATTTTAAAAATATACTTGTATACAAATTTAATTCTCGTATATATACGTCATAGTACGCGTCAAATATTTCGGCAGCGAATTATCAATAACACGACGTTCGACCTTGATGACGTAATGCTTACAAGGGCGACGACCCGTGTCATTCGCGCGGCGACATTCCAACGACGAAGTAGTGATACGGAACGCGCTTCGTACTATTAAATTAAATTCTTTTCCTAAATGCGATTGCGATTAATAATATATCGAAATATAATTCGCTACGACTATTGCAATTAACAATTAATTAACAATTAATAAATGACATGAAACTGTATGACGATGATAAATTCATCGACCCGCGATCCTTCATTATTGCAAATAAAAATTGAAGCAAAAGGGGCAAAAATTACAAATTTTGTTACAATATTCTCCGATTCTCGAACTTTACGGATAATAATTATTTCTCTAACATTGCGTAGAATCAAATTCGATTTCGCCCGATGTTTTAAACTTTTCTAAATTGCAAGCATATATATTACATTAATTAAACTATTGCTGTATCATTACTTTACATTAGTTTAATATTTCAATTTAATGATTCGCGTTATTGTGCATACATTATACATCGATAAATAAAAATAGCATTAATGTAAAGAATCGCGTGGCGCATGATTTTGACTTCGTTTAAAAGTCGATTGAATTGCAATAGTTTTTGTGTTCTTCTCTTATAATACATATAATAAAATACGTATCTTGTATTTATCGATTATTTTGCGATCGAGAGTTTCGTGCAAAGTGTCTCGCGATCGTTCTATATATAACTAAATATAATTAATTGCTTGTTCGCGAGTGAATATCAGTGCTATGAGGAAACAGGATGAAGAAGGAAGGACATCTGGAAAAATATCGGACAGCCAGAGAGCAGGGAGAAACCTTGAAGCAGCCAGAGAGATATGCGGTGAGTAATTTTTAAAAATTATTTATTATTTATCTATATTATTTCCAAAATAGATTCATTGCCTATTATTTTTTTATTTTCTCGATAGTATATGTAATTGATTAAAAATACGTTTTTTACATAAATTTTTAATTACATATTTTATTATGTTACAAATAAAAAAATCATGCGTGCGCGACGTGATTCTAACAATTTACCGACATGCACAAAATGATGACTTTACCGGCAGTCGAAAAGTATCTTGGACTACGTAATTCTGGCGTTTAACGCGAATGCAGGTGGCGATACTAAACAGCAAAAAAAATTGCCGTATTGTGTGAAACGCGACGCGCGAAATATTGCATTTCGTATCGTTCTTTGCAAAAAAAATGTGTGGAAGTGTTGTATACGTGTTCGCGATTGACAGTTCGGTGTTGATGAATACTAATCAACGCGAGTATAATTTGTCGTGCATTGGATATCTCTTCAAACTCTGTATATGCATCATTTTCGAATCGCCCTGATCGAACATTCCGATACCAGTGATCCGAAAAAAGATCGTCGAATATATTTCGAACAATTAGAATCGTGCATAGCATCAAGTGACTTTTATTTATTTGAAATGCGATGTACTTTTTGTGTGGACATTCATCGGAAAGAACGTACGTGCTTCTCCAAATTGAGGTAAGTTTGTAAAATATTGAAGCTTTATGTGTAGTAAATGTAACCTAAATCTGTTAACGGATAATTATAAGAGTAACAGTATAAAAGATAGGGATTTTGAGATTCTACAAATTTGATAAATTTAGTTTCTGACAATATTCGAAAAAAATCTTATGTCGAGTATCGTATTTTATTTATTGAATAAGTATAAGAATTATTATTGCTTATAAAGAGACATTTGTATAAGACAAAATTATATTAAACATTTTAGTAAGAAAGACTGATTTTTAATGAGATGATACAAATGATATTATGTTATATATAAAATAATATATATAAATTTTAAATAATATAATAATATAATAAATATAAATTTCAATTAATATATATAAATTTAT
Source organism: Camponotus fellah (assembly GCA_030586385.1). Taxonomy (NCBI): domain Eukaryota; kingdom Metazoa; phylum Arthropoda; class Insecta; order Hymenoptera; family Formicidae; genus Camponotus; species Camponotus fellah. The sequence continues at coordinate 775,706 of JAPIVC010000846.1, read as the reverse complement.
AAATTTATATATTGATATATTTAATGCATAAAATTAATATACAAATTTAATATAAAATATGTATTTTTAAAATGTATATATTTTTAACATATTTCTATATAAAATAATATCATTTTGTATATATATATATATAAAAGATGATTTAATGAGAGATATAAATTGACATTTAATAGATCATATAATTTTATTTTCTTACGAGATAAAGAACGTAATAACAAGTGACGTAAACGCAATGCATTATTCATATAAATCATATGAGTGAAGATGTACATTTAATATATATTTAAGATTTGCCTTATTCAACCAACAATCGCGTTTTTAAATTTTCCAGTATTTCGGCCATCCTGTTTTCCAATTCGTTCCTTCTTTGTATCTCTTCTCTTTTTTCCTGCAACATATGTACGAATGCTAAAAAAATATTTTCATACATAACATGAATGAGATAAAATTATTTTTCTTTAATTTATAAAATTTTTTAAAAATTGCATATTGATTGATTGATTTAAAATTACATTTATATTTATAAAAATTTAAAATTTGAAGATCTTATCATTAGTAAAATATAATTGTGTGTATTAATATTAAATAATTTAGTTTCAAATTAAATCTCTAATCAAAAACAAAGAAGTTATATTATTTTTTCTTCTAATTAGATATTAGAATTTACTGGATTTGTGATTTATAATATTAAATGAATCAATAATTTTTGTCCTCTAAAGTAAAACTTTGAAATTAATTTTATTGAATTTCGTGTGTGTGAATATATAATTCTATTAATTTTTTAATGTGTATTTTTGTCATAAAGTTTTGTACAAATTTTATTTTATATGAAAATGCATATATGTTGCTATATATTATTAGAAAGAAAGAGAGAGAAAAAAAGAAAAAGAAAGAGAAAGAGAAAAAGAAAAATGGAATATTATAATATACATATATTAATTTATTGTATAAATTAAACATAAACATACATTATTTTGTTTAACAATTAATAACATTTTCCATATTTTTATTTAACAATTAATAAAATTTTCCATATTTTTATTTAACAATTAATACAATTTTCACGAAATAATTTTTATAAATAACATACAAATTAATAATGTCGCACATTTTATTAGAATTTTTCCTATAAAATGCCACAATTAAATATTACGTATAAAGTTTACGTAATGGATTGGTCCGTTCGGGGTTAATTGCCTCTGCTCCGATATCTTTAAGGTCGTCACTTTGTTCCTGTACTCTGTGACTTTGGCTTTCTCCGTATCATTTTCCGGTTCGTCGGCATGTTTCATGACACTTTCGTTATCATGATGATAAACCGGATCGAGGAGCATGTCCGATTCTTTCATAATTTTACCATTCTCCTCGACTTTCAATGCGTCGCTGCTTTCGCCTGCGAAGCTATAATCGTCCTTGTTGAAGCCGAAGAAGTCGTGGGCGCTCTGGGGATCGTCGAAAGGTTTATTCGTCGAGACCGGTTTTAGAATCTTCATCCTTCCATCCTCGCGTTGGTCCTCTGATTTATTTGTCGGAATCGGTTGTAGACTCTTCTCTCCATCATTCTTGCCTTGGTCCTTTGCTCGAGGATTTTTTGGTCGACTCGCTGATCGCGAATAACGCGAATTTGAAGGCCTACTTTGCAAATTCCGATGCAAAGACCTCATATTTTGCATGAGGACTGGAGAAGATTGCTCAGCTTGCGATTGATATATTCTGCTCGACCAGTTCTCTATGTTAGGAATTTGATTTCTAGGGTCAACATTAACCGATTCTTTGGCCTCAGGATCGTTGAAGATGTATCTGTAACGATTGAGAAGATTGGTTGGAGCTTCGTGAGGCTGATGATAGCGATCTCTCGCGGTCCCATTCAGATTATATTCGCTAAGATTCGAGCTCACTCGGATAAACTGTGGATTAGTATTTTGTCGAGGAACGTAGACTTGGCTTCGCTGATATGTGGCCTCGGTATTTTGAGGATCTTGACTTTGCGGGTTTGTATTTTCGTTCGGGAAGTAGTAAACGTAGGGATATCGATACGGATGTGCCGAGTTACCAACGACCACCAGGAAACCGGAAGGTTGCTCCGAAGAGTGTTCGTTGTTGGCGTCATTTGCCGCGATATTTTTGACATATTGATCGTTCGAAGGGTTCTGGGAATTGGGTGAAACAATAGTGGTGGTCGGTGCCGTATTGTCGAAGGCGTAATCGAAGGGCGGCGGCCACACTTGCAGCTCTTTGTGCTCGCCTTCGTGCAACTTTCGCGGTCTTTCGGGCAAACCGATCAGCGGAGTCAGCTTCTCCTTGGCTAGAGTTTGCGTGGCATGGTTATTACCTTCAGAGAATCGACCACTCGGCAATTTATCCGAGTCTTCATAGCTCAACTGCTGCGTCGTTGCCTGCTGGACCTTGTTGTTCGCATCGATGTAACGTATGGGCACGATTAGAGGCACGTGTCTTACGAGATCCAGCTCCTCCTGCGACTTTGGGTTCCCGGCGTCATCGCGCAGAATATTCTTGCTTACTCCAGGTGGTATCCTCGCGCGAGGATCGTCTTCCTTGCCTCGAACGCGTCCTTGGATCTTGGGTCGAGTCGATGAACGGTTCTGGGCTCTTTCGTCCCTTTCCGCTTCGCTCTCGTCATTCAAGTCGTATTCTTCATACTTATTCTTCGGTAAGGCGTATTCTTCTCTGAGCTTCTGTAATCTAATCAAGTGTTCGTCGTATCCGTCCGCAGGTGGCTCCTTTTCTTCTCCGGAGGCGTCTTCGGGAACGGGATGTTTGAACATGTTGATGTATCCGATTCTGTCGTCTTCTAGTTTCTTATTGTTCAGTATTTCACCGTAGCTGTCGCGGATCATTTCGGGATCACCCTCGTGGAAATAGTCGCCGATGGGTAATTGCTGATTGTAGCTTACTTCTATATACTTGTCAAAGTTCTCGGGTTGTTCGCGAAGCTGTTCAGGATCGTCATCTTCAACCTCTTCGCTCTCGTCCTCCCTTGGAGGCTGTTTCGACTTATTTGCTTGATTGGTACGTTCCTCGTGTCTCTCGGCGGACTCTTCGTTCTCTTCATCGACATCTGCTGGCGTTTTCTCCTCCGTTGATTCATTGTTGGAAGCATGTTCTCGGTTTCGATGAGCAATTTCTTCTTCTCGGTTTCTGTTTCTTTCGTTTATCTTATCTTTATGATACTTATTCATGTCGCAGTTGGTGCGTTCCTTCTGCTCCTGGAGTTCCTCGATATGTTCTTCCTGTTTATGTCGCTGCTGGGAGCTCGGCTCGTGTAGTTGATGAGTATAATGGCTCATCGGCATCTTCGTCACGTCTTTCTCATCATAGATATCCTTTTCCTCCACCATGAGTCGTTCTGTGTTCTTGTTATTTCTGTATATCGTTTCTTGCTCTTTTCTCATCGGCGTTTCCAGGGTCTTGTTCGACTCGCTCATGACTGAAATTGCCGGGGTGGCTACCGACAATTTGAAATTCTCGATTGGTATCGTTGCCGGTGGAAGATCAGGCGCGATCGGCAACGGAATCTTGACGAAAAACGGCGCCAACAAGGGTGGCCTCGTCCCCGAATTGGTTGTCGGGTCCACCGAAATCTTTGCGGGAGGCATCGGCATCGGCATCGATACGGGTTGCGAGGTCATCATCATCGCGTTTGTCGCATTTTGACGACCGTGGAAGATCTGCTCGTAACGCTGAAGGTGGCCTATTATATCCGTATTATTGCCGAAGTTCACCACGCCGGTGAATCGGATGGTTTCCTGTTGTTTCGGCGCCGTGGCGTTCATCGACATTGGCTGGGTAGACGCAGTTTGTTGCGCCATCGTGGATGAACTCGACATCGCGGGTCTCGTGGCGTTTGTCGGGTTCGGCAGCGAGGCTACTTGAATCGGAGTCACCGTGTATCCGAAGATCTGGGCCAAACCCGACAGCAGAAGACCGAGAGCTCTCTTATCGCGCAGTTTATACGCGGATTGTCTGTCGGTTCCGTCAGGTTCCCGCAGAGATGCATCTAGTCTCGATAGATCCTCGACGGATCTCGCTCTCGGAAATCTCTCCTTAAACTCGATTTCTTCCGATTGCATCTCAGAAGCTCGCGTGACGTATAGTAAACAGAGAATGAATATTGATAGACGCGATTCCATTCTTGACACTTAATTGATGTCGGCAACAATCGCACATTGAATTAGATTATGCGTTGAGTCACTTTTTATAATAATCGTGCAAATTAAGACATCACTTTTGCGTTTCTTAAATAGTTTTTATCGTTAGTCTTCTATTGTTAGATGCAGTTTTTATTTTATTTGAAAAATTCACACATGTCGTTTATATTTTAAGCGATTCGTTTTACGTCACAAATCACGCATTACTTTATGTTGTTTAATTATTTGGATTAAAGTATATGATAATTTATTGAGGAATGATTGAAAGTCACAATTGCAAGAAATGTTTTTAACAATAAAATGTCAGATCGCGCGGAAGCTTCTTGTCTTAGGACTCCACGATGACTGTCGGCCAATTGCGACGGCGTAGGTTTCGCGAAACAATGACTTAACAATGACACTGGCGGGGATAAATTTTTGCATAATATCGGAAAGAAATGTCGAGTTTCACTTGAATTGCACGGGCCGACTCGTTGATTTGCGTCAACTGAAGCGATACGATGTAAGACAGGTGATGGAGGAACAGGCAAAGTGCTTGCGAATGAATAAGTGTTACTAACAAAAAGAATATAAGAAAGAATTAGGCTGTGTAATTTTGGTTCCACAAACTCTTTAATCACACTTTAATTACACGCGCAGAAGCGTGTAATTAAGGTGTATATGCAATGTGTATGACAAATTCTTTAATTTTTAAAGGAAGGTTATTATGTTGTTGAAAGTAAAGTTATGTTCGATTTTTCACTTTTTATTGTAAACGATATTTACTTTTTAAAAAAAATTAAAAAATTGCGAAACAATGATTTGATTATTATTTTGAGAAATTTTTAATATATAAAAAATTTTCCTAATCAATTTAATTGACTAACAAAATTACATGTGATGTTATTTATAATAAATATAATTAAAGAAAAATGATTAATTTAATTAATTAAAATAATTATATATATAATATTATTATTAATATTATGTTTAATTTTTAAGTATTTATTATTATTAATATATTGAATATTTAATTCTAACTCAATTGATTTTTTAATCTATATAAGAGACTAATTTATTACTGTAGCAAATTTGATTCAGAGATAGATAGATTTTTAATATGGATTATTGGGATGATATCTTTATTAAATACTTTTATGTAAAAAATTAAAAAAAGCAACAGTTAATATTATGAAAGACTCCATCTCTTGTGAACGTTTGCATTTTTCTTATAACTTCCTCAGTGAAAGGGGATTCACCGGTGCGTGTAGGCGTAAAATTAATTTATGTTTAGTGTCGAGATATCTCTATCTTTCTCTCTTTCTCTTTTTCCGTTTCTCATTTTCAAAGTCTTATAATAACTTATCTAATGAATACAAGAAAAACCTCTATTTCATCAATAATCGCCAAAGCGAAAAGAAATTATTTTCGTAACAAACTTCTCTACATATGAGTTATAACTTTATGATTCTACACATTCATAATTTGAAACAGGAAGCGAATTTAAAAGCAATATTATCATTTCTTCCGTAGAAACACGAATTAAATGAAAAAAGAAACGATATTTATTTTTTTTTTGATGAATTAAAAATAACTTTTCTGTTAATGCTTATGAATGAGTTGTTGGTTTGAAAAATGGCAAATTTAAAAATATGATAATTAAATTTGAATAAAACATTATTAAAAAAATTTACAAAATTTATGTAAACTAGAATTATTATTAAAATTTAAAGTCCTTGTATCAATTTCGTCTTTTTTGAGTATTATTCGCGCAGTATACTTATTTAAAAATTTGATCTCATAATAAGCAGTTTATTTAAATATATTTAATCTTCACAATATAAGAAATTTAGTTATATGATTTTACACATTCATAATTTGAAACAGAAAGCGAATTTAAAAGTAATATTATCGTTTCTTCCGTAGAAACACGAATTAAATGAAAAAAGAAACGATATTTATTTTTTTTTTGATGAATTAAAAATAACTTTTCTGTTAATGCATATGCTTATGAATGAGTTGTTGGTTTGAAAAATGGCAAATTTAAAAATATGATAATTAAATTTGAATAAAACATTATTAAAAAAATTTATAAAATTTATGTAAACTAGAATTATTATTAAAATTTAAAGTCCTTGTATCAATTTCGTCTTTTTCGAGTATTCGCGCAGTATATTTATTTAAAATTTTGATGTCATAATAAGCAGTTTATTTAAATATATTTAATCTTCCCAATATAAGAAATTTAGTTATATGATTTTACACATTCATAATTTGAAACAGGAAGCGAATTTAAAAGCAATATTATCATTTCTTCCGTAGAAACACGAATTAAATGAAAAAAGAAACGATATTTATTTTTTTTGATGAATTAAAAATAACTTTTCTGTTAATGCATATGCTTATGAATGAGTTGTTGGTTTGAAAAATGGCAAATTTAAAAATATGATAATTAAATTTGAATAAAACATTATTAAAAAAATTTACAAAATTTATGTAAACTAGAATTATTATTAAAATTTAAGGTCCTTGTATCAATTTCGTCTTTTTTGAGTATTATTCGCGCAGTATACTTATTTAAAAATTTGATCTCATAATAAGCAGTTTATTTAAATATATTTAATCTTCACAATATAAGAAATTTATTTAAGTGTAACTACCTACATTTCTTTATTTCTGTACATTTAACGCCGAACATATCGACGTTACGTAAAATATTATACATGCTCACTGATGCGAGCGATTCCATAAAAACAATTACGGTGCACGCGACTATAATCGGCTGTGACAATAGAAGAAAGAACAGGAATTTATGGCAGTGTTGCGAAAGGCTGATGACAGAGTAAATGTCGATTCGAGGTATCGTTTGTCTCGTGTTCGATCGATGTCGTTGGCTGACGACAAGGACGACGACACATTGCGTTAGTTCGGATATTTCCTAGCTGGGACTTTCGTAAGTAGACAAAAGTATACGACCTGTTCTGTGTATCCTGGTCTAGAGAAAGTCGCTGTTCCCTAGTCTGGCGACGATAAAACCTCTTAGGGCGACGATTCGCGAGGGAGGGATGAAACAAAAACTTGCTGCACGTTTAAGGAAGGGTTCGCGATTGCATAACGATGCTCTTAACATACTTGATATTACCCGACTGGATAGATTAGACATTCCTTATACGACAATGCTGGAATTTAATTAACGGTAATGCAAACAGTTTCTTTGTCTCGTTAACATTTTTTTTAAATCATTTAATCACACGAATGTGAAATGAAGAATGAGAAATTATAAATACTGTTGAATTAGATCATCAACATCGTTAGAATATTGATAAAATTAATGTAGAAAATATATAATTAGCTAGAGATTGTTATTGAACGAATTCGATCAGAAACAGCCTCGCGAATTAATGCAAAAATTATATAAAGTAAAAATTTCACGGCATTATAATTTTATTATTCGGATTTTTAATTGAATTAAAACTTCATAGATATGAAATAGATACTGCTTGCATTGATTTTAATCATGAGAAGTAGAATTTATTTGCGATTTTCTAAAATATAATATTATATAACAATATAATAATTTTAATTTATTTTTATATAAAATGAAAGAAAAAAATATTGTGTGTGATATTTAATAATGAGATTTAATTATGATATCTAATAATGAGAAGTGGAATTTATTTGCGATTTTCTAAAATATAATATTATATAACAATATATAATAATTTTAATTTATTTTTATATAAAATGAAAGAAAAAAATATTGTGTGTGATATTTAATAATGAGATTTAATATTATAATAATATCTAATAATGAGAAGTGGAATTTATTTGCAATTTTCTAAAATATAATATTATATAACAATATATAATAATTCTAATTTATTTTTATATAAAATGAAAGAAAAAAGTATTGTGTGTAATATTTAATAATGAGATTTAATAATGATATCTAATAATGAGAAATGTGGAAATGGAATTTATTTGCGATTTTCTAAAATATAATATTATATAACAATATATAATAATTCTAATTTATTTTTATATAAAATGAAAGAAAAAAGTATTGTGTGTAATATTTAATAATGAGATTTAATAATGATATCTAATAATGAGAAATGTGGAAATGGAATTTATTTGCGATTTTCTAAAATATAATATTATATAACAATATATAATAATTCCAATTTATTTTTATATAAAATAAAAGAAAAAAATATTGTGATGCGATATTTATACTTATGTTATAAAAAGTAAAATCATTTCTATAATGAATACATTAGAGTTTCAAATTTAATTTAATAATAGAGAGTAAAATTTTAAGATCCTGCGAAGAAATTTTGCGGGAGCACAATTTATTTAAGGCATATTTTTTTCTAGGAATTATCTGGCAAAAATAATAAGCGATTACAGTAATAGCTTGTCAATATTTTCTGCTCAGTTCTTGTTGTCCCGTGAAAGTAAAGCATTTTTATATCATGTACAATAGTTAAAAGGACATTCTCTTTCCTCCCTTTCTTCTTGCATTTGATGTAATTATTAAATAATTCATGAAATTTTATCACATAATTTTATTATTATACGCACATTTAAAATTTGATCTTTCATAGTATTTTTCACATTTTAAGAAGTGAAACGATAAAATAAAAACACTCGAATGTCTCATCTATCACGAATACATTCTCATTTCGAGGATTAGCAGTAATGACTCGCGTACTCGTTATGTCATTTGGTGATTCTTTACATGGGAGTGGTCTTGCAAAGTTGTCAGTCGAGGTGTTACATGTGTAGCGATTCTAGAACCCACTATAAATTCAGCGAACGACTTACTATAAAAGAAGCATCAACCCCTAAACAGCATCAGTTTGTAAGTGCGCGCCACACTTAATATGAAGCTGCTGGTAAACATTTAAATATTGTTTATAATTAAATTATAATTAAATTATATAATAATATAATTATATAATTAATAATTATATAATTAAATTATATAATTAATAATTATATAATTAAATTATATAATAATTAAATTTATATTTAAAATTTATATTTAATTCGATTAAAATATAAAACTGGTGCTTTTTTCTCTTAGTTATTCGTTTTTTTGTTTTTGTTTTTTTTGTTTTTTTTATGAATTTATTATGATTTTTATTATGATGATGATTGATTTTTGATTTATTATGATTGATGAATTCTTGGATTAACTTTCAACTATGTCTTTAATATTATTTCTAAAAAGAAAAGTGATTGAGATTTCAATATTTTAGAAAATACATACAAAAATATCATTAAAAGGAAACACTTATTTCAATTAATTTAATCGTTCGCTGATTACGGTGGCTTTTATTCGCATCGTTAACGCATTGACAATTGTTTTAGTTTTTGCTATCGTTGATTATTCTGGTCTCGGGAGGCGAAGTTCTCGTCACCGAAAAAATAGCCGGGAATAACGACATATCCTCGCAAGCAGGCACGGTTTTCCAAGCTCAACCGAGCGTCCTGGAAGTCTTAGGGGAAAAGAAACTAGGAAAGAGAGGCTTGCTTCCTGCGGCTTACGTAGACACTTATACTCCCGTGTTGCCGTGGTAAATAAAGTACAGATAAATATCTTGTCAGCGACGTGAATGTAAAAATCTCGAGACAGCAGTTTGGCGCTGACGTTGATGTGAACGTTCGATTTCGCAGGTATCGATTAGGCGGATTGAGTAACTATGGATTGTCCGGTTACGGTTGGCATCCGGGCTGGTCATTGCGCGATGGTTGGTACAAAGGATGGTAAATTTCGAAAATTAGATGTGCAATCATTAAAATATCATTAAAATTGTGCGCATCTTACATTGATTTCTTGGCATTTTTTTTTCATAAATAAGACGTTTTCATATAATTTTCATAGTTTTCGTCATCGTGAGCTATTAAATTGTATTTTATAAATGCATTTGGGCAAATGACGTAGCAAAGTGTATTTATATTTGTACGAAATTTGCGTTAAAAATTAAAAAAAAAATTAAAAATTCCATAATTTGTAAATATTATGGAAATTTCACATTTATAGAGTTCATTGGTTATTACACATTATCGATTATTTGACGTATCGTTGTGTTTTGATAAGAGATGATTATTCATACAATAAGAGAGGGAAGTAATCGAAATTGAATAAATAATTGATATACAAAGAAATTATATACTTGTGCATACCTTCAATCGTTTCTTTACGTAAGTCGTCAGTATTTCCTCGCATATGGTGAGATTCTTGTCCGTGTCCTGCGCAATAAATCGAACGAAACCTTAGCATTCTTGAAAAAAAAAAATTGCATAGAAAAATACAATCAAAATAAATGTACGTGAGAAAGAGAAAGTTTCATTATTTACAACTTCCTGAAGAATAAACCTTTAAGATGCTTGTCAGTTCTTTGATCTTCTGCAACTTGGCTTGTTCTCTCTCGGTGCTTTGCGAAACGTTGCACATTCGCTGCGGATTCGGTTCGTACATTTCAAGATGCGAGGCGACAGGTGCTAAGCTCGTCCGATGCTGTCACTTTAAAAGCCCATACTTGTCGCAATACGTCTCCGCGTGAACTCACATACGTGTAAGGCAGGGGGTTGCTTAGGAACAAAAGAGGGCAACAAATGTCTTATCGGGTTTTCAACTAAAATCGAACGTTTAGAAATTTTAATTTTTCATTTACTATTAAATAACAATTTTATCACATTTTATTCCGGAATTATTATTTTTTTATTTATCTTTTGATTCGAATTTTTTTATTTTTGTACAGTGAATAAATATATCATCGACCGATTGAAAAATTCGTATACATCACCTACAGTTAACATTGAGATTTTCTCTTTCCCGGTAGATAAATTGTGCGCTCGTTATCTTTTATACGTTTTTATGATTTTTGATAAAATAATCGGTATATTTAAAATACGTAGAAATAATTTGATGATACTATTTAATAAATAAGATTTTTTTTTACCTGTTTGAAACTTATCCAATAGTGCAATGATAGTTTTCTGCGTTATCCACTCTGCCAGGTGCTTCTCTGCACTTTGTTAGAGGGCAACTCGAATAAAATCGATTTTAGCGCGACGCATGAGCTTACGCACGAAATACGCAGGAAAGAAATAATGTACAAAATATTTAAATATCATATTATTAATTCTTCCAAAATTCATCTAATTTAATTACAATAAAATATCAATTCTTTAAACAATTCTTTAAAATATATCAATTCTTTAATATACATCAATTCTTTAAACAATTCTTTAAACAATTCTTTAAACTATCAATTCTTTAAACAATTCTTTAAAATATATCAAAAGAAAATCAAGTCTCGCGTCAATTCTATCTCTACCGAATTTTTATAAAAATAACGAAATTAATAAAAGAGGGTTGCACTTATTTAAAACGCCAATTCGTGCTTTCAAAATATTACAAAGTTGGCGAAGGGGAATCAACCCTTTTCGCGCGAAAAGTCAAAGGCCAACTGGATGCGTACTTTGCGGTCGCGCGTTTATTAGCCCCTATGCGGACAGCGATAGAAGGAGAGAGGCAGCATCTCTCCCTCCGGATGGACCAGTTTTTTTTTTCGCATCGGACGAAACCGACCGGAAGAGAATCTCGAAATGAGAGTCAAAGGCTAACCGAACGCGTTTCGCGGCCCGGTGTTTGTTTACGTTCGAGTGGACAGTGGCCATTGTTCCGGGGCAGCATCCGGATGGACCAGTTCTCTCAGCGGCACGCGCCCGCGAGGATGATTATCCCGACGGGATAACCCGGCCACGCGAGCGAACAGGTTTGGAGCCGAAGAAGAAGAGTGGTCTCCTCTCCGGGGAAAAACGGCTCGTGATCTATATCAGGTGGAAAACTGGTCCCCCATTTCAGCAGCTCGGTGTCATCCACGTGCGATCTGACGGTACCGAGATCAGAGATCAGGCTCTCAAGAAAAGCAACGAGCTCCAAATACGAGAGTGGGAACAGGTTCCGCTGAATAAACGGGATCACGATCTTCAACCGCGCATCGGAAATGTAGAGCAGGTGGAATGTTTAGATCCGCGATCCAGGCGCGGTGTGGGCCAAGTTTCCTGTTTGCGGAGCATTTACGTAATGGGACTGGGAGAAAATAATCGATTGACATCGGTAGAAAAGGGTATATTTGTCAAGTGAGCTGAATCAAATTCGGGAGATTGACTTAAAATCTGTTCGCAAGAAAGCGATGCGAATGTATTATTTAAATTCATTGCGTTTTAGTCTTAAAATAAAAGTCAAGAAATTTCTAAATTATAATAATTAACGATTTCGATCATGTTTATATTATAATTTTTATTTAGGGCCTGAGCAGAATGGCTGACTTATAACCTTAAGACACTGTTTTATGCCCTAAGTCTTTGTCTTAGGTAACGCACAATACTATGTTATGTCTTTTAAGATTATAAGTTAGCCATTCTGCTCAGGCCCTTACGAGCCCTACGTCTGCCTTATTAAATCCACTGTCCACGTCAAACGTACGCATTTTTCACGTTCTTTCGCCAACAAGGGATTTTTCAAGGTGTAAAGACTTACTTAAGGTGAACTTCGCCAACGAAATGTGCCAGCAGAATACCATGGATTTAAATAAAATTGTTATATATATTTATATAAAAAAATAGAGGTAATTAATTATAATTTTGGATGCCAATTTCTCGATGCATTAACATTGCTGTCGCAAAAATCCGGTTTGCCTATTACATTTTTCGGAGAGGCACACCGTCGCCGAGCGTTAAATGAAGAATGCGATAAAGAGGGTTGTACAATCAGGTCTAGGGACACAAAGAACACAAGGCACTCAATCAAAAGGACGCGAAAACAAAGGCCGCTAACATGCGTGTCACATGAGACGTCGAAACCAGCCCACATTGGCCACTTCTTTCACCTGTCCATCACCCTTCCAGGCCTCTAAAGAGGACGCTTCTGAAAGAGGACATTTGCGTTTCCGTGCTCGTACCAGCTATTGTACGCCTTTATCGCCCGTTTCGTGCTTCTCTCCGCTGGCAACTGTGCGTTCAGTTGTAAGGAATGCATCTTTGACATGGGAGACAATATAATTGAGTGCTATATATATGTACTTTCAGTTGCACGATCAGCTCTCTGATATTAATCCACTTTTTACCGGAATTTTTATCATCCTTCTTTTCGCATAATCATTAGTTTCTCATATAATCATTTTATAGCATTATCTTTATTTTTTATATAAATATATACAACAATTTTATTTAAATCCATAATATTCTGTTGACACATTTCGTTGACAAAGTTCACCTTAAGGTCTTTACACTTTGAAAAATCATTTGTTGGCTTTTACCGGAATTTTTATCATCGTTCTTTTCGCATAATCATTAGCTTCTCGTGTAATAATTTTATAGCATTATCTTTATTTTTTATATAAATATATACAATAATTTTATTTAAATCCATGGTATTCTGCTGGCACATTTTTCGTTGGCAAAGTTCACATTAAGTATGTTTTTATACCTTGAAAAATCCCTTGTTGGCTTTTACCGGAATTTTTATCATCACTCTTTTCGCATAATCATTAGCTTCTCATGTAATAATTTTATATTATAGTATTATCTCTATTTTTTTATATAAATATATACAATTTTATTTAAATCCATGATATTTTGACACATTTCGTTGGCAAAGTTCACATTAAGTATGTTTTTATACCTTGAAAAATCCCTTGTTGGCTTTTATCGGAATTTTTATCATCGTTCTTTTCGCATAATCAATAGCTTCTCATGTAATAATTTTATAGTATTATCTTTATTTTTTATATAAATATATACAACAATTTTATTTAAATCCATGGTATTCTGCTGACACATTTTGTTGGCAAAGTTCACCTTAAGTAAGTCTTTACACTTTGAAAAATCCCTTGTTGGCTTTTACCGGAATTTTTATCATCATTCTTTTCGCATAATCATTAGCTTGTCATGTAATAATTTTATAGCATTATCTCTATTTTTTATATAAATATATACAACAATTTTATTTAAATCCATGGTATTCTGTTGACACATTTCGTTAACAAAGTTCACTTTAAGTAAGTTTTTACATTTTGAAAAAAAAATCCCTTGTTGGCGAAAAAACGTGAAAAATGCGTACGTTTGACGTGGACAGCTGATTTAATGAAGCAGGCGTGGGGCTCGTAAATAAAAACGTAAAAAATAAATAGCGAGGGAAACTTCGGTTGTCGAGTTAATTTCAGCTTCGGCTGCGAGAACCTGTCTCCCGCAGGGGGTCATGAAAGGGGGTCTCCCAGTCTACCTACATAGCGCATTACCTCCATTCGTATCGGTAACGAGGTCGACTCTGCTCTCTGCGGCACTCTTCCTCTAAGCGGGGGTGGCGCATAGACGCGGTATTACCGGGACACCCCGTATATATAGGAAGGGCGTATTTGTTTTACTGCCTGGCTGCCGGCATTGGTTGAGAACGTGCTCCGCATTCTTGAAATCGTGCCATCCTTGTTACAGGGTGCAGGCTCCACTGTCGTTTCCTTCGTCCCTCCGTCTCGTCGTCAAACCCGGGCTCTTTTCCTCGTCGCCGCAACCACCATGAGAAGGGTCGTAGTCGCGATCCCCTCCCCCTATATTCGTCCTCCCTCGCGCGACCGTAAAAAATTCTTAACTCCTGTAGTAGTCCCTGCAATACGCATATAAGTGCGCTGTACAACGTATTCTACGAGATATTTCTGAAACGTCTATCCAGTCAGCTGGGAATCCTCTCAACCTGCTGCAACAAAATAAAATTAATAATAACACTGGTCAACAAAAAAAATAATTTTAAAAAAATTAAAAAAATAATTTAAAAAAATAATTGAAAAAAAAATTTAAAAAAATAATTTTACTTTTTCCTCTTATAATTTTGCAGTTTTGAGCTTTTAAGTGTGCTGATTACGAGTACGACAATAATTTTTTTTAATAGCTCTTGTTTTTTAATATTTTTAGACTATCCTCTTTAGACATAAGTTTTTTTTCTAGTTTTACTCGATTCAAAATTATTATTTTTTTAACTTTCGATATGTCTTCGACTCGGAGACGTTGTTTACGTAATCCAGATAGTTTTTGTTATATTTGTGGCGAATACATCTTTCAAAAATATCGAAAACTTATTTCAGAATTTGTTAATTGTAATATCTTATAAATAAAAAAGATAGAGCTGATAAAACTAAACTAGTATTTTTTAATCAGTGCCTTAGTTATAACCTATAATACATATTAAATGTCAGGAAAAAATTTAAGCGTTGACCAGTGTAATAAAATACTCGAAATTATATTAAAAGAACTGTGCATCTTTTATTGTCTTTAAAGTAACTTTAATGAAATCGAAATTATTCATTTCTTATCATATTACGATAATATAATGATGATAAAAAATGATATTTCCAAAATCTAGAATAGATCTGAGCGAGAAAGAGATTCGTTTTCTTGACGTTGTATCCGTTAATAAGGACGAGAATGTCGTCGAAAATCTGTGTCATTAATCTTTGACGCTGTCAGAATCAGAACTAAAACCGAGAGGATTGTCTTCGTTTCTTTCTCTTCGATGAGACTATAGAAATTTTTAGCTTCTGTCATAGACACGAAATGCTTTTGTAAAGAGAAAGAGAGAGAGATCATTTTTTCTTCATTAGTCTCTTCTTTAGAGTCTATTTATGCATCTGGTTCATTGAACTAGTTGTTATGTCAAACTTGGGCATTCTTCAAATTAATTACGCTGACAAACAATTTTTTACGCCAAAGAACCTTAAACTAACAACAAATTCAACAAAATATTTCGAAATTACATTTACCACTAATTTTAACATAAAATAACAATATTAATAATAATAATATTCTAACAATAATGAAAAAAAATAAAATATATTTACAAATATAAAATTAAATATATTTATTTTTTATAAAATTAAATATATTTATTTTAAAAAAATTAAATATATTTATTTTTTATAAAATTAAATATATTTATTTTAAAAAAATTAAATATATTTAATTTTTATAAAATTAAATATATTTATTTTTTATAAAATTAAATATATTTATTTTTAATAATTTATTACTATTTGATTTGGATGCACATTCGACATAGTAATTTATTTTTTATCAACATGATTGCTCTTGCTGAAAAGAGACGTGTATTTTTTTTTACTTCCGGATAAGAATGGCATATTTTTACTGAATCCTTTGAGGAGCAACGTTGCTTTCGGGCTCGTAAAAAATTGTTGTCTTGTTTAATGTCGGCTTTTCTCGAGCCATCTCGATCTGATTTTTCGATAACGGAGCGTTGTCGCGCAGACACGGTCGTCACATTGCGGACCTAGACTATCTCGGCGAGATGAGAAAGAGAGAAATCGCGAAGGAAGAGTCCGGCATTCTGCCGATCCTAATTTACGGCCGGGATTTCAGGCGTTTATGTCTTTCCGATAAAGTCGTTCACGCAGATGCCAAGCCTGCATCGATGGATCTTCTTCATCCCGCGCTCCCACTTCTTCTTATTCCGCTCCTCGTCGGCTCTCGCATATCGATAGGACGCGACGAAACGTCAGAGCGGCGTTCGTCTTGCGTCGTTAACGAGAGCAAAGTGGGATCGAGGTGTCGATTCGTCAACAACAAGCGCGATTACGTCGGACTCGCGAAATTGCCAGCCATTCTTCCACGGTTTTCCACGCCAGAAATGATATTGATCGACACTCCGTAAAAGTCACGTGTAAGATTTAACCGCTTTTGCATAATAGAGTGTGGATCCTTTATTTCTCGAGAAGACAGCGCACTCTCCAAGCGCGCAAATAAAAATCTCTTTCATTATTCATTGAATATCCGTATTAGCTTGTGCTTTCGTGATACAAGTAATTTTTATATTTTATTGAATTTTCTTATGATATCGAATTTAAATGGACGGTTGTGCGTAGGTTAAAAGGACACGAATTATTCCAACCGATCTCAGTTTGAATCCGCAGTAATATTTGTTCAAAGGACGTGCGACCAGAGATTCAATCAAATTGTGTGCAAATAAAAATCTCTTTCATTATTCATTGAATATCCGTATTAGCTTGTGCTTTCGTGATACAAGTAATTTTTATATTTTATTGAATTTTCTCATGATATCGAATTTAAATGGACGGTTGTGCGTAGGTTAAAAGGACACGAATTGTTCCAACCGATTTCAATTTGAATCCGCAATAATATTTGTTCAAAGGACGTGCGACCGGAGATTCAATCAAATTGTGCGCAAATAAAAATCTCTTTCATTATTCATTGAACGTCCGTATTAGTTTGAGCTTTCGTGATACAAGTAATTTTTATATTTTATTGAATTTTCCCATAATATCGAATTTAAATGGACGGTTGTGCGTAGGTTAAAGGGACACGAATTGTTCCAACCGATCTCAGTTAGGATCCGCAATAATATTTGTTCAAAGGACATGCGACCGGAGATTCAATCAAATTGTGCGCAAATAAAAATCTCTTTCATTATTCATTGAACGTCCGTATTAGCTTGTGCTTTCGTGATACAAGTAATTTTTATATTTTATTGAATTTTCTCATGATATCGAATTTAAATGGACGGTTGTGCGTAGGTTAAAGGGACACGAATTGTTCCAACCGATCTCAGTTAGGATTCGCAATAATATTTGTTCAAAGGACATGCGACCGGAGATTCAATCAAATTGTGCGCAAATAAAAATCTCTTTCATTATTCATTGAACGTCTGTATTAATTTGTGCCTTCGTGATACAAGTAATTTTTATATTTTATTGAATTTTCCCGATATCGAATTTAAATGGACGGTTGTACGTAGGTTAAAGGGACACGAATTGTTCCAACCGATCTCAGTTAGGATTCGTAATAATATTTATTCAAAGGACATGCGACCAGAGATTCAATCAAAGTGTGCGCAAATAAAAATCTCTTTCATTATTCATTGAACATCCATATTAGCTTGTGCTTTCGTGATACAAGTAATTTTTATATTTTATTGAATTTTCCCATGATATCGAATTTAAATGGACGGTTGTGCGTAGGTTAAAGGGATACGAATTGTTCCAACCGATCTCAGTTAGGATCCGCAATAATATTTGTTCAAAGGACATGCGACCGGAGATTCAATCAAATTGGAAATTTCGCCTTTTTGCCGTCCACGGGAGGGTGTTAAATTCCCTGTGAGATTCGATTGGTCGGCGGGCACAGATTTCCTGTCCGGAAGAATTGACAAGATGGGTTTGTTCACGATTTTCTATCCGATCGACGCGTTCTTTTCCGTTTTCTCTCTTTGCGTGAATTTTCAGGAGAATTTATTTTCGCCTCGAGCCGGAGGTAATTGAACAAAATTAATGTCTTTGTTAATAAATGTTAATTAAATTCAAAAATAGTTTACAGCAATCAAATAAATTATATTAATATATTTATTATTTTCACATCTCGTGTATCTGCAAAAAAATGTGAGGGAGATTTGTAAATTCCTTATAGATTTTAAATTTTCATTTTATTATACAAAAATTTGATTTTTTACGCTAAATTTTTCATTGCCGGATATGGCTCCATGAATTTAACATTTCAGACAGACAGAAAGACAAAATGGTGTCGCCTATTTGCGTCTATTGTCGGATTTTTGATGTAAAATGTGGTCTTTGACCCGATAATCGCGTAAGGCTCGTTAATTATTGCTGGAGGCCCCCATGGGCCAGAGATCGAATCAGAGAATCACAACCGAAGTATATTCGCAGATTAAACCCGTCGTCGAATAAAGTCACAGCGGAATACAGATATAAGTAGCTCGTACAAAATTATTTCGCATTGCAGAGTCACATAGTATTATATTTAAATGTATGACAGATTGATTTGCAAAAGATGTATAATTGATTTATGGAATTTGTGACCTATTCTTACATTTAATCTTGTCACTGTCTTAATCTTTAAAATGATTATTAGTAGACTACAGAATATTCCAAGTGACTTATCTTTTTTTAATTTTTATTAGCTTTGTTGGCTGATCTATATTTTCAATTTTTAGCATTCGAGTTTAAATGTTTAAAAGTGACATTAAAATTAAAATATTTTATCGCACTAAATTTATTAAATTCATTTAAACTCAAATAAAATATTCTAT
This sequence comes from Camponotus fellah, assembly GCA_030586385.1. Lineage (NCBI taxonomy): Eukaryota > Metazoa > Arthropoda > Insecta > Hymenoptera > Formicidae > Camponotus > Camponotus fellah. Next base: position 756,416 of record JAPIVC010000846.1, on the reverse strand, counting down.
TCATTAAACTAAAGATTCAATAAAACGTTGGACAATTTATTTATATTTTTAAAACCCAAAATTTTTAATAATTCATAAAATAAAATACAGTTGACAGTTCTTTTTTTAAACATTTTTATTAAATAAATAAAAATTAGATTTTTGCATAAATTGACTTTAATAAAAGTAACATAGAAAGCTACTACACTTTTTATCAAATTTTCTAACAAACAAAGCAATACTTTTTTTCAATTTTTTTATCATTTCAAGACAGATTCGAATAATTGATCTAACAATTATTTAAAATTTAATACGAATAATTCGTTTCCTGGAACCAGGTCAAAAGGAATTGACCGAATGAATGATTAATCGGGAGCAATTAATTACATTTTGATTCGGTCCACGAACGCCGACAAGAGCGTCGTTCCTTGTTCCTCGAAGAACGAGGAACTCGTAAACGAGGCTATCGGCAGATCCACACTTCTTACTTTTGCCCACTATCCTGCTACGTCGACGAAGGGGGATGCTCGAGGATAGGGGAGGAGGGGGTTTAGATGGCCAGAATTTATAGCGTCTTGGCGATGGGACCGGGGGTGAGAAGGGGAAGCGGGTAGGATGAGGCAGAGCCACCCCTCAGACTCAATGTTTTCTGCAGGGAAAGTCGGAAGTCGAGCCGAACCCTGGCCAGGACTAGCCGTCTACCATACGTCTTGCTAACCGACCGTAGAGGTTTAGTCGTCGAAACCGGGAGCGGAAAAAATTCTATAAAATCGCCTGCTTCGTTTCATTATTATTTTCACGCGACGTATCCTCGAGCGGATCGTCTCGAATCATTCGTCGCGCGTTTCGTGTCTTAAATCGATACAGGGCGGACGGAATGAATTTTCGAAGCATTCCTCGCGCGGACAATTGGTACCCGTTATCGGGTAGATTTAGTTGGACGAGCGGGTCCCTCCATTTTCCGAATGGACTTCTGACCCCACCATCCCATGGCGCACGGGGATGCTTTTTATTAGACTCCAGGATCACCCGGTATACTCGGGTATCTCGCGCGCGCGCGCGCGCGCGCGTGCTTGTGTTTCCTCTATATAAACGTACGCGCGTCTATATAAACGTAACACGTAGGAAGACGTCGTATATGGCAGTGGCCATGTTCGGGGTGGAGGGACAGCCCCATTCGCCAAATTAACTGCGTTAGACCGGGACCCTGGAATTCTTTACGCTTTCCTCGACCTACGACCGGCCATTTTACGCTGGATCCGAAGCGACGGAAACGATCGTCGTCCCTCACCCTCGACTTTTTTTTTCATCGCATTTTCCTCCACTTACCACGTGTAATTCCCCCCCCGTTGTAGGAGACGTGCGTCGGGCAGATTTACGACGATATTTTACGTCCGAAGCGGCGAATTGCGCTTTGACGTTTCATTCGAAACTCATTGTCGCATTGATTATGATTTTTTTTTAAAGAGATAATGATATGGTTGGAAATTAATTAATTAAATAGCATATGAGGAAATTAATTAATAGATTATATCCTGAAAATTTAAATAAATAATTATATTATTAATATACATAATAATACAGGCTTGCGAGGATTTTTTTAAGATTCAATAGTGATTTCGACGTAATTTTGTGCGCTGAATCCGAATCTGGCCGCCGAATTTTCGTAGCACATCACGTTTTTGAGTAATTTGTAATTGAAAATTGTTGTTTTGACCAATTTCATGAATTTATTGTGGGGAAATCAAATTTTTTGAAATATTTTACGTTCGAAGCGGCGAATTGCGCTTTGACGTTTCATTCGAAACTCATTGTCGCGCTGATTATGATTTCTTTTTTAAAGATCGATCATCATGGAGCTAGTGATATGGTTGGAAATTAATAGATTATATCCTGATAAAATTTAAATAAATAATTATATTATTAATATATATAATAACACAGGCTTGCGAGGTTTTTTTTTAAGATTCAATAGTGATTTCGACGTAATTTTGTGCGCTGAATCCGAATCTGGCCGCCGAATTTGCATAACCCATCACGGTTTTGAGTAATTTGTAATTGAAAATTGTTATTTTGACCAATTTCATGAATTTATTGTGGGGAAATCAAATTTTTTGAAATATTTTACGTTCGAAGCGGTGAATTGCGCTTTGACGTTTCATTCGAAACTCATTGTCGCGCTTATTATAATTATTATGATTTCTTTTTTAAAGATCGATCATCATGGAGCTAGTGATATGGTTGGAAATTAATAGATTATATCCTGATAAAATTTAAATAAATAATTATATTATTAATATACATAATAACACAGGCTTGCGAGGTTTTTTCTTTTAAGATTCAATAGTGATTTCCAACATAATTTTGTTGAATCCGAATCTGGCCGTTAAATTTTCGTAGCACATCACGTTTTTGAGTAATTTGTAATTGAAAATTGTTGTTTTGACCAATTTCATGAATTTATTGTGGGGAAATCAAATTTTTTGAAATATTTTACGTCCGAAGCGGCGAATTGCGCTTTGACGTTTCATTCGAAACTCATTGTCGCGCTGATTATGATTTCTTTTTTAAAGATCGATCATCATGGAGCTAATGATATGGTTGGAAATTAATAGATTATATCCTGATAAAATTTAAATAAATAATTATATTATTAATATACATAATAATACAGGCTTGCGAGGATTCTTTTAAGATTCAATAGTGATTTCCGACGTAATTTTGTGCGCTGAATCCGAATCTGGTCGCCGAATTTGCGTAGCCCATTACGGTTTTGAGTAATTTGTAATTGAAAATTGCTATTTTGACCAATTTCATGAATTTATTGTGGGGAAGTCAAATTTTTTGAAATATTTCTGCCAATGGCATCGTATAATATTCACTTTCGCCTTTCAAAGCCACTTTCGATTACTGCCACACGATTTTTTTTTCGCTGAGATACATAAGTATGAAGAAAATTAATGTTAAAGAAAATTTATATAGACATCAATATGGTAGATTCATGATCTTGAAATTTGAAAAGACTGATATATGTTCCGTTGGCCAGAAAAGTATTGTAAAGAAATCTCTAATACAGTTATAAATTTTCCTAAATTTTATGCCTTTTTATTGTGATTCTATTCTCCATTTTTAATTTCAAAAGATGACATAAATATTATATTATATTATATATATTAATTAAATATTATATTATATATATTAATTAAATATTATATCGATAAAATTAATAAATAATTAATTAATTACATATCATAATAAATATCATAATAAATAAATTTCTTATAATTAGAGAGCTCGTGTGAGTTATTTATGACAATTACCGGCGAGTCTGAGGATAGGAGTAATTTCTTTGCAAACTTTTGGAAAAGGGGCGAAAGTGCATAACGCGGGAAACTTAAGTAACGATTTCTCTAAGAAAGTTTCGCGCGGCGAGACTTTAAAGCCGAGCGCTCGAGACGGCTTCTTAATCGAATCACTAATGCTTGTAAAATCTTTGTTCGAGACTCCTTAAAGAGAAGGAGATGAAGCACCGCGCGCGACCGAGAGTAAAAGCGTTTACTGCGAGTTGACGAAGTATCGGAATGAAAAAGTGCGAGTTCACTTCCGCCAAAGTTCCACCGCTATAAAGTCTTTGCAACTATTATAAAGAGTCAGTTATACTAGCTATTCGGTATAATTTACTCCGCTTATTAACATAATATAATCCGATAATATAACTATCTCCGTCTTTTAATATTTTACGATGACATTTCTCGCGGACAAGATTAAGCGGAGCTAACAATGGAATATATTTTTTATTCTTTACTTATTCTGCGGAGAGGTATTATTCATACTAATAGAGGGTGTATCTTGTATTCCTTATTTTTATCCTGCACCTCAAGTATATTATTGTTAATGGAATTTACATCCTTGAATTAAATGCAATGATATTCTCGAAATTCCACTCCTCTCTCGAAGATAAAAATGAGTAATATACGATGCCATTGACAGAAATATTTCAGAAAATTTGGTTTACTCAATAAATTCATAAAATTGATCAAAATAGCGATTTTTATTCAACTACAAATAACTCAAAAACCTGACGTGCTACGCAAATTCGGCTGCCAGATTCGGATTGAACGCACAAAATTACGTCAAAAATCACTAATGCATCTTAAAAGAAAAATGTTGACCCCTTTTTCGCAGACTTGTGTAATTAATTAAATACTATATCGATAAAATTAATAAATAATTAATTAATTACATATCATAAATATCATAATAAATAAATTTCTTATAATTAGAGAGCTCGTGTGAGTTATTTATGACAATTACCGGCGAGTCTGAGGATAGGAGTAATTTCTTTGCAAACTTTTGAAGAATGAGCCGCTCCTTCGGAAACGAGGGGCAACATTTTGTTTACATTTAATCGAACTCCAATCAACGACGAGATGTTACTTAACCGTAAACGGGCTCCATCAATTCACGGCGGATCAAAGCGGTGGCCACTTCCCTCGCTCGCTGTCGTCCTTAAATTCGCGCTAGCCTGTCCATCCTCGAGGTGCATAGGATATCGCGGACAACTTTCTGAATAGGTGATCACGTAAAACTGATTTAGCAATTCGCCCACTCCCGGGGCGGCGCGATCTTAGTTCAAATTGAGTATAGTCCAAGTCTTACTCGGGTGAACCACTACTAATCCAATTCCAGAGATCTCGAGACGTTCCGAGGTGAGTGGAGGGTGAGTGTGCAGGTTGTACGCGGCTGGTCGGCGGGGTAGAAGGGTGAGGAGGTGGCGGTGGTGGTCGAGAGAAAGAGCTTGGGACGTTCTGCGGATGGAGGGAGAAGGCGAAGAGAGAGAGAGAGAGAGGGGCGAGGGTCGAAGGTATAATATCGCCTATGCAAATAGCCTTTGGACTTAGACTGACTGAATATACTTTAGAGCCGGCGTGGCACCGGAATTTAGACCGACCATCGTATTTTCCGCGGGGTGGGACGCTTCCGTTTGTACACGCGTACTTCAAAAATTCCATCATTCCGCGGCTCGTTACGTCGTCTTCGCGATGCGCTTCTCTTGGAAAAAGTTTGAGGGACACCGCGCGTTTAGCGAGAATACGCTTGTAATTAATAATTAATAATATAATTAATTTATTATAATTAATAATTATGATTAATAATATTTTAATAATATTTTGACTGTCGCGGTGCGTGAATTTTTTTCCCAAATATGCCAAAATAGGGGGTAAATTTTATCTGTGATTTCTTGCGCTTTTATTTTATGGCTTTATAATCTGTAAAAAATGACGCGAGGTCCAGATTGTTAAATTCTGATGAAATAATATATATAATATTTCTCTGATATTTTATTTTTAGCAGCAATGATTATTATTATTATTATTGATTTAGATTTTTTAATCGTACTTTGATAGAAGGAATCAAAAGAAAAAATTTCGTTGAGAAAATATTTTATTTACACATGATGATATAATTGATTTTTTTGCGCTTTTATTTTATGGCTTTATAATCTGTAAAAAATGACGCGAAGTCCAGATTGTTAAATTCTGATGAAGATAATATATACAATTTTTCTGATATTTTATTTTTAGCAGCAACGATTATTATTATTATTGATTTAGATTTTTTAATCGTGCTTTGATAGAAGGAGTCAAAAGAAAAAATTCCGTTGAGAAAATAAATATTTTATTTACACATGATGATATAATTATATTATTTGATTCATACATTTAATTATCAAAAAATCGAAGCCTCTCTTTTAACTATAAATAAATACAATTCTACGATATAGAAAAATTTATAACACGCATTCGCGATAAACTAAGTAAAATAAGTGATTACAACCTGTAGAGCACAGTAAAAAATTTTGTGTTAAATTTATTTCACATGTCCCAATTTATCCACTCTAATTTTAATTTAACAGAAGGCAAGTGTGTAAATAAATAACACAAGTAATATGTTAAAAAATTAACACAAAAGTGTAACACTTAAATTTTATCTGGAAATAAAGTTTATGTTAAATTAACATATTTATAATGTTAAATTTAATTAAAAGAAAATGTTAGTCTTACATTTTTATGATAAATAACGGAAGAGATATGTCGATTTAACATATGAAAATTGTTATAGAGAGAAAAATAACACAACTTATCTATTCATTTTAACATATAACTTATTTCATCAAAAATTCATGCATTTACATATTAATTGTCTTATTTTAACTCTTAGAAACGATGAATATCAACTCAATGCAGAAATGTCAAAATAACACAACGATAATATGTTACATTAACATAAGAGTATGTTAAAAATTTAACACAAAAATTTTTACACGAGAAAATTTCAACAGAAATACAAAATATTTTTTACCGAAGAGAAAAAAGAGGAAGAGATAAAAAAATTAGCAGAAAACAAATATATAATTTCAATATAAAATTCGTCTAATAATTAAGTCATCAGTTGGCAATCAATAATCGGCCCTTTATTACTCGACCATTACTTAATACTTAGATTTCCATACGTTACACGACTCGTCGCATGCATGAGAGAGAAGCAGTCGGAGGAAAGTTGTACCGGTGTGCGTGTAAAATAAGGGACCGCGGTAATAAGGGGAAAATGCACTTGAGTGGTAAACGTAGCCGATGGGGCGAACGGAGGGTAGCGAGAGGCGGCGAGGAGGAGGAGGAGGAGGGGAAGGGGATGAAGCCGGGGAAGGGGGAGGGGAGAGGTTGCAAAACCAAGCGGAGTAAAGGGGACGACATTAGGCTGGGTTACCAGACGAGACGAGGGTAGGACGTTTGAGGTCAGTTCGGGGCGGTTTTTTCAACCCTCGGAGCGACTCGCTCAATACCAGGCCGCCCCTCGACTGACCAATGGTCGGCCTCCGGCCCCCACCATCCGCCCCGGCTGACCAGCCAGCCGATTGGACGAAAATCTCCCGTGGGATACTCTATCCGACGAGGATACTCTCTCGCTCCTCGGTCCCGGATCTCTCCACGAGATCCGCTAACTAACCGGAGAGGAGAGAGAAAGAGATAGAGAGAGAGAGAGAGAGGGAGAGAGATTACGTACCGGGTGTACCCTCGATATCGGAGATTTCGCCGAGATATTTCCTGCCCTCGGCATTCGCCGCCCGGTCTTATCCGGCAAAGGAATTTCTGATGAGGGATTAGAACGAATTTACTGTCTCGGATACTGCGCCGGTTATTCTCGCGCTATCTGGAATGGCATGGAAAATTGAAACCTCGCGGCAATTGATTCCCCAAGTATTTATGCTCGATCGCGGTCGAGTTTATTTCAACTCGTCGATTCGCGAAATTCGAGGGAACCAAATTACAAACATTTTTTTCCCCCGAATAATTTAACATCGAGTCGGAGAAATTAGAAATAAGAAATATTCGTCGCGATGTATCGGCGACGAAAAGGATGTATTAAAAGCATCCGTTCCCGAAGCGAAGGGACGCACACGTCCATAAACGTCCGGAGTAATATCTTTACCCGAGTCGCTCGATGCACTTTATCGGTTAACGAAAAAGGCTCCGAGGATCTCGCGACACTTTCGATCTTTCCCTTTTTCGAAGGAGTAACCGACGTATTTCCTCCCGCGTCACCCGCTAGACGCGTCGGGATGGAAAACCGTCGCGTTTCTCGATGCGAATGTACGTCGGCGTGTTTACCAATGTTATCAGCGTAATAATGGGACACCCCGTATCCGTCCAGCGGGGCGCTCGCTCGCTACCTTGCCCGAGATGACATCGGTCGTTTCTACCGTGCCTTTCGTTAGATTTCGCCCGTTACTAAAGCAGACGGGACTTGAGAGCGCGCCAAGACTCCCAAGGATCAAGATTTAAAGACACACCTTCAAGTTCGCGTCGACCGCGAACGTCGTCGCGGGGGAGGGGGGCGAGACGCCGGAAATTTCGGACCGCCATCGACGACCGATGGAAATGAAATCGCGACTTAACTCGGATCGATTCCCAACTTTGCTATTACGCCCCCTCCTCCCTCCCTCCTCCCTCCCGACCCTCTCGTGTAAGGGAAACTGTTATCTAACGGGATTATTTACCGAGATTTTCCCGCGAATATCGCGACACCGAGTGGATGATCCTCGCTCTTTCATCAAACTTTTTTGCGGCTGCACAAACAGTTACTTTATAATTTAATTTTATTAATTATAATTATTTTATAATTTATTATTTAATAATTTATTAATTTATTATTTATAATTATTTCTTAATTTATAATTACTTTTTAATTTTTAATTTCTAATAAAAATCTAATAAAAATTTATAATTTCCAGTAAAAATTTAATTTATAATTTCTAATAAAAATCTAATAAAAATTTATAATTTCTAGTAAAAATTTAATTTATAATTTCTAATAAAAATTCTAATAAATTTGACGACTGTAAAATGTTAAAAATTGATCGATCAACGGATCAGACACCCCATATGTATTTATACGCGACGGTCTAGCGATCGATAAACTTTCCCGCGCGATGAAAGGACGGCGAAATACATTCGCTCGCGATCGAGACATTTTTTATGACGGCTTCCTTTTGTCGAAACGAGAATCACGATTCATCCGGGCGGGGGAGCTACGATTTTTTTTTTTTTTTTTTAAAGCACGACAGGTATTCCGCGCCAGTTATTTTTTTTCCCCTCCCGGCGATCCTCACTCGTTCTCTCGGCGCAGACAGGGTTAGGAGGAGGGAGGGTCGGGGGGAAGGCGAGTGGTTGAGCCCACGGGAACGGGATCAAAGGAAGAATTATCAGGGTTCCAAGCCCGGCCCGGGATTTGGTCCCGTAGGAGAGACTTACCACATGTAAATAAGGACAGAGCTTCTGTAGCTTGGTGCTGTCCTGCGTAAATAACATTTTTCCGATAGCGCTGGAATAAACCCTCCGCGCCAGTCCGGTACGAATCCTTGGCACATCGTCGGGCTCCTTTGTTACCTCCTTTCTCGGCTGCATAATTTTGAATCTTCGCCGCATTTTATCCCGTCAGATATCGCAGCGCCGGCAAATCGTGTATCTGAATTCTATTGTTTTTTTTTTTTTTTTTTTTTCTTTTAAGAATGAAAAGAGTATTGCTTTCGAAAATTTTTATATTAAAAATTTTTGTCGGTTATATCGTTCAAGAATAATTATAATAGCTAGATTCTTATAAATTCATGCAATTTCTGTATACAATGCCTTTTTAAATTATTGTACGCATAAATACTTGGCGTAAGCAAGGAATTATTTCGATATATACAGGGTGAGCCATTTTAATTAACGCACGCAATTATTTCGGAAACAAAGCATTTTAGAGAAAAATGTTTCAGACAAAAGTTTTATGGTTTCCATGGGGCTATAAGATGGTATCATTGGTTTGATCTTGAAGAGTCATTTGAAGGTCACGTGAAGGCCACCTCAATTTTTTTAAATGGCACCCCCTATTTTTTATTACATATTTTTGTAGCTGGCCTCGAGAGCTTTCCAAAACACTATAATTAAATGTTTTTCATTAAGTACTTTTCGAGTTATAAGGCTTGAAATAATATCTTAATTTTAAATACATAAATGGTAAAATATCTAGTAAAATATTCATTTTTCGATTATCTTACCTTAATATACTTTATATACCTTAATACTTTTATGTACAAAATAATGGGAGGAATCAATTGGTGTAAGAAAAAACATAGTTGTTTCGAAGAAGAAATATATAATTTGCAATTAACAATTACATATTTTTTCTTAGAAACAACTGTATGTTTTCTTTACACTAATTGATTCTTCTCATTATTTTGTACATAAAAATAAGATAATCGAAAAATGAATATTTTACAAGATATTTTATGGTTTATGTAAAATTAAGAAATGATTTCAAGCCTCATAACTCGAAAAGCACTTAACTATGGAAAAACATTTAATTATAGTGTTTTGAAACTCGAGGCAGCTACAAGTATGTAATAAAAAATGAGGTGCCATTTAAAAATATATTCAGTGACCCTCAATGATCTTCAGGTCAAACCAATGACCATCTTATGCCTCAGCTCACAAAACTTTGTCTGGTTTCTACTAAAATCTTTGTTTCAAATTGCGTGCGTTAATTAAAAATGGCTCACCCTGTATATACGCATGAGATGAAGAAAACGCGTTTAATAATAAAATGCTTATCTCGTTTCAATTTTTCGACGATCGCTCGACTCTCCGTCTAGGAAAATTTCGCGTGTCTCGAGTGAGATGATCGACGCAGGCGAACCCTCGGCGACACAAAATTACGTTTCGAGAACTCAAAGGGCAAAGGGATTTTAATACACAGCACATTTCGACATTCCGAGCGCCTCTTGATTTCTCGCGTTTCTCGTTTACCCGTTTTTCCCCTCCTTGCTCCCCCCTTTCTCGGAGCAAGAAAGCAAGAGGAGACGGATATTTTTGTTTCTTTCCCTCCCTCCTCCTCCTTCTCTGCTTCTCTTTTTTTGCCGGGCCAGCATATTCGGCGCGGTGGCGGTTCTACGTTTCAAAATGTATGCAAAAGACCGAGGCACCCCGCGCATCCCAACACGGTACACCCCGCGGAGAAAAGCTAGAGCTCCCCTCGGCACCATGCGTTTTTCTCCGCCGAGTATTTCTCCCGAGATTGACGTCACCGGCTGTCACCGGTGGAATAACCGGAGGGTGTCCTCGAGAAATCGTCGGGACCGATGGAACGACTCCGTCAGACGAGAGTTTAGACAATCTCGCGTTGATGCAAATTCGCGCGAGACGATGCTGCGTTGTGTTTTCGCCGGACTGTACCGGGGTCCAGCCGGCGTAGTTACCATCGATTCGTGGTCGCAACTGTTTCGTCGTTTAAAAAAGGAACGCCTCGAGTCCCGGGGTGGAAAGACATCTTTTCCCGACACATATTTCTGTTTGTCCAAGGGGCCGGGCACCAACCGCCGAACAATATAGGGTCATTTTACGTGTTTCCTTACAAGGAAGCAGGTTGCCGTTTCTTCCCTTCGCGCGTTATCCTTCTTCCCTCGATTCGTCACTTTCGTCGCGTACACTTTGAATTTAGCATTCGCTTAGGGAAACTCTTGCAAATGAGTTTTAGTACTCTAATACTCTGATAGTAAGTCGAAATAATCTTGTCAAAGTAATTAATGATATCGATAAATATCTGGATTAAGAAAAACATCTGGTTGCATTAATTAGAATTTTGGATTCAATCAGTATGTTTGTTGGAAAATGGACGAACCAGAATTCTTGTAGGAATTACCAGATGAATCTCATTAATTTCTTCCTGTTAAATTTACCAAATTTTCTTGTTAATAATACTAAAATCGCCAGCACCAAGTCGTCTAAAATTTTTTCTATCTAATCTCAAAAGTCTGTTTATTATTTTGAATTTCAACAAGATTATTGCTTAAATTCAATCCAGATTATTGAATAAATTATTTTAAATTCAGTTTGTTAGAAATTAAACTGATAAACACACTGAGAAAAATCTGGTTGCATTAATTAGAATTTTGGTAGCTTCAACCAGTATGTCTGTTGGAAAATGAACGAACCAGAATTCTTGTAGGAATTACCAGATGAATCTCATTAATTTTTTCCTGTTAAATTTACCAAATTTTCTTGTTAATAATACTAAAATCGCCAGCACCAAGTCGTCTAAAATTTTTTCTATCTAATCTCAAAAGTCTGTTTATTATTTTGAATTTCAACAAGATTATTCTTAAATTCAATCCAGATTATTGAATAAATTATTTTAAATTCAGTTTGTTAGAAATTAAACTGATAAACACACTGAGAAAAAATCTGGTTGCATTAATTAGAATTTTGGTAGATTCAACCAGTATGTCTGCTGGAAAATGGACGAACCAGAATTCTTGTAGGAATTACCAGATGAATCTGATTAATTTCTTCCTGTTAAATTTACCAAATTTTCTGGTTAATAATACTAAACTCGCCAGCACCAAGTCGTCTAAAATTGTTTCCATCTAATCTCAAAAGTCTGTTTAATATTCTGAATTTCAACAAGATTATTGGATAAATTCAATCCAGATTATTGAATAAATTATTTTAAATTCAGTTTGTTAGAAATTAAACTGATAAACAGTGATGCAAGAGAAGGATGCAGTTCAAACACACACAATCAGAGAGCTAGCGTCCTCTTTTTGGCATTACTGCTCGTAAGAAAAAAAAAATATACTTTGGATTTAATGTTAATATTAGTTCTTTATATACATTTCATGGTAAATATTGAATATGAGTTAAGTTAAGAAGCAAGCAAAGAAATTAATGCAACAAGAAATTTGATAGATCCAACCAGAAAATACTAATCAAATCCTTATAGTAAAATCTATTAAACGTTTTAGTTATAAAAAATCGAGCCTTATCATGATAAATAGAAATTCTTGTTTGATTTAATCAAAATCCCTTCAATCATATGTCTTGTTGGTACAATCAAACGATTTTTTTCAGTGTGTGGAAAGTTATCTAAAGTTAAGAATCTTTAAGCAGCATTAAATCAACTCACATCTAGAAAAATTATAATATCATATACAACAGGGTGTCCCAAAATTCATAATCAATCTTTCAAAGACAGATTCCTGGGATCATTTGGAGACGATTTTTCCTCAGCGAAAATATCGATGAAAGCCATCATTTTTTGCATGTTCCCGATTTTTGTCATCATATATCTTTGCAATTAAGCCTTAAATTAAAACTCAATTAAAATAAATTCTATTTAAAATTAATAATCGAAGAATGTAGTTTTGTTAATATTTTATTTCTACAAAGCTTACTTTACGAAAAACCCTTTATTTCCAATTACTTATAATTTGAAAATTATTAGAGCCACCATTTTCGTTAAGGAAAAATCATCTTTAGATAATCCCAGGAATCTGTCTTTGAATGATTGATTATGAGTTTCGGGATACTCTGTATATTATTGTATTTACATTTTAAACATTTATTTTTAAAAAATATTGCTCTAAAATTAGTTTGAATCAATTATAAATTTTGAAGTATCGTGCGATATTTCCCGCAAAATTTGACAAGCGGTCGGATCTTGCGGGCAACTGTACCCAGTTCTGGACGGCTACTTCGCTTCTCGAAGGCGACACGGATCCCTCGCATATTGATTCGCGATAATTTCATTACTTTTCCCAGCTTCCTGCTAACCGATTAATGTCTCTTCCGAGCAACTGTCTGCCAATTGAAATGCAAACGAGAGTTCCCGCCGCCCTTCGATACCTAATAATCTATCCGTTCGAGTTGGCTTTGCTTTCGCAATTTTGTGCCGCGAGAAAGAATTTTCGGCCGCCGCTGGCTTCCTCCCTTTCGCGGGGCGATGATAAGGGAAACGTGTAAATACGAGGACGTACACCCGCGAGAGGCAGAAACGGATAAAGCTGCCGACTGCGAGGAGGTAAAAGGGCGGCGAAGGGAATAAGAGCGAAAGCCAAGGGTGGAGAGAAGAGAGAATTTTATTGGCTCTGACTTGGCGCCCCTAACGTCTGCTCGTTTGCCTCGCAGATTTTCATATGTTTTCATCCACTCGGAAAATTAGGACGTTATGCAGGAATCGGGCTCGCGAGTCTCTCCAGGAGAGTCTTTGTGTTACGCACGGTTCCCTCTACGCGAGTTATTGGTTCTCGCTGCTTCCGACGTATAACCGACTTTTCGGAAATCAAATTCTTTCAACTCGTTACCCGGTGAAAGTTTATGAGAGAGATTTGCAAAAATTACGGGCGCGCGATGTCCTGCGAATTTATTCCTCATCGGAGATTTCAAATTAGGCTCGTCAAGTGTAGGCTGCGTTTCTCGGGAGAGAGAGAGAGAGAGAGAGAAAAGAGTTGTACGCGTACACTGAAAAAAGAATTTAGTAAACACTAGAATTTAATAACAATTACTAAATGATTTGGGCAAATAGTACTAATTAAATGTGTGGTAACAATTACAAAAAAAATTAATTGAGTAAATAAAATATTTAGTTTAGACTACTTAAATTTAATTCATTCAATTACAAATTTGATTCGTTTAACAAAACTTTAATAACTGTAATCAAATTTTGGTAGCAGAAAATAATATATTTAATAAGTATTATCAGATATTTGGTAATTATAACTAAATCATGATAACGAGAAATTAAGAAATTAAAATTAAAATTATCAAAATTAAAATCAAATTTTTTTTATTATTTTTTTTATTTATAATTTATACTTGCATATTGCACTTTACATTTTAAATATGTAATGAACGGATTATTTTTGTTTATTTGCCGGACATTTACTTATCCGACTTATAAAATCAATTTAATATCTGAAACTCTTGTATTGAGAAATCAGAAATTAAATTGAACAATATATTTTTAATCTTTATTTTTAATCTCTGTTTGTTACTCTTTGCAAACTTTATATAATTCTCATAACTAAACTTAAATACGAGAAAGATAGCGCATTTCACGTCGCATAGCGATGAACAAACAAACTAACATATCCTTGCGTGCTTGCGCGAAACGACTATCTTACCAAAATTTGTTAATAATTACCAATTATTTTATCAAACATGTTGACTTAACTAAATCATTTAATAATAGTTATCAAATATCTAATAATCTTAAATTGAATGATTTAGTAATATTTACAACAATTTAATACATATTTAATAACAATCATCAAAGATTTTACGATAAGTATTAAATATTTAATAATTATTACTAAATTGTTTAATTGATTCAATTGCAAACAAAATTTGTTTGCAACTAGACCAATTGAAGATTTAGTAATTATTATCAAATATAGTAATATTTCTCAAATATTCAATTAAAATTCACAACTAAATATATTTGATAATTATTATCAATCAGTTTTTTCAGTGTACCGCCGAGGAAACTGTATTCTTCGCGTCATTCATAAATTCCTTCATTTAATTCTTTCGGGGAAGAAATTCTAGGACAAAAGGGATGGAGATTTTTTGTCTTTTTAATACGCGCGGGAGAATAAGACACTTCCAATATATCCTTGCGTGCTTGCGCGAAACGACTATCTTACCAAAATTTGTTAATAATTACCAATTATTTTATCAAACATGTTGACCTAACTAAATCATTTAATAATAGTTATCAAATATCTAATAATCTTAAATTGAATGATTTAGTAATATTTACAACAATTTAATACACATTTAATAACAATCATCAAAGATTTTACGATAAGTATTAAATATTTAATAATTATTACTAAATTGTTTAATTGATTCAATTGCAAACAAAATTTGTTTATTATCAAATGTGTTATTATCAAATATAGTAATATTTATCAAATATTCAATTAAAATTCACACCTAAATATATTTGATAATTATTACCAATCAGTTTTTTCAGTGATAGAGTAGAATTTAATTAACGTTGTTTTACGCGAATCGCGCTCCGTGTCGTGGGGTGTCCTCGCCTCCTGGTGTACCGAGAGAATTCATAAGGAATTCATAAAGAGGGTAAACGACAGGCTCTCGCGCGCGCGCGCACCGATCCTTTGTTGCGGCGCAAGCAGGTCCATTATGTGGAAACGAATGCTTCTCGCCAGCCGGCGTCATCCTGAGCTAAGAAATTCAACATCGGCTCGAGGGTGGTATTCGGCCGTGTCGAGACGCGGATACATCCGCCGCAGGAGGGCGGCGCATAAAAAACATATTTCGAGGTCCTGCCGGGGCCGCGGGCAGGGTGGACCTTCCAGTAGTAATATATCAAGTCAGATCGATACTATTCCGCAGACTTCGGTTGTTCGGAAACCTTCCAGGGCGCCCACCCGTCCACCCCCTCCCTCCCATTCTCTCTCTCTCTCTCTCTTTCTCTCCGCCTCCCTCTTTGACGGCTTACACTCTCAAATATCCTCCAAGTTGGAACACCCGCAAGACGTGGATAAGCCAGTCATAGACGTACGGAAATTCGACGAATCCTCGCGCCGCACTTGCCACTCGATGATTCGATCAACGATACCGTAGAGCTCCTTGCTCCGGCGAGGAGGCTGATTTTTATAGCGATCTCTAACAACGACCGTCATTTCGCGGCTCGCGTGTATAAAGAAAAAAAATATCCGACACTCTCTACGAACGATGCATCTCGATAGTCGCGGAAGATACGCGTCTTTGGGGTAGAGGCGAATATGACGCGCTTGAAAGGCGGTAACGAGGGAAAGTGCCGCCGAATCTGTATCGATCGGTCCAAGTGAAGTGCCGGGGAGGGCAACGAAATCAGATTACACAAAGGCCTCTTACCTGATGCGCCGCGTGCGAAGTCTGGCCCAAAACTGGCACCCCATCGCGTTGGGAGAGGAAAGGGGTAAAGAGCGTTTTCCGCGGTCGCAAGTTAGGATCGCTCGTGTGCGTGCGTGTCCGTGTGCAGGAAGCACACAATACCGGGTGTGTGGATGCGACCGGGTCCCTCGTCCTTTCCCCTCCTCGCTTTTCCGCCCTTCTTGCCTCTCTCTGTCGGCGTTTACAACAGTCGTAGCCCGGCGACAACCTTGTAATGCAGCCGCGTGTGAGTTTAAGATAAATCTTGATATCGCTTTCCGATCGATCGGCTCGCGAGACCGGGAGCGACGTTGCTCCGAATATAATTTTTACATTTGCGCCGACATCGAAGACACACACGTGTCCGATATGCAAAAGCGTTGCATCAAAAAATGTAGGAAATACAAGTAAATAGAACGGTTTCTTAAAATTCCTCCTAAAATTATTACAGCATAAAATAATAAATAAAATAACAAATAAAAAATAAAAAATAATAAATAAATAATAAAATAAATAATAAAATAATAAATAAAATAATAAATAAAATAACAAATAAAATAACACCGATAAAATAATAAATAAAATAACACCAATAAAATAATAAATAAAATAACAAATAAAAAATAAAAAATAATAAATAAATAATAAAATAATAAATAAAATAATAAATAAAATAACAAATAAAATAACAAATAAAATAATAAATAAAATAACAAATAAAATAACAAATAAAATAACAAATAAAATGACAAATAAAATAACACCGATAAAATAATAAATAAAATAACACCAATAAAATAATAAAATAATTTGATAATATTTAGATAGGTTTGTATTCATTAAAGTAATAATTTTCCTCCTTCCAAAAGTAATGCGACACTTTTGATAACTATATTTATATTTATAACGCGAGGGAAATATTTCTCAGAGCGAATGATACATTTGGGGTTGCTCGGAACGATTTGACGATGAATGAAATTTAAGTCTGCGGATATATTTATTCTCAGCTTATCCTGGATCGGTTTTCCTGGACGACGTAGCTTCATTTACGACTCTCCTCCTTTTTTTAACGCCGACAATTTTACATCTCTGTACTTTCCTCGCGAATCTCCCGGAAATCCGCGCGCGCTTGGGACGCGAAATTTCGCGTCGCGCGGATACGATTCCCCGTTTCGCGGGGGCGTCGCGGTGATTCGACGTGATCGGGATGAAAAAAGGAAACAAGAAGATAGGTGGGTCTCGGGGAGGCGGGGGTTCGGAAAAGCCACGAAGGCGAAATCCGGGATTCCGCTAGGTCGAGAAGAGAAGATAGCCATGCGCGATAGCGCGAGAATTCGCGCGGGCCATTGGGCATAGGTCAGGCAGAAGCCAATCCGACGAAACTCTCAGATATATGATAAAAATTGACTGGAGGCTCCTTCCCTCCCCCCTCCTCTGCCCTCCATTTCCCCGCCGCGTCGTGGATGGAGCACGAAAATCCTCGTCCGTCCCTTTAAATCCCTCGGATAACACCGTGCGAGAGGAAGCATCTCGTCGTCCACCATCCCCTTCGTCGTCCCCGATAACACGCGCGACGAGCTTGGACGAAGCGGCGGGGAAAGGACGAGGGGTGAGCTGGCAAGTCACCGATCATCTCGCGGATCGAGCTTCAATCTTTTTTTTTTTCCGAATGAGTCATGATCCAGGACTATAATGATCGTTTTCTCAATATTCTCAAGCTCATGGCGTCCGTTGCTTTCATCAGATGTTTGAGATAGGTAGAACGAGTGTTTGAGATTCTGGCAAATTAAATTTTTCACATTTTAATGAGAGGGCGAAGGAGAGAGAAATTGAGAGTCTTTATAATATCATTAATTTATAATATTATCTATAATTAATTAATTATTATTAAATATTATTGATAAATATTATTAATAATTATTATTAAATATTATTTTCTTTTTTTTTTCTGTTTTCGTCAATATGTATTTTTTATTATTTGTAAAGATATAATTGCTTCTGTCTATTGTGTACACCAAAGGACTTATCCCGTTTGAATAAATAAATAAATAAATAAAAATAAATAAATTATTTATAATTAATTATTATTAAATATTTTTTATATTATTATTAATTTATTAATTTTTAATATTATTTATAATATTAAAAATTTATTATATTATTAATATTTTTATATTATATAGTATTAATATTATATTATTTATTTATTATATTATTTATAATATTATTTATAATATTATTAATATAATTTTATCGTTTTTTTTTCCCTAATAATATCGGTCGACGCGCCCTTCCTTCATTTTTGATCGTTGCGAAGGATGTTGCATCTCCGGGACTCGAAGTGCGAGAATGTAGTGCACAAGTGCCTCGCACAATTCTATATTTTGCCGATAAAACTATTCCGTGGCGCGGGACTCCGCGAGATAATTACCATACGACGGCGTTATGATTCGAGGGAGGGGGAGGGGGAGGGGGGAGGGAGGGAGGGGGCGAGTACCGGTGAATATCTATTGCGAAGGGAATTTAATATCGGAGGAATCCATTTTCAGAGCGATGTCGCCCGGTATTATGATTCATCGCGAACGAATATGTCCGTGCGTTCTATTCTACGAGGCGCGCGCTTTCGCGACGCGAGAGGAGGAGGAGGAGGAGGAGGAAAAAGAAGGGAAGAAAAAAAAAAAAATTCGCGGCATCCTCCCTTTCTCCCGGGTTCTCTTATCCTAACAACTATGACGCCGGCGGTGCGGGAACTTACCTGGACGCGGAAATTTCCTTTTGCAACGTACGGGAAATATTTTCCAAAGACCCGCAAAGCCTCTCCAAATCCACGCCGTGTATGATATCGTCGCGAGCGGCGAAAGTTTTGTCGCCCGTCTCGCTTTTTACTCGCGCGATCGAACAATACGATTCGCGACGCGAATCATTTCAACCGCCTCGCGGAGACGTGAAAATATTTTTATTGATAATTACGTCGTTCAAAGTATCTAATTTCTGTTCCATTAATTGCGATAAAATCGCGAAAAGTGTTGATTTCGCGAAACGAAAGGCGAAGGCACGCTCGATCCTTCTTATCGCATCTGATGAGATCGTTAACGGGAGATTCTCGAAGATCGCAATGGGTGATCGTTACTGATCGAAATGCACGCGAATGACGCGCGAGACGCGGGTGTTTCGCATTTTCCGTTCCTCTTGTTACCCCGGGAAATGGGGACAATACATGTCCGGGTCGGACCCGGCCATTTTTGTATTTGTTTGAAATTTTAATGTGGTCGCGGCCGGGACTTGACGGCGCGGCCGAGGGTGGTCGAGGACCAGGAGGGTGGAGGAAACACCATCGGGCGTAAACCGGCGGCCATTACCTTCGATTTCGAAATAAATTGCGCGCCATAAACAGGGCGGTCCGTAAGAATACATACGACCGGCTTACCACGAAGGTACCCAATGTTCTGAAAAATGTAGCCGCCGCCGTTGCCGATATCGATCCCTTCGTCTCGCCCTCCTCCTCCCCGCCGCCATCCGCCTCCTTTTCTCGTCGCTCGCCCTTTTTTCCGTTTCTCCCTCGCGGACGAGAGGAAGTTGGTCGCTCGGGTTGGCTTAATTTCACCCCGAATTCAGTCCTTGCCAGAGGAGGAGAGAAAATAACTCGGCGACCTTTGACTTTGGAGTTCCTTCTTTTCGGCGCTCCGTTCTTGGCATCCTTCACCCGAGAACGTGGCACGTCAAAGGGCGATCTTGAATTTTTCAGCCGGTCGAAAACAGGTGTAGAAAGAGAGAAGGAGGGTTTGGTTGCTGACATACTTTGGGTTCGTTTGTTGAAAAAATTGTTTCAAGCGATGTTGAAGCTTCGTTTGATTTTATATAATTTTTGTATTAAAAAATCGAAAGATTCCTAGATTGATTTTAAAATCAACATGCAAATATAAATTAGATCATCGACATGCAAATATAAATTATATAATTAATATATAAATTTAATTGTTATTATTATTTTATTTTTATTATTTTTAATTATGTGATGTTGATTAATGTTCGACAAATTTTGTAATAATTTTCTGATTATCACTACTTTTGTATTAGTATATGAAGGGCCATGGTATCGTTCGATTGGGTTCGTTTGTTGAAAAAATTGTTTCAAGCGATGTTGAAGCTTCGTTTGATTTTATATAATTTTTATATTAAAAAATCGAAAGATTCCTAGATTGATTTTAAATTCAACATGCAAATATAAATTATATCATCAACATGCAAATATAAATTATATAATTAATATATAAATTTAATCATTATTTTTATTTTATTTTTATTATTTTTAGTTATGTGATATTGATTAATGTTTGACAAATTTTGTAATAATTTTCTTATCACTACTTTTGTATTAGTGTATGAAGGGTCATGGTGTTATTCGATTGGGTTCGTTTGTTGAAAAAATTGTTTCAAGCAATGTTGAAGCTTCGTTTGATTTTATATAATTTTTATATTAAAAAATCGAAAGATTCCTAGATTGATTTTAAAATCAATATGCAAATATAAATTAGATCATCGACATGCAAATATAAATTATATAATTAATATATAAATTTAATTGTTATTATTATTTTATTTTTATTATTTTTAATTATGTGATGTTGATTAATGTTTGACAAATTTTGTAATAATTTTCTGATTATCACTACTTTTGTATTAGTGTATGAAGAGCCATAGTGTCGTTCGATTGGGTTCGTTTGTTGAAAAAATTGTTTCAAACAATGTTGAAGCTTTATTTGATTTTATCGCGTAATTTTTATATTAAAAAATCGAAAAATTCCTAGATTGATTTTAAAATCAACGTGCAGATATAAATTTAATCGTTATTTTTATTTTATTTTTATTATTCTTAATTATGCTGCTAATTAATATTCGACAAATTTTATAATAATTTTCTGATTATCACTACTTTTGTATTAGTGTATGAATGGTGTCGTTCGATTGATCAATTTTAAAAAATATAAGCGTTCTGATAATATAAATTAAAATAATCAATTTAAAATAATAAATCAATAATAATATAAATTAAAATAATCAATTAAAATAAATCAATTTTAAGTTTGCGACGTAAATAAAAATTCCAGGAACACAATTTTTAATTCTTCTGTCCCCGACGCGATTGCTTAACGCGTAAAATTCCGAGCGACGGAAATTTGAACATTGGAAGGAGGAAATAAAAATTGTGCGCGCAAAACAAGTCCTAGAGAAGCGAGAGTCGGGGAGATCTATAAAGACTGTAGCTTTTTCCATTTCCTCGACTCGTGATCCCCTCGTTTCGTATTAAGTCGGTCGATTGTGCGACTCCACATCTCGCGGGGGCGAAAAGAGGGGGAGGGGGGTGGGAAAGAGCCAACCGCTTTTGAAAATGGCCGCTGCCGCGAGCTGATAAGGAGGACGCACCGCGCGTTGTCCGAGGGGCTCCTCGACAAATGGCCCGTCACGATTCTCGTAAATCAAGGCTCAGGACCAAGAAAGGACCAAGAAGGGCTCCCGCGCCACGCTTTTGACTCCTCGTTTCGCCGCGAAACGAATAATCCGCTTAACCGCCCCGCATTTCTCGAAACGATCGAACGGTTAAGCTGTGCCTTTCGATTTTTTTTTTTAACCGAAAGTAAGAAAGAATCAATTGCGTTAAAAACGACCCAAGATTAATAATTAACAGATTGATAATTAAAATATTTTTCTCACGTCTTTCCTTTCATCTATAAATTTCTGGATCAATTATTGTCTTTTGACATTTTTTTTATAAATGATTGATTATTTAAAGAGGGAGGATATTAACGCGTTATTAAGAAAATAAAATTCCCCGTTTAATACCAATCAATTATCGTTCCATTTGCAATGATTACATAAGATTGAACGTCGGAGGACTTTCGAAGCCAGTAGAACGTATCAGAAAAATCTAGATATTGCGCCAAGAATTCAGAAAACGTGTCAGTACAATTGAAAATGTGGCTGCTGCAACCCACTGAATCGCAGTTGTGCACAGCAGCGAAAATTGTAATATTCTGGTGACGAATATCGCTAGCATGTAACATTGCATGACGTCTTGTCGAGCATACAGAAAATCATCTCATGCTACATTACCATTATATAATTACTTTTCATCTAATTTATATAATCTATTGTGTATTTCAATAACATTTTTTATATTAAATTCGAGCTTGGATATTATTATTCTTTTCCAAATCAAAAATATACTCGTTATATTTTCCAATAAAATACAACATTATATGTTACATTTTTTTCGTGCAACGTCAGGTATCTCTAATTATTTTAAGCGGATTTATTTTAGACTCAATATATAGTAGCAGTTAAAAATATTGCATCACAGAAAATATAAAAGACGCAAGTAAATAATTAACTTTTCCATTTTCCTCCTGGCTATTTACAAAATTATTGAAGCATAAAATAAAATATAATTTGACGCAATATTATATCCAGCGTTTGCTGTAGATAATTTCAAAATTATCTATATAAAGATAAAGATAAAAATAAATTTATTTTAAATGAGATAAAAATGATTTTGCTTTTACTTAATTTAGATGAAAGATGAAATAATTATTGCGATAATCTAGATAATTATCTAGATATTTTTGTTTATTTTAGAAAACTATAAATATTTGTAAAAAATGTGACGCAGATTAAATGGGATATTAAAATCATAAACACATATTCTTTCTCTTTTCCTAAAAAATATTTAATATTATAAAGAAATAATAGCAAAAAGGTATATAAATGATATGATAAATATGTATTTATTAATTTATATTTATAATATATTATATTTATAATATATTAATAATAATAATACAAAAAACATATTTTAGATATTTTAGATAGATTTTTAGAAGCTTGGGAAACTTTTTTGAATAATGAAAACGTCATCTTAGACAATTTTTAGATAAAATGACATATATTTGTCATCTAAGATAAAGATAAAGATACTTTATATTCCTTCATCTAGTTAAAGATAAAGACGATCCATTTCTTTATCTAGATGATTATCTAGATAATTTTATCTAGATACCAGCAAACACTGATTACATCTGATGCAATACTTTTATCATAGAACAAATCCATCCCACTTACGCATCGAACGTGATATCGATAATCAAACTTAGCGGCCAGATTTCTTTATTCCATTTCTAACTACGCCAATTATCGTTTTGCGAAGCAAGAATAAAGTGCGAGGTCTCTTTCAGAGAGCCCCGCTTTAGCTCTCGCTACCTCGTCTGGCCTCTCACGCTGCGCTCGTATGTGCTCACCATCATGATGGACCAGGAGCCCGAGTCCCGCGGGTAGCTCGTCCACAGAAGAGCGAGAGAGAGAGAGAGAGAGAGAGAAAGAACCGCTCGTTAGCCGCTGTTCTCGCTCGCGGAGCCGACGAGTACCTCTGGTACCGTAACGATAATGCCAACCCTTTGAGACCACGTCGTCGTCGAGTGTTGCCAGCGGATCTTCAGGGGTCGTCGGGGGTCGCGCTACTATTTCATCGACATCCGCTAGAGTTACCAGGTCGCAGGTATACGGGACAGCCGGGAAAGATTGTAATGGGATGACTGACGGGGGGAGAAAGGGGCGGAAGGGGGACCGGGAGCCGTTATATACGCGAAAAATCAGTGGGAGAGAAATTTTAAATATTTGAATTAACCCCTTTCGGGGGCTCGAGGTTTAACCGAGTACCTGGGCCTCGGGGCCGCCATTATTTTATTCGGTCGTCCTCCTTTGCATCTGGCATACATATCCGTCGATATAATGTTTCCCTCGAGCCCAAGGTATAAAGCTATCCGCGGTATATTGTTCTCTCTCTCTCTGTTTGTCTCCTTCTCCTGCTCCCTCCTCCTCGTTCTATCGCAGGCTCCATGTAAAATTATGTTAATGGATTATCCTTAAGGGGTGGCACGGTTTTCCAGGTAGATTGCGCGCCAGAGGGACACCCTATGTCGGGATCCTTTTTTTTTTTCTCCTTTTTCTCTTTCTCTCTTTCTCTCTGCAGCTTGTCAATCCTTTGCCTTCGCGGAAGTAGGTCGAATTGCCGCGAACGGTTCGCACGCAACGCTCTCCGGAGGGATGCGCCCGGCGAAAGAACGACAGATGGGGTTAAAAAATCGGTGAAGAGGATTAGGGATGCGCCGAACTACATTATCGATTTTGCGTCGAACACGCGAGCGAGCGAGAGAGCGCCGATAGGTTCTACATTTTCATTTCGGTTCAAGTCGACGACCTCGCAGCTCACCCTTCCTCCGCCTAAGCTCTTCGATTCTTGCATTCACGTGAGAAAGACCGCAGTCGGATCGATGTAAATCGAAGATTTTGGACAAAAATCACTAGAAGTCATTTTAATCCAATCTCTTTTGTTCGTGTTTCTCACTTTCTGTGAATTAGAATCGATCAGCGAGTTTTTTTCCTTGATGCAACATTACGAAAAGTTATCAATGTTTATAATTTTCGAGTCTTTTGATATTTTTAGCTGCGTGTTAAGAGATGGAAAGATGTTAAACATTTTTTGTTGCATGCAATAATTTGTCGCGATAGGAAAAATTTACAACAGGTGAAATAACAAGCTTTTTTGTTGCAATTATTCCTCTTCTCTTCTTGCATTCAGGTGAGGAAGACCGCAGTCGGATCGATGTAAATCGAAGATTTTCGACAAAAATCACTGGAAGCCATTTTAATTCAAACTCTTTTGTTCATGTTTTTCATTTTCTGTGGATTAGAATCGATCAGTGAGTTTTTTCCTTGATGTAACATCATGAAAAGTTAACAATGTTTATAATTTTCGAGTCTTTTGATTTTTTTAGCTGCGTGTTAAGAGATGAAAAAATGTTAAACATTTTTTGTTGCATGTAATAATTTTTTGTGATAGGAAAAATTTACAACAGGTGGAATAACAAGCTTTTTTATTGCAATTATTCCTCTTCTTTTCTTGCATTCAGGTGAGGAAGACTGCAGTCGGATCGATGTAAATCGAGATTTTGGACAAAAATCACTGGAAGCCATTTTAATTCAATCTCTTTTGTTCATGTTTCTCACTTTCTGTGGATTAGAATCGATCAGCGAGTTTTTTTCCTTGATGCAACATCACGAAAAGTTAACAATGTTTATAATTTTCGAGTCTTTTGATTTTTTTTAGTTGCGTGTTAAGAGATGAAAAAATGTTAAACATTTTTTGTTGCATGCAATAATTTTTCGCGATAGGAAAAATTTACAACAGGTGGAATAACAAGCTTTTTTATTGCAATTATTCCTCTTCTCTTCTTGCATTCAGGTGAGGAAGACCGCAGTCGGATCGATGTAAATCGAAGATTTTGGACAAAAATCACTGGAAGCCATTTTAATTCAAATTCTTTTGTTCATGTTTCTTACTTTCTGTGGATTAGAATCAATCAGCGAGTTTTTTTCATTGATGCAACATCACGAAAAGTTAACAATGCTTATAATTTTCGAGTCTTTTGATTTTTTTAGCTGCGTGTTAAGAGATGGAAAAATGTTAAACATTTTTTGTTGCATGCAATAATTTTTCGCGATAGGAAAAATTTACAACAGGTGGAATAACAAGCTTTTTTATTGCAATTATTCCTCTTCTCTTCTTGCATTCACGTGAGAAAGACCGCAGTCGGATCGATGTAAATCGAAGATTTTGGACAAAAATCACTGGAAGCCATTTTAATTCAAACTCTTTTGTTCATGTTTTTCACTTTCTGTGGATTAGAATCGATCAGCGAGTTTTTTCCTTGATGCAACATCACGAAAAGTTAACAATGTTTATAATTTTCGAGTCTTTTGATTTTTTTAGCTGCGTGTTAAGAGATGAAAAAATATTAAACATTTTTTGTTGCATGCAATAATTTTTTGCGATAGGAAAAATTTACAACAGGTGGAATAACAAGCTTTTTTGTTGCAATTATTTGCTGAAAATGAAGTATTGTTATAAAAGAGGAGAAAATAATGATTGATGGATAATGTTTATTAAATACTCGAATGTAATTGAGAGTCCCCCTGATGTGTCCACAAAATGCCACATGACACTGTACTCGAGACAATTTCGTTGGCCCTCTTGAAACGTGTTAACCCGAAAGAAACCCTTGGATTTTTCGCTTGCAATGAAGATTGCGATCGGTTACAAGGATACCTCTTGGTGGATACTTACTTGCGCCTCGCGTCGAAGATTTTGGATAATTCCTGAACGCGTCCAGGCGGACTCGAGGGTTCTACAGATGCCCGAGATAAGATATTCAAAGCGTTTCAAGCATTTAAGGGTGCGTGTTATCCTTCACCGCGTACATGTACGAAGCGTGAAATCTCACGCAGAGGTTTATTACAAGCATCGTAGGAAATTTTTCGAGGTGATAATTGTCGCCATATTTTAAAATTTCATTAATATTCTTGAAAAAAAAAGCTGTCACAATATTTTAAAACAAAAACCATCAATCATTCCTTAATCAAAATATTTAAACTCCATTTATCATATTAATACTTATGAAGCTATTTCGTTCTTTGATTCACGCGCTAGATTAGCACTTGACAAATGCACAACCTGTATCCAAATGCGTTTGAAGGATCGCTCGATTAAAATCGGATCGAACCTGACGTGGAAAAAAAATTCAAAGTGTTCGGGGTGGATCTCGAATCAGATATCTCTACTTTAGCGGTATTATTTGCGCTCTTTGTCGCCAATTTTTCTCGCTCCCCGCCCTGTTTTGGGTGTCGGTTTTCACGTTTTTTCGCCCAAAATCACCCTTGGGCCATTGTACATCCGACACTCTCTCGCTTTCCTTTTTTCTTTTTTTTTTTCAAAAGCGCGTAATCCGGCACGAGGGGACGCGAGCACTTCGACTTTAGCGTTGTTGTTATAGGGCAGGTTGGTTACTGCAGGTACATGAGCGATTCCACAAATAAAGGATAAATCTCCTTTAATACCGACTTTTGAAAATCGAGTGCACTTATCTGCTTATTTATTATTCCTCATAAAATCACGTAATAACGAAAACTAATAAGCCTGCTCAAAGGATCGAGGATGAGCTAAACGTAAATATTTTTTCTCGAATTTTGACGCTGCAGATTGTCCATAAAAAAAAGAAGAAAAAAGATACCAGGTGACGAAACGACGTGGCTCAATTTCGCTTTTCATTCAGGAAATTGGAAAAAGCGTCATCTGGTGCCCTTAGAGAGCCGCTCGCAACCCTTTACTCATCTCGTTTGAGAAAATAGCGTCAATAAACCCTCACGCAGCGGGGGTGGTGAAAATAAATTAAATTACTTTCTTTAAAGCAACACGGAGAATCGATCTGCTCACATCAAATTTTATTAATCAACGTTATTAATAATTTCTAACGCTTCTCTTTCTATGTACAATTTACGCATAGCTTATATTAGTAATATATAAGACACAAGAAGGCGTAAAAAATATTTTCCACGCTTTAATACACTCCGTACTTTAATAAAGTAACGTACGTTGTGCTTGCGATCAACTGTAGCGTGTCGCAAAAAGGGACAATGTCGCTCCTCGTAAAACGAAAGCACACAATTCTCGTAGATTCAGGTAGGCCTCCGACGTTATTTGCATTTCCAGGTAGTCGCGCATACGCGATATAATAATCTCGAGCCACGTGCGCCGAGTCTCGCTGACATTTGCATCCCAGGTAGTCACGCACACAGCCAAGATTCGTGAATGAATCCGTGCGTGAGGGAAAAGGAGGTGAAAAAAAAAGAATGCTGTTGCATAATGGGGCGTCCTACCGCACGAAAACCCTTTTACGTGATCCCGATCCCCTCCTCCTCGAGGCTCTCTTGCCTCAGGTAAGATTTTTCGGGCCCTATCACACCTCTTGCGAGACACGCGGGTCTCCTCGACGGGCCCAGTCACGTTCCGAGCTCACTTACGAGGAGATCGCGTGTGATCCGTGGGAAAGAGCCTCTTCGATTGAAAATCTGCATCGATAGGGCATGCTTTGCCGAGCGATTTTCTTCGAGTTTTGAGTAGTTTGTTTGAAAATTGCGACCTAGGAAAAATCAATCAACGGAATTGCTTTCGTTCAAGTTTACTTGGTTTTATCGATTGTCTCTCTCTTTCCTAAAAATTACGTTAATCTCGCAATCATTTCGTTTCCTGTGCGTATATTATTTTACGAAAATTGTACAGAGGTAACTACTCGTGTAAATTTCATAATAATCTGTTCGCGATGATGCTCTCAAAGCTCCTAATTTTAAATCTTCAATCGATTCTTCGGATCACACGGCGATATATTTTACGGTGGGACCTGCAATTTCAATCATTTATCATGGTGTATCTCTTCAGATACCCGTCTATTCTCTCTTAAACGTAAGCAGCGTTCGTAGCCAGGTCATCGTCTAATACTTCAGTCGAGAGAACGCGGTAAGTGCTACATCATCGATAGTTATTTCGCGGCGGTTTCCGAAGCGTAACTTCAACGTAAGTGCGATAACGCGACAACGATTATATTATCGTCTCTTATAATCCTCGTAACAGGGTCGCGCGATGGAGACTTGTGCGGCAAAGCGGTATAGAAATTAATGACAGCCAACTGTGCAGCTGAGAAAATTATTCAAGCTGGTTAGGAAAGCAATTATATTATTTACATTATTATAGACATATAATCTCTCTTTCTCTCTCAGCCATTATAATTATCTTTGCTCCAGTAGTGCGCCTTTAAGGATGTTTTGTACCTATTTTCAAAATATTGAGAATTTAATGAAAATTGTACAGAATATTCTTACATATATTTAGAATTTTTAGTACAATTTTTAAATCGATTCACTAAAGCGTTCGCAAGTTGTAAGGATTTTAATTTGCACCGAATTAACACGTGTTTTTATGGGAAACGTATGCGGATCAGTGAGCTAAAAACTTTGAGTTTAATTTTAACTACGATTCGTTGAATTTTTTTTTTAAATAATTTCTTTGTTAATTTTAATATTTAAATAGGCTTCTTAAAGTGACTGAAAATTTTCGAGTTTTTGATTGAAATATAAATAATATTTTTAAAATTCTGTATCTTTTTAAAATTCTAAAAATTTTAATTATCAAGATACTTAATGATGTTTTGTATCTATTTTCAAAATATTGAGAATTTAATGAAAATTGTATAGAATGTCCTTACATATGTTTAGAATCTTTAGTACAATTTTTAAATCGATTCACTAAAGCGTTCGCAAATTATAAGGATTTTAATTTGCACCGAATTAACATGTGTTCTTATGGGAAACATAGCATTAAGAATGATGCGGATCAGTGAGCTAAAAACTTTGAGTTTAATTTTAACTACGATTTGTTGGATTTTTTTAAAAAATAATTTCTCTATTAATTTTAATATTTAAATAGGCTTCTTAAAGTGACTGAAAATTTTCGAGCTTTTGATTGAAATAATATTTTTAAAATTCTATATCTTTTTAAAATTCTAAAAATTTTAATTAGCAAGATACTTAAGGATGTTTTGTATCTATTTTCAAAATATTGAGAATTTAATGAAAATTGTACAGAATATTCTTACATATGTTTAGAATTTTTAGTACAAGTTTTAAATTGATTCACTAAAGCGTTCGCAAGTTATAAGGATTTTAATTTGCACCGAATTAACATGTGTTCTTATGGGAAACATAGCATTAAGAATGATGCGGATCAGTGAGCTAAAAACTTTGAGTTTAATTTTAACTACGATTTGTTGGATTTTTTTAAAAATAATTTCTCTGTTAATTTTAATATTTAAATAGGCTTCTTAAGGTGACTGAACATTTTCGAGCTTTTGAAATATAAATAATATTTTTAAAATTCTAAAAATTTTAATTAGCAAGATACTTAAGGATATTTTGTATCTATTTTCAAAATATTGAGAATTTAATGAAAATTGTACAGAATGTCCTTACCAAATTAACATGTGTTCTTATGGGAAACGTATAACTACGTCGATTCAGATGACAAAAACACATGGAAATAATATTCAGAATTTGTTTAAAATTTGCAAAAGTTTAGATACAGAGGAAATATTTGGTCAAATAATATTATACAAGTACTAACAAGTTAAAAAGATATTAAATATAATTCAATCAAGTTAGCCATGTATCTGTCACAAGGCGAAATTCTCTGCCAAAAGTTAATCATTTCGATTAACAAAATTCGGAATATTTTAGTAAAAACGCAAATAAATATTAAAAAAAAAATTGTAATATTCCACACAATTTATTCAAAATACATCAAAAGTAAATATTCATTAATATTGATTTTCAGCTAGATATTCAGCCTTTTGCTGGGATTGTACATACAAAACATCCTTAACATAATTATTCATACATAGACTATTTGAATAAATAGTAAAATGACGAAATAATCGAGAGGGTATATTTTCCGGTTGCCGCGAGTTTAATTCGTTCGCCGGAAATGAAATTGCGGCGGGACACCGTTTGATGGAACGGAAATCAACACAGCCTCGTGACCCGCGCGAGCACGTGATCAAACATATCGATGGTTGACGGGAGTCTAATTAACGACCACCTCTTCCCGGCGCTGCTCTCGGTTCGACTAATTGACCGTTTGCTTCCATTGCGACATGTCGTCCACGCTGATCAATATTCAGCGAGCGCCGAGTGAACGGTAGAGACCGAGAGGGAAGGTGAGAGATGGAGGGAGAGAGAGAAAGGGAGAAAAAGTATCGAGGGTGGGCTCGGTTAGGGACGCCGGGTGCAATTCCACACATTCGTTCGCACACACGCAGAGGACGATTCTAGTGGGTGCTCGTGCTTGGTCAGCATTCAAGGGGTGAGGTCACCCTTTGGTCCAGCGAGCCAATGGCGAGGCTGAGTCCTTTTTTTCATCGATACGAGGATGTAGTTGGGGAGATCGGGCTAAGGGGGATGAAATAAAATGGTGGACAAAGCGTAAAAAGCGCTGTTTCAACGCAACGATGATGAAACCGAATCGTGCAACAATAAGCCCGAGTCTTCCTTCGATGCCGTATTTCGCGAGATTTTTTAAAATAATTTTTCTGTTAATTTCAATATTGAAATAGGCTTCTTAAAGTGACTGAAAATTTTCGAGCTTTTGATTGAAATATAAATGATATTTTTAAAATTCTGTATCTTTTTAAAATTCTAAAAATTTTAATTATCAAGATACTTAAGGATATTTTGTATCTATTTTCAAAATATTGAGAATTTAATGAAAATTGTACAGAATGTCCTTACATATGTTTCGAATCTTCAGTACAATTTTTAAATCGATTCACTAAAGCGTTCGCAAGTTATAAGGATTTTAATTTGCACCGAATTAACATGTATTTTTATGGGAAACATAGCATTAAGAATGATGCGGATCAGTGAGCTAAAAACTTTGAGTTTAATTTTAACTACGATTTGTTGGATTTTTTAAAAATAATTTCTCTGTTAATTTTAATATTTAAATAGGCTTCTTAAAGTGACTGAAAATTTTCGAGCTTTTGATTGAAATATAAATAATATTTTTAAAATTCTGTATCTTTTTAAAATTCTAAAAATTTTAATTATCAAGATACTTAAGGATATTTTGTATCTATTTTCAAAATATTGAGAATTTAATGAAAATTGTACAGAATGTCCTTACATATGTTTCGAATCTTCAGTACAATTTTTAAATCGATTCACTAAAGCGTTCGCAAGTTATAAGGATTTTAATTTACATCGAATTAACATGTGTTCTTATGGGAAACGTAGCATTAAGAATGATGCGGATCAGTGAGCTAAAAACTTTGAGTTTAATTTTAACTACGATTCGTTGGATTTTTTTTTTTAAATAATTTTTCTGTTAATTTTAATATTTAAATAGGCTTCTTAAAGTGACTGAAAATTTTCGAGCTTTTGATTGAAATATAAATAATATTTTTAAAATTTTAAAAATTTTAATTATCAAGATATTTAAGGATATTTTGTATCTATTTTCAAAATATTGAGAATTTAATGAAAATTGTACAGAATGTCCTTACCAAATTAACACGTGTTCTTATGGGAAACGTATAACTACGTCGATTCAGATGACAAAAACACATGGAAATAATATTCAGAATTTGTTGAAAATTTGCAAAAGTTTAGATACAGATATACGAGATATCTCTTTACTTCCTCTCCTTCTCTTTCCGCTTTCCTTTCTGCCGTTTTGTCTTTATAAAATATATAAGATCGGAATAGAAATTCCATGTTTATAAACTAGCTACGTTGACGTTACATATTTTGTCCGTGATTTCTTTTTTTATAAAGTCGTCCGATCGGCGTTGAAAGATGCATAAAAGGGCTCCGTAAAATTTCTAAATAACAACATCGGCATCGTAGAATGACAAAACGTGTCGCGGATCGGAATTTTTCCCAGCTCAAGTAAATTTCACGCGACTATCCGTCAACCCCGGGACAGGAGGGCTGGTCGAGAGGGAGGGAGGAGGAGGATAGCGCAAAAATAAAGCAGCAAAAATCCATCCTCGGGACGATGAGATGGCGAGATTCCCCGATCGACCGATCCGCGCGATCGGCTGGCGAGGGTATTCTCCAAGAGAGATAGATAAAGACAGAAATTGTTATAGGCTAAGAGGTTCCGGTGTTGAGGTAACCTTAAGGTGATTTGATTCCGCAGATAGCGGGACACTCCGCATTATCAGCCATCGTTATTTCCGCTCGGAGTCTTCGATTTACGCTTGAGAACGCGTGGATCGACCGACCCTCTCGTAAAATGAGAGTCCAATAACGAAAGTAACCTCTGAAAATCGCGCGCGGATTATCGCTTCTCCTCGTGGCTGGCATTCGAATGGAACTTTGTTCTAAAAAAAGAATCGAATCGTCCTTAAGCGTGGATAACCGTTCCGGGAAAATTCGTTCGTTAGCGATGTAACGACGGATTTCGAGAGAGAGATTCAAGCCAGTCGGTCTCAAAGGTATTCTAATCCATCGTCATTCGACGATTTATTGTACGAGATGTTCTATGTCAAAAATAAAAATTGCCCGAGAAAAATAAACGCTTTGCATAGAATTTTAGAAATATATTTTCATTTTATTATTTTACTTTATTATTTTTATCTTATTATTTTATTTCATTATTTTTATCTCATTATTTTATTATTTTTATTTTATTATTCTATTTTATTATTATTTCTTATTTATTATTTTATTTATTATTTCATTTTATTTATTATTTATTATTTATTATTTTATTTATTATTTTATTTTATTATTTATTTTATTTATTATTTTATTTATTATTTTATTATTTATTTTATTATTTTTATTTTATTATTTTATTTTATTATTTATTTCATTTTGATTATATTTTATTTTATTTATTTATTATAATAAGAATTTATATTTATAATATTTTTATGAGATGTGATTGATTATATTTCCTCGATAAATTTTCACGACCTGATTCCTGCGATTAGAAAGGAATTGAGCAACATTTATGTCGTAACACGTGTCTTGAGTCACGCGTGTTTCCTCCGCAGCAATGGCGTGTGCCATCCGGTTTTTGACCCGGAAGCGAAGCGTGAAGGCAACACTGACCTCCGCCAGACCCCTAAGAGCCCCTTAGACGTGCCTTCAAAGCGGCAGAGAAACAAGTTTTGACGTTTCTTGACCACGTGCCAACGCCTTTCGGTGCCGACTTATCCCGCTTTGAGCATCGGAAATCTAACGTGCAGCTAGGAAAGAAACTCGGCACTCTCGTTCCTATTATTTTATACATTTTACAGAAAATTCCAAGCGTAATTGATAAGATTTACGAGACCAGAGAAACGACTAAAGGAACTCTTGGCTCAAAATTTGTTTTTCTTTTCACATGTTTCGACGTTTTAATATTTTGACACGGAAGCGTTAAATAGAGAATCGCGTGAACTCCGACAAGAATAACACAGTCTCTTGCTGAAGAAATAACGAGAGGGTATCCGGAAAGGAAAACGCAAAGGAATAGTTATAGGGAGTACCTTCGTGAATCTCCTCTCGATTTTTTTTCTCCCTTTATCCACCTCTTTCTCTCTCTCTCCCTCTTCCTTTTGTCCCCGCACTCCGGCCGTCCGAGGAACGGTCTCGGTATAAAGGACGATTCAAATAGTGCGGCACAAAACATCACTTAGAGGAGCCCGTCTCCCGTAGCGCAAACACGCTAATGGAGCTTCTTCCACTGACGCGTGGCACCGCGTTTACACGTATACATACGACCTTCTTTTCGCACCTACATCAGGGCTCGCAGATACATCGATACGAGCGGGCGTCTCCTCCTCCTTCTTATCCATCTTTCACCCCGCTGCGGGTAACCGCGTAGGAGCTCCTTTGAAAATGTATATTTGGTCCACATCTTGTCACACACGTTCTCTGGAAGGGACACTTTCCCTCCCTCTTCCCCAAGATAATAATATCGATCTCGAAAAATTGGAAATTTATCGCCTCATCAATTATTTTCTTAATTTTAAAAACGTAAACTCATCAATTATTTTCTTAATTTCAAAAACGTAAACAGCCCTGCAAATGTAAAATAAATTGTAAATAATGTCAAATAAATTGGAAATTTTTACTGTAAAATAAATTATAAATAATGTCAAATAAATTGGAAATTTTTACTGTAAAATAAATTATAAATAATGTCAAATAAATTGGAAATTTTTGCTGCAAAATAAATTATAAATAATGTAAAATAAATTGTAAATTTTTGCTGCAAAATAAATTATAAATAATGTCAAACAAATTGGAAATTTTTGCTGCAAAATAAATTATAAATAATGTCAAACAAATTGGAAATTTTTGCTGCAAAATAAATTATAAATAATGTCAAACAAATTGGAAATTTTTGCTGCAAATTAAATTATAAATAATGTCAAATAAATTGGAAATTTTTACTGTAAAATAAATTATAAATAATGTAAAATAAATTGGAAATTTTTGCTGCAAATTAAATTATAAATAATGTAAAATAAATTGGAAATTTTTGCTGCAAATTAAATTATAAATAATGTAAAATAAATTGGAAATTTTTGCTGCAAATTAAATTATAAATAATGTAAAATAAATTGGACATTTTTGCTGTAAAATAAATGATAAATAATTTTATTTGTCAAATTTGAAGATTTATTTTATAAATGACATTATTCATATAATGCAAATAAATTATAAATAATTACTTAGATTTTTACAATTTTTTCCGATGTGAAAGATAATATTTAGAAATGATTGCGCAAAGAGCTCGTTACGTCTGAAAAATCGATATTTTTGTTGATGGCTATAAATTTAATGGGCGATACACGTACGATATTTCCGAAGAAGTTTAAAAATGCAGATGTATTTTAGACTTGTATAGAAGTCTTGTATTTAGACGTGTATAGAAGTTTAAAAGAGAAAAATATTTTTTCTGGCATCTCGCGTTATATTAAAAGAATATTCACAAGGATAATATGTTTATCCGAATAATCAACATTCGTATTTGTAATTATATTAATTAGTTATATTAATTTATTAGTTATATATTTATTATTTATCAGTTATATTAATTATATTTAAAATAAGATGTTTGAAAATTTAATAAAAACACTTAACGGAATGACATTTATTTATACTCTTATAACGTGAACGGCAGTCTTGTAATCGATTGTAAAAGAAATTGAAAGAAGAAAAAAATGAGAAGCAAACACAGATTGCTAAACACGATCGGCGAAAAATGACCGTATAAACTCATTTCGCGCCCCAAACGAGACGAGATTGACACATTGAATTTCATTGCTGTCAAACGTTCGCAGAGCCCGATGAAATCTCGGTTAGGTAAAAAAAAAATTCGGCGAGAGAAAAAATATAGCGCGCATGTAAGCTTGAAAAAGGAGGGATAAAGTGGGTCAACGCAACTTGTAAATTTAAAAAATACGACATCGTCACTTGGAATCATTTTAAAGCGCCACTTTCAATTAATATTAGCATCAGTGTTTGCTGGTATCTAGATAAAATTATCTAGATAATCATCTAGATAAAGAAATGGATCATCTTTATCTTTATCTTAGATGAAAAATATATGTCATCTTATCTAAAAATTGTCTAAGATGACGTTTTCATTATGCAAAAAAGTTTTCCAGGCAAGCTTCTAAAAATCTATCTAAAATATATTTTTTATATTATTATTATTAATGTATTATAAATAATTAATTATTAATATATTATAGATATATTATAAATATAAATTAATAAATATTTATCATATTATTTATATACCTTTTTGCTATTATTTAAATATTCATTAGGAAAGGAGAAGGAATAAAATGTGTTTATGATTTTAATATCCCATTTATAATCTGCGTTACATTTTTTACAAATATTTATAGTCTTCTAAAATAAACAAAAATATCTAGATAATTATCTAGATTATCGCAATAATGATCTCATCTTTCATCTAGATTAAGTAAAAGTAAAATCATCTTTATCTCATCTAAGATAATTTTACGGATTTTTATCTTTATTTTTATCTAGATAATTTTGAAAGTATCTACAGCAAACACTGATTAGCACACATGTATCTAAATCGATAGCGTTTATTTAGAGTCTAATTGCCTCGGATAACGTAATAGGCGCGAAACTCATGTTCGAAGGCACTCGATTCTCAGTCTGGAATTAAAAAATGAATAAAGCATGAGCAAAAATAACGAGCTTAGCAGTCTAGTTACACATAAAACAGAGGTATACACAATCTAAGAGATACCTGAATTGTGTATTTGCTCTCTCCCTCCCTCCGCGCTTGATGGAATAGTGCGGGAATTTCATATCGTGCCAAGATAGCAGAAACGCGGTGGGGGGATACATAACTATCCTCTTCCCGTGGTTATCTACATACGCCCGCGCACGTGTGTGTGTGTGTGTGTGTGTCGTTAGATACGTGTCGGTGTGTTTGTCCGCTCGCGAACCTCGCCATAGATCAAAACGATGTACCAATTTCACCAGAGAGGGAGGGGGGAAGGGGGGGACGCGAGAGATGAGACAAAAAGGAAAAGAGGACGTCGCGAGTGGGTTCGGAATTTAAATTCCGACGTGACGTTTCTGGGGAACGGCCTCGGGGGGGATGGCCCTGGTCAGCTGTCGGATGCAGTTTTCGGTCTCGGCGTTCTTCAATTTTTCAGCAGGATCGGCCGGAGACGGTTCCCGCGGGACGTCGACGAGGAGACTTTCCCCGTGGCACACATATATATATGTATGTATATATATATATAATATATACATGTAATATGTATTCGGGTAACGGCGACTCCATTCCCGAACTGTAAACTCCGAATAACCCTCCCCCGTAAAGGTACATCGCCAGGTCGCCATTTTCGAGTTATTTACAGGAGAGGCGCGCGTACCATTCCATCTCTATCGACGACGATCGGCGTGAAATAATCATGATGGAGTTAAGTCGGGCATCCCCCCCCCCGAGTTAAAGCGATGTAGGAAGCGTGTTCGATATGCAGATGCGTTTCGAGAAAAATTATTGCATCTCGATTCGAAACGAGGATCTATTCGCATTACTGTCGCCCTGTCGCCGAATCGTTGCCGGAGAATATCTTCAAGACGGATAATCCTTCATAATGTTGCACGAAACAGAAAATACGATACTTAAGGGACGCGAGAGATGAAATTTATTTCTTCAAATTTATTTCTTCAATTTATTTCGCCATCTCGTCTTTATAAAAATCCCTTATAGGATAAAGAGAATAATTTTTGGTGATTTTTTTTTTAACATTAAATATGTTTTATAATGACTCACAGTAAAATATTTTGTGTTAAATTTAACATATTTCACATGTTCCAATTTATCCACTCTAATTTTAATGTTAATTTAACAGAAGGCAAGTATGTAAATAAATAACACGAGTAATATGTTGAAAAATTAACACAAAAGTGTAACACTTAAATTTTATCTGGAAATAAAGTTTATGTTAAATTAACATATTTATAATGTTAAATTTATTTAAAAGAAAATGTTATTCTTACATTTTTATGATAAATAACGGAAGAGATATGTCGATTTAACATATGGAAACTGTTGTAGAGAGAAAAATAACACAACTTATCTGTTCATTTTAACATATAACTTATTTCATCAAAAATTCGTGCATTTACATATTAATTGTGTTATTTTAACTCTTAGAAACGGTGAATATATTAACTCAACGCAGAAATGTCAAAATAACACAACGATAATATGTTACGTTAACATAAGAGTATGTTAAAAATTTAACACAAAAATTTTTACACGAGAAAATTTCAACAGAAATACAAAATGTTTTTTATCGTGTATAATGCATGAAATGTATTTAATCATCTCATTTTTCTAATTCTACTTTAGTTTTACTTTTAAAAAATTATTCAGTTAAATCACATCTCTTTTCAAAGAATCCATAATGAAATTTTTACACGAGAAAAATTCCACAGAAATACAAAATGTTTTTTACCGTGCTTGTTTTATTTTTTCTTGGATTTAACAATGCGTACAGTCAAAATTCCGTTAAGATAATAATACTTTCGAGGAATCGGAAATTTTGCAATCCAGGTACAACAGAAAGATACTTTGCGCGGCCTTTCTGTAAGCATCCCAATCATCCAATCGCCTCCGTCGTTGCTCTCGATCAGTAAATTATCGAAAATGGCGTTCTCCATTCAATTCGAGTCATCGCTCGTGTCTCTTCATCTTCCAACAGTATCCAAGTGGATGTCCCGTAAATCCCGATGCCTGGCGCAAGGGTTTCCTCGAGGAAGAGATCGCTCTTCCTTTCTCACAGAACGTCTTCCCTCGCCTCGGGGAGGAGAAAAACCGTTGCAAAAAAAGGAAGAAGAAAAAAAAAAGAAACGCGGCCATGCGATCCCCGTTTGCGAGAGGCACCGAAGGAAAGGGGGTCGATCGAGATGACGGTAAAAAAAAAGAAAAAAGAGGAGGAGAACCGTCGCCCCGAATATATCGGGACTGACACTAAATCATTAATTTGGCCGGTCGGCTTTTTTTCCGCAGGTAGAAACGAAAAACCCCTTTCCCCCGAGCAGGTCTACCACCGCGTTTGCGCTCCCTCTCGGGGTCGCGCGAAGGAAAAAAAGAGGACTCTCTACCCCGTTATGTCCCTCGACCCTCCCCCCGCCGAAAAAAAAACACTCCGCACTGTCATATCGGGGACTAATATATTTTTGATCGATCCCTACCGTGCCCGAGAAGAGAGAGAGAGAGAGAGAAAATGGGACCCGGCTTTCCCACGAAACGAACGGGTGACACGAAAAAAGTCGTTGTCCAAACAAACACACCCCGGGTACATCCTGTCGCGCGTGACTTCAAAATCGCGCGACACTTTCGCGCACTCATGGTGAAAATGGGTTGTGCAACGGGTTGACAGAGGACTGCGAGAATCATCTTTCGTGACTCGCAGCATCGTCATCTAGGTAAATAGTGCATTGGCGTAGACGTGAAGGGTCGATATAATTAAACAAGGACAGGGACGATCAAGTTGAAGCTCATTTCGTCAACTTGGCAATGCGTCAAAATAAGGTACCAAGGTGCCACATTTAATTATTTAAGTGTGATCGATCAAAATTACGTTATTTTTTATTTTATCTACTGGCGATACATTCAAGAATTTAATATTAATTATTTAAGTTTCTCTCTTTGATAGAGTCGTCCATTATGTCTCAAAGCTCTCGCTTTTATTCCTAATTACGTCTCTATAATATTCCGGGATGCCCTCTAACGTGACATTTTACTCAGGGGGCTGACCAAGATGCACTTTATTCGAGTTTCAAGTTCAAGCAAATCGCGAGATGTTATGCGGAAGAATATTATCGGGAACATATTCTCTTTCTCGGGGATGTAGACTCCATTAAAGGATCGAATGCGACTTAATATGCGATGTCACGAAGTCGGAGAAGGGAAGTGGAGAGAGAGAGAGAGAGAGAGAGAAGGGATAGGCCCGATCCGTTCTTCTCGTACAATGGACATCTAATTCGAGTGCCGGTTCTCGTCGCGGGAAAGACGGAAAATCGGGAAATCGGCTTTTCGTCCAGATGAAACGCGAAAACCAAAATCCCCGATGTAATCCTTCCTTTCAGACCGCGATTTTTTTTTTTGGTCGCTCTCGTTCGCTCTCGCCCTATGTACGCTTTCTGTCTTTCTCCTTCTTCCTCATTCTTGCTCTCTCTCTCCCATTCTATTTCGCATCATCCAACCCCCAGCGCATTCGCGTCGACTTCTGCACCCCGTCTGTCTCCGAAAGGTCGGCGCGTCCCCCAATCCCAAATTTTAAGGGTTAAAAAATTGCACTCGACTCGACAATATACGTTACAAAAAGCAAAAAAGGAAAGAGAAGAATACGAGCGAGCGAGAAGGACGTGTTCCCAATAACACGATATGCCTGTCTCGCTCTCTTCCTCCCTGTTCCTCCCTTCCTTCTGTGCGTATTCGTCTCCTCGCGCAGAAATAAATAACGAAATAAATGACAATCGTCCCGAAAACTGTTTTGGGTTTTGTAGCGCGACCATCCTTTTATTCCGGCTGCTTTCTTTTTTTTTTTTTTTTCTTTTCACTCGTGCGTTCTCGTTTCTTCTTCCGGGCTCGACCAGGGGAAAACGTGACTCGAGCGACCACCCGGCTAGAAATTTATTAGATATTTACTGCGCTTCTCTCTTTTTCTCTCTCAATTTCGCAGAATCGAAAGGGAGGATTATTTCGTCCCGTTACATCCCGCACGATGTTTGCTCCGTCTCTCTCTTGCCTGTTACTGTACCGGTAAATTGATCGGGTTTTTAATCTCATAATGCAACATTTCGCGGTGCGAAACTCAAGAAAATGATAGAAATACACGAGATCGAGGAGAGAGAAATTGATTAACTTTGATCTAAAGTAATTTCATTCCTTCTCTGATGTTGATTGTAAAAAGGAGACAA
Source organism: Camponotus fellah (assembly GCA_030586385.1). Lineage (NCBI taxonomy): Eukaryota > Metazoa > Arthropoda > Insecta > Hymenoptera > Formicidae > Camponotus > Camponotus fellah. The sequence continues at coordinate 715,251 of JAPIVC010000846.1, read as the reverse complement.
AGCATCTCAATTGAATTAACGACGTGATTAAAAAAGGCAGTTTGTACATCTAAAGCGACTCCGGAAATTTGGCTAATGGCCGATGCAGTAGAGGCGATAGAGGTGACCGGAAACTCGCAGAATCCCATGAATAAGAAATGGAAATTAGCGTTTACTCGCTTTTCCCTTTCGCTCGCTCGTCGAGAGCGTCGTTGTCGTCGTCGGCAGGCAAAAAAGGAGAAGTCAAAAGGTCGGAAAGAATTTAATATTAAAAAACTGTCATTCTGTGTCGATATGAAAATTCCAAGGATATCAGCTTCCTTTCCCCGACGTCTGTTTTCCTCGCTCCTTCCTCTGTATATCGCGGTTCGCCTCGCCTCGCCTCTTCCACCTTCGCGTCCTCATCTTTACGATGGCAGACTCTCTACCGGGTGATCTTATTGTTTGGCAAGACGCACCGCCAGCAGACAAATAAGGTTAAAGGATATTGATCTCGCGACAAGAGCCCGAAACATGTTTGTTCGCCTTCGATATTTATTGTTTCGCATCGAGGAATAATTAAAAAGATACATTGCAGGCACAAATCGATTGCTATAAATTTATATTGCTGCTAAAAAAATATAATTGGAGAATTTTAAAGAAATATTTTAAGAGCGGATTTTCTGTCAATTGATGTTAATTTTATTTTTATTGAATGTCGATTTGAGAAATTTATATGTAAAATATTTTTTTTATTGATACGTGATAAAACTGTCATTTTTGAAACAGAAAAATTTCATATATTCCCGCTAAATAAAATAATATATTATATATAATATATATAAATAATATATATTGCCGCTAAAAAAATACAATTCGAGAATTCTAAAAAAATATTTTAAGAGCGCATTTTCTGTCAATTGATGTTAATTTTATTTTTATTGAATATCGGTTTGAGAAGTTTATCTCTAAAATATTTTTTTTATTGATACGTGTTAAAACTGTCATTTTGAGACAGAAAAATTTCATATATTGTCGCTAAATAAAATAATATATAATAGATAAAAATAATATATAATGTATATAAATATATATTGTCGCTAAAAAAATACAATTCGAAAATTCTAAAGAAATATTTTAAGAGCGCATTTTCTATCAATTGACGTTAATTTTATTTTTATTAAATATCGGTTTGAGAAATTTACCTCTAAAATATTTTTTTTTATTGATACGTGATAAAACTGTCATTCTTTTGAGGCAGAAAAATTTCATATATTGCCGCTAAAAAAATACAATTCAAGAATTCCAAAGAAATATTTTAAGAGCGCATTTTCTATCAATTGACATTAATTTTATTTTTATTAAATATCGGTTTGAGAAATTTACCTCTAAAATATTTTTTTTTATTGATACGTGATAAAACTGTCATTCTTTTGAGGCAGAAAAATTTCATATATTGCCGCTAAATAAAATAATATACAAAAATAATATATAATATATATAAATAATATATATTGCCACTAAAAAAATACAATTCGAAAATTCTAAAGAAATATTTTATTAAGCGCGGATTTTCTGTCAATTGACGTTAATTTTATTTTTATTGAATATCGATTTAAGAAATTTATCTCTAAAATATTTTTTTTTATTGATACGTGTCATTTTTGAGACAGAAAAATTTCATACATGGCCGCTAAATAAAATAATATAATATATAAAAATAATATATATTTTAAGAGCGCATTTTCTGTCAATTGATGTTAATTTTATTTTTATTGAATATCGGTTTGAGAAATTTACCTCTAAAATATTTTTTTCATTGATACATGATAAAACTGTCATTTTTGAGGGAGAAAAATTTCATGTCGCGGGAAATATTTTGTCTAATAATTTAACTGTTTTGCGACTGTCACATTACGAAGAGAATTGTCAAAAATGTGCGGATGTCTAAACGATGATATCATTCTGACCGGGATATCGATTCTGACGCGCGTTCGACCCTGCCAGGAAACTTGTGACACGCCGTAGGGAACGTGCTCCGAGTATCACCCCTTTTTGTTGGGAATTAGGAAATTTTAAAATTGAGGGGTGCTCGCGAAATGCGCCTATCGAACCAAACTAACGCGAGGATTTATTGGCAATTTCTCTAAAAAGGCTTTAGATTTATTTCCAATTCGGCGGAACGCTCACAGTGTTTGACGGCTTCGGGGCGCGCAGAAAGAGAGAGTGCGCAAACATTTCGCACGCTGGCTGGATAATTGGATACAGAACGGCGGAGAAGTTTCGGAAAGTTCCAAAGTCAGGCCGGTTCCATGAAGAAAGTAATAACTTTCGACACCATTGACCTTGGCGTATTTTAAACCGAGTTATAACCGAAAGTCGGTTAATAGGAATCGCAGGCTTTTAATCGAATGCGAACTTTGACATTATTCCTTCGATTTTCGATCTTGTACTTTGACGAAGAAAATTAGCATCAATATGAAAAATATGTTTCTTTCATTTTTTTTTTTTAAGCAAATAAGGAATAAATTTGAATATAATTTGTCATGATATGCAATTTAAAAGTATGAATCATTTTTTATGATTTTATGAAAACGTAAAATTATAAGAAATAATTAATATTAATTGTATTGAGAGTCCAATTTACTTTAGCGATATTGATGATTTTTAGAACATTTTTTTAAATAGAAATTAATATTTTGAGATTTTATATATAGTTTTATCAATATTAATAGTATGTCAATATTTTTAAATCTTGGATATTTAGCTTTTTTTGTTCAGTACGAGCTTCTGCGCGTAGCGTGTTCGAAAATATATATGATTTGACAGTGCGACATGCTGTTTTTGGTATAATTGTCTAAAAAAAAACTCGGTCTAGTTTTATATTCCTTAGAATATTTTGAGATACTAAATCTAATTTCTATTTTAAAAAAATAGAAATATAGCAAAGTAGTGTCATTTTAAAATCAGATGTTAAAATTTTTTATTTCTTGATGGTCAAAAAATTAAATATTAATTTTTTAAATTTTAATTAGGTTCAATATTCCCCCAAAAATGTTCTCTTTTATTGAAAAAAATTAAAATTATTCGATCCATTAGTTTTTTCAAGATGTTATCAATTTTGAAAACAATGTTTTGAGAAAAACGCGGTTAAAGTTTCGCAGGCCCATTTAAAGATACACTACCCTATTTAAAGTCTTATAACTCTATCAGTTATTTGAATTTTTCAATAAAATTTGAAAGACGTATTCTTTAAAATCACACATTTTCAAAAATGCAAAAATGCAAATTAAAAAGATCAATTTTTTTTAACCCTCTAAAGAAGCTCGAGTCTTTAAGCAAAGTTTACAAAATTGATAAAATAATTGATACATTTTCTCTCGTGGATGTTCATTGATGATATTGTAATGCAGGGCGTCGTGATCAAGAGCTTTCTTTTCTCGCCCATGAGAAAATCTCGTTGAAGCGTCTTGGAAATACGCGTTCAGAAGTGGTGCGCGAAAAATAGCGTCTTGCGTGCTACTTACCGGGAAGCAGGGTATTAGCAGTTTAGGCACTTTAGAACTCGGCGGTGCGATATGCGCGAGTGCTACTTACCTACGGAAGTACGGCGACTAGCCGAGGAAGTTTCGGCAGAACGAGCGAGCTGGAACTTAACCTAACTAGTTGAAGATCGTTCCTTATTGTTAGCCTTTCGTTGGACAACGGCAACTGCGGGACGGTAAACGTGTTAACTTCGCGATACACAACGTCGCGGAATAAATCCGAGATTTGTGCTGAAATTGTGTCCCGCTCGAGACACTGTTAGGGGACCCATTAAATTGCATACGCATCGCCAAATTTAAAAAAAAGATAATAAATAGGATAATAGGATAATAATCTCATAATTATATCTCATTGTTTTGTACTTTCATCTACATCGAATTTACAATATTTGAAATGTATTATATCAAAAGTATTTTAATTAATTATTACTGTTTTCTTTGGTAGAAAACAAATATTAAAAGAGACACATGTTTCTCTTTATTGAAAAAAAAAATTAATTTGATTCTTTCATTACTTTTTTAATGTATATTATTCTTCATATTTTTTTAATAATATAATAAAAGAATAACTCTAAAGTTCTTATGTTTTTAATTTATTTTCTTTTGAAAGTAATTTTAATTAATTAATGCGACGTTTGCGGCGAATTACATCAAACAAAGCATGTTTCGAATAATTTTCAGTTTGATGCATAACAAAAATATTTATTATATATCTCATTGAAAATTATTCGAATTATATCGTGTTTGGTATGATTTTAATCCTAAAAATCTCATTAATTCGGTAAAATCACTTTTGGAAAATATAAATTAAAAATGTAAGAACCTTAGCTTTTTTATTATATTAATTTATGATTAAAGTATTTTTTAAAACTGTGTTTTTGTGTCTATAATAAAGACAATTTATTCTGATTGAATTTTGATTTTTTTATAGAGAATTTACCTAAAAATTTTTTTTAGAGAATTTACCTAAAAATAATAATTATGCAACTATAGTCAATTAAAATGCGATTTACATTTGAAATAGTAATGTTCAAGTCTATAAAATCTATAAAAAATAAATCTATAAAATTTTTAATCTATAAAATATAAATTAAAATATAAATTAAAATATAAATTTTAATCTATAAAATATAAATATAAATTTATAATCTATAAAAAATAAAAATCAATTTGCTTATTAAAAATAATAATTATGCAACTATAGTTAATTAAAACGCGATTTACATTTGAAATAGTAATGTTCAAGTCTATAATCTATAAAAAATAAAAAAAAATAAAAATCAATTTGCTTACTAAAAATAATAATTATACAACTATAATCAATTAAAATGCGATTTACATTTGAAATAGTAATGTTCAAGTCTATAAAATCTATAAAAAATAAATCTATAAAATTTTTAATCTATAAAATATAAATTAAAATATAAATTTTAATCTATAAAATATAAATATAAATTTATAATCTATAAAAAATAAAAAAAAAATGAAAATCAATTTGCAATGATGAAAATATAAAGATATTGAATACTCAAAGGAGCAAAATTTACATAAAAAACGAGGCTAATTGCATTTTTCACACAAAAACTGTACTTTATGAAAAAAACAAACGTATCATCTTTCCTTTATTTATATTTCTAAATATAACAAATTGATATCAGCCCAGGAATAAAAGACGGGACTGAAGCGCGGGTGCAAAGAAAAATTACGGCGACGAGAGAGATCGAAATTGGAAATTGGCGGGACGAGGGGAAGGACGATCGCCGCAAAAACCCGGTGGTTTTTTTTTTTTCCACAAGAGCGACGGATCGTTAATCAGTCGAGTCGCGAGCCGCGGTGTATCTCTCTCGAGGCACCGCGGACGTGGACAAAAAGCGAGGAAAACGGAGTAAAAGCGGGCGACCTCAGCCCCATCGTCGCAAGATTCGAAGATCCTCTGGCGCTCGTCCGACCGTGGAGGAAAAGCTAATGAGCGAAAGTAGATCGTTGCGCCGAGATTATAATTAAGCGCGAATAAGAGCACAACGGGGCGAATCGGGGGCAAGAAAGGCACACGGAAAAACCGTCATTTTTAAGCCGGGGATCGTTAGTCAGGCGTGTTGCGAATCAGAGTGCGGGCCAGGAGCCTTCGTTTCGTCGAGGACACCGCTCGAGAGAGAGAGAGAATTCTTCGGTTAGGGGAGGCGAAGGGGAGAGAGGGGAACGGATGAGCAGAGGTGGGTCGGTGGGTGGGTAGCCCTCTAATCGATCGTGGCTGTCCACCCTTATCAGGGGGTTGGCAAAGCCGGTATGGAGCCGAGGTCGGTCGTGGGGGGGTTGCTCGCTGTACTTCTGGCTGCTTTGCATGGCCGGCAAAGCTCGCCATCTCCCCCCGCCTCCTCCCACCTTCCCTGGCCGCGACCCTCGCCGAGTCGCCGTCTCTCTCTCTCTCTCTCTTTCTTCCCCGACCGAAAAACCAACCCTTAAAATAGGGGCCGCAGACCGCGACCATTGTTGCCAGATGCCCCGCGCATTTGCATTTTCCCGCAGATTCCGTGAAAAATGAAGCTGCCCCGTCTTGTGGAGCGTCCCTTTTGGGATACGCGGTATTAGGACAAGCTCCTGAACTTTTTTCCATCGCCTCCTCCTCCTCCTCCTCGAGCATTTCGTGAAAGATCTTTTTCGCATCTCGTTCCACTTTCCGAGGAAAAAGTGTGGAGAAATTATCCACGTGCCAAGTTTGTAATTTCTATTTCCTGTTTAAATAGGAAGAGTCTCGCGCATGACGCTTTAGGGCTGGAAATAATCTATTTTCTCGAGAAGAATTCAAATTTAAATTTATTATTATTTAAAAAAAATAACATATGTCATTAAAATTAAAATTCACCAAGATATAATTAAGTCTTCTCGCTTGAATAGTTTGATTGAATTAACTTTTAGGAATATATTTGGAATAAAGGAACCAGAGCATATACACTTTCGGGATGACGTGCCAGATATCTCTTTTCCCGATAAGTTAATCAATCTTGTTACCAAGACAAATACACTAGCCGGGTCTCCATCTGTATTTGAGCGGTCCGTTGTTTGAACGAGACGTGCGAAATCCGTATTTACGCAAAGCCGACGCCACTCTATTGGTCCAAGACTTATACGCGACTCGCAGTACGAAGGACTAAGAACTTAGATACACGAAGAAATACGAAGTCGATCCATTACGCTTGTTTGTTGCTTGTTATTCGCTGCTGATCTGATCATCGTAAGATAAATCGATATGAATCGTAACAGCTAGAATATATATTATTTCGAGGATAACAATACTGTTCTTACCTCAATCTTCCCCTCAAGTTTCAACTTTTAAACAAATGATACCTTTCAAGTTTGTAACGTTGCAGATTCTTTATATATTTATCGTCATGTTATAGATTAACACGCGTGTTGTTTATTTTTGGAACGTCATAATAATGAATTATAAAATATAAATTTGTTAAAGTATTTCGCAGCCCAATTCTTCCTTTAATACTACTCTTCTCCTCAAAATATTTATCTCAATAATTTGAAAACAGACCACGCGCTCTTTTTTCCCATTTATTGGCTCGAAAAAATATCAGCTGATTGTCGTAGGACAAATCGATATGAATCGTAACAGCTAGAATATATTATTCCGAGGATAACAATACTGTTGTTAACCCAATCTTCCCTTCGTTTCAACTTTTAAACAAATGATACCCTTCCAGTTCATAACGTTGCAGATTCTTTATATATTTATATCGTCATGTTATAGATTAACACGCGTGCTTTGTTTATCTTTGAAACGTCATAATAATAAATTATAAAGTATAAATTTGTTAAAATATTTCGCAGCCCAATTCTTCCTTTAATACTACCCTTCTCCTCAAAATATTTATCTCAATAATTTGAAAACAGACCAGGCTCTTTTTTCCCATTTATTGGCTCGAAAAGATATCAGCTGATTGTCGTAGGACAAATCGATATGAATCGTAACAGCTAGAATATATTATTCCGAGGATAACAATACTGTTCTTAACCCAATCTTCCCTTCGTTTCAACTTTTAAACAAATGATACCCTTCCAGTTCATAACGTTGCAGATTCTTTATATATTTATATCGTCATGTTATAGATTAACACGCGTGTTGTTTATTTTTGGAACGTCATAATAATGAATTATAAAATATAAATTTGTTAAAATATTTCGCAGCCCAATTCTTCCTTTAATACTACCCTTCTCCTCAAAATATTTATCTCAATAATTTGAAAACAGACCACGCGCTCTTTTTTCCCATTTATTGGCTCGGAAAGATATCAGCTGATTGTCATAAAACAAATCGATATGAATCGTAACAGCTAGAATACATATTATTTCGAGGATAACAATACTGTTCTTAATCCAATCTTCCCTTCGTTTCAACTTTTAAACAAATGATACGTTTCAAGTTTGTAATGTTGCAGATTATTTATATCGTCATGTTATAGATTAACACGCGTGCTTTGTTTATTTTCGGGACGTCATAATAATAAATTGTAAAGTATAAATTTATTAAAATATTTCGCAGCCCAATTCTTCCTTTAATACTACCCTTCTCCTCAAAATATTTATCTCAATAATTTGAAAACAGACCACGCGCTCTTTTTTCCCATTTATTAGCTCGGAAAGATATCAGCTGATTGTCATCGTACGCTCGATACGCGTGCGCCTCGCGGAATCTCGGGACGATCGTAATGGGAATCGCTTGGCAAGGAGCGAATCTTTCCGGGAGGTGTAACCGGTGATAGATTCCCGCGTCGGGAAAATTTAATGGAAAAATCCGAGGTGTCAGACACAGACGCGCCGGCGATACGTCAGGCCATTCACGGCTCTCAGCCTTTCGCGTTCTCCTTTTCGCGCGAGGAGGAGAGAACCAGCCAGGCCGGGCGTGAGAGATATACGCCGGAAGTAACATTCGTCTACCGGCGAACAATCGCGCGTATGCCACGCATGTCGCGTTTCTAGCGCTCAAGTTCTGAGGGATCCGTCGAGAGCTTCCTTCGGGGCAAGCCGAGCCGAAATATTCCGCGCATTGTACGAAGAACGTCGGGCCGCATGCCCGAGTTCGCGCAAATCCCCGCTGTGATGGAACGGCGTGAAAGAATTAAATCGACCCCTTAAAGTAACCAACCAACCCCCATCTCTCCTCCCATCCACCCTGTCGAGCAAACGAATTCGGGCGCGCACATGCTTTACATCGGGCGCGATTCGATCGATGGCGACGTGCTAAAAGCACATCGAGGATTTATAATCGGGTCATTAGTCCGCGTTCCTGAATTATCTTACACGGATCAGTAATTAGCTGAGGCGATGGGTAATTAGCCAGGTACAAGATGGAAATCAGCTGTTGCATTCGCTTCAATAATGTTGGACAATTTTTGTTTTTTTTCGACTTGATTGTGTATTTAACGTGTACGGTTTTTTTTCTGGATGGAATTTCTCAATTTTTATCGAGTGTAACGATCTTGTAACGAGAGGGATGATATGTTACATGAGTTGGTAAAATGGCAGTACCGACATCTGCCGATGGTTTTTGGTCAAGCTAGACATATTCGAGGACGTTGTCGAGGGTAGTCGGTAACATAGACCGATCTAGTCCCTAAATCTAGTTTCTATTTGAGGGGAGATTCTCTTAGGGTTGTCCAAACTTTGGCTTCCCGCTCTCCTCGAAAAGGGACGTGTGATTCAGGGGTGCTAAGGGAGCAATTTGGAATTGCGAGGGAAAGAGTATAAAAGAGTATAATAATAACTGATGAATTTATTGATAGATTCTTTCCAAATCAAACTTTAAATATCTTTCTATCAAAAATACAGACATTGCTATTTTACATTTTTATTTGTTCATTTTTGTAGTTTCTTTTCTTGGAATAAGTAACATTAATAATAAATCGCAATAATTGAAAATTTTTAGAAATATTAAATTGCGTTAATAAAATTTGGATTTGTAAAATAATTTTATTACTTAATTTAATGCGATTTAATCAAAAATATTGATTTTTCTTTCAGAGAATATTAATGTTTTCTTTCCTATTTAATTTAATGTGATTTGATCAAAAATATTGATTTTTCTTTCAGAGAATATTAATGTTTTTTTTTCCTATTTAATTTATTACTTAATTTAATGTGATTTAATCAAAAATATTGATTTTTCTTTCAGAGAATATTAATGTTTTTTTTCTATTTAATTTTTGTTTAGATAGAAAAAAATTTTAAACTTTTTAAACATTTTTAAATAATGCATATAGTTATATTTTTGATTAAAATTTTTCAAATTATGTAGAATATTTCAAAATCATCAGATTTTTTTTATGAAAGATTCCTTGATCAATCAATACAATCAAGAATCAATCCTTAGCAAAATCAATCCTTAGCAAAAATAAGCTTTTTGTTAATTTTTAAGAAATACATTAGAAAATTACATTTTTAATTAATTTTAGGTAAAATTTAACAGAACTTTGAGACTTTACAAAGACACATGGTACGAGTAAATAAAAGATGATCTTTTTTACAAAGAAAAAAAATCGACTATTGGCTAAAAAATGTCTAATTAAAAAAATATTTGACTTTAAAATATACCATCTATTTTTCCTATATTATTGAACATATCTTTATTTTTATTTCTATTTCAATAAAAAATAAAACTTTTCGATATTAATTAACAAATTCATTAATTCATATATTTCGAATATTTATTAATTACATTTTTTTATCGACATATATTCCTTAGATTGTTGACTTATATTTAAAGAAGGGAAATTATGTTTCAGGAGATCGGCGAAAGTGTGTCTAGATTGTCTTTTGACTATCACAAGGGTCTCTCGTACTGCGTTAGAATTATGTTTACGAAACTTGGCGAACTTGGCGAACGTCGAAGAGTTTAATATCGCGGCTTTGGTTAGCCGACTGCCTGCCGGAGGCACGCCGGATTAATTTGGCAAATTGAGCCGGTTCTTCCATCGAGTCCGATAATTCGGCGACTGCCTCCATCCATGGCGTCGTATCCGTAAGGTTTGTATCCACCTTGCAATTCGTCCGCGTCCCTCGCGAGTCAGTCGGCTGGATCTGTACCTAGGAAGTCTCCGGGTTGGTTAAAGGGAATTCCAGGTTCCTAGGCTGCATAGCTAGTTCCCTAATCGAATTAGAGGAGTCAGGATATTGCGTGCCGCTGCGGCACCCTCAATTGTTTTAAGTCGACATCTCCGCCGAACTGTTTCCGTGTACCGTTCTTCGTCTTGCTCACTTTGTCTCTCTCTCTCTCTCTCTCTGTCTGTCTCTATCTCTCTTTCTCCTCCGGACATTGAATTTGAACTAAACTATCTGCCGACCGGAATATCGGATTATCGGCCTGTCGAAAAAGCTCCCTGCTACGCGGAAACGTTAGCTCCTCCTCTCGATCTTCGGCGGAAAATCAGATTGATCGTAAACGAATATTTCATGACATTTACGGCTGCGCACATGTGTACGTGATTTTTCGCAGATGCATATTTAGAATTCCATTATACATTTCAAGGATCAAGATTCTTATGCGAGAAAGAAAAAATTACATTTATTAATTATTTAATAAATAAATATATATTTATTAATTGAATTTTATATTAATAATTTAATTAATAATTTATATAATAATATATTAACAATTTAATCTAAATTTTTTGCAGATGTAAATTTTACAAATTTTAGAGATACGATCATTTTTTAATATATTTTATTTTTAAATATTTTCATATATTTTATATTTAATATTTTTTATTTTTTTATATTTTTATTTTAATGTATTTTTTAAAAATCTTTTTTGTAGGATTGATCGATTTTTTTATATCGCACACACATTTTTCGCAGATGCATATTTAGAATTCCATTATACATTTCAAGGATCAAGATTCTTATGCGAGAAAAAAAGTGACATTTATTAATTATTTAATAAATAAATGTATTTATCAATTGAATTTTATTAATAATTTAATTAATAATTTATATAATAATATATTAACAATTTAATCTAAATTTTTTGCAGATGTAAATTTTACAAATTTTAGAGATACGATCATTTTTTAATATATATTTTATTTTAAAATATGTTCATGTATTTTATATTTAATATATTTTATTTTTTTATATTTTTATTTTAATGTATTTTTTAAAAATCTTTCTTGTAGGATTGATCGATTTTTTTATATCGCACACACATATTTTTCGCAGATGCATATTTAGAATTCCATTATACATTTCAAGGATCAAGATTTTTATGCGAAAAAGAAAAAATTACATTTATTAATTATTTAATAAATAAATGTATATTTATCAATTGAATTTTATATTAATAATTTAATTAATAATTTATATAATAATATATTAACAATTTAATCTAAATTTTTTGCAGATGTAAATTTTACAAATTTTAGAGATACGATCATTTTTTAATATATTTTATTTTAAAATATTTTCATATATTTTATATTTAATACATTTTATTTTTTTTTTTATTTTTATTTTAATGTATTTTTTAAAAATCTTTTTTTGTAGGATTGATCGATTTTTTTATATCGCACACACATATTTTTCGCAGATGCATAATATTTAGAATTCCATTATACATTTCAAGGATCAAGATTCTTATGCGAGAAGGAAAAAATGACATTTATTAATTATTTAATAAATAAATATATATTTATCAATTGAATTTTATATTAATAATTTAATTAATAATTTATATAATAATATATTAACAATTTAATCTAAATTTTTTGCAGATGTAAATTTTACAAATTTTAGAGATACGATCATTTTTTAATATATTTTATTTTAAAATATTTTCATATATTTTATATTTAATATATTTTATTTTTTTATATTTTTATTTTAATGTATTTTTTAAAAATCTTTTTTTGTAGGATTGATCGATTTTTTTATATCGCACACACATATCTTGCATCTATTATATATTTTTTTAACTTGCTCTTTCGTATTGATTTTTATCAATAATTTATTTAATTTATTTATTCATAAGTTCCTTTATAAATTACATCTTTATTTATGCAACTACACCAAACATTTTTATAGCGTAGAAACAATAAATATATACATACTTGCATACGTGTATCCTGTCAAACGATCATTCATCAAGCGACCGTCCGTGAACAGCGTATCTATCGCTTATTAGGGAAAATGACTCCGCATGCTCCGCCAGCGACGGGCAAGGGCCGCCCTTAACTTTCACTAACGACCAAAGTTTTTCGGTGTCCGAGCACCGAGTAGACTCTCTCGGTATCATAAATTCAAAATGGCGGCTCCTCTGGGGGCGAAAACAAAAGCCACTCGGCTCGTGTTCGAAGGTCTCGTAGGGTCGGGGGGGGTAAGTGGGCAACCCTTCTGTGAACTCTCCCTTACCTAGGGAAGGCCAGGGGGCCGTAGGGAGGGGGGAGGAGGGGGTGTTGGTCGGAGGGAAGTAGCGGCGAGGCTTTTCGAAGGGTCGAGCCACCGAAAATGGCGGACCCAATTAAGTGAGTCTGGGCTAGCATGATGTACGCGCGTCATGGAAACCGTAAGAGGCGGAAAGGAGGAGACGAAGGACCGCGCCGGAATCCTTTCAAAGAGACGCATGTAAAGGCCCACGCATATACCACGCACCCTTCTTTCTCCCCCGTTCGTGTTCGCGTCTCGTTAATCTTTTTCGTCCTGCTCCAAGACGGAATTAGCGGACCGTCTCAGCGAGAGAAAAGTAATTAATTGTCTGCGGACGAATATTTCGTATTTAGCAGAAAATTAAGTCTGTAGGGAAAAAATTGGTGTAATTTTACATGTTTGTTTTGTCTGATTATAATGATAATGTGCGCTGATGATTGCAAGTTATGTAATGTATAAAATTATTTTATGCTTTTCCGGATAAATATTCGTTGAAAAGATTGAAAATTTGCCCAAGGTTTGTTTGCGTCCTAGTTTGTATTTTAAATTAATTTAATTTGTATTTTTTTATTTTAATATAATTTATATTCTAATATAATTTTTAAATAAATTTAAATAAATTAATTTTAAATAAATAATGATATATATTATTATGTGCAATGAATCTCAGATGAATTAAATTAGATAGTCAGCTTGATAGCTCCGCGATGAGGGTCACGGCCATTTCTCTGAATGAAAGACCAGTCTGGTCCAGAACTGGATAGACGAGATGTTCGTAGATTAACCCATGATCTCTGATCTCACCTGACCGGATGCTGGACCTCATCTCATTTTATCTCCCAAACAGGTGTTTTATTTATATCTTATTACAAAGATATATTTTCATGCTTATTAAATTACATGTTTCAACATAAATTTTTTCATACATCGCTCTTAAATATAATTATTATATCACTATTAAATGCAAGATTCTCCAGATTTTAATACAAACTTTTTGCCAATAAAAGTTTGAATTAATTTAAATTTTCTCGTGATATATATAATTTAATATTTATATAATTTTTTTATATAATTTAATATTTTAATTTCTTTAAAATTTCGTCAAAGTAAGAATTTACATGAAATCAGATAAAAAATGGTTGAGATTGTATTATTTATCTGCATCTTTGAGGATTGCGAAAAACGTATCCCGGCGTTTTATTAAGCTCAAACTCAAGTGAGGTGATATAATTCGTCCCACGCGTATGAAAACATAATAAATCGACAGAAATTTCTTCGACGAATATTACTTCATCTAGCTGAAGCGAATTTTAATTTCATCATTAATTAAGTTATGCACTTTACAACGACGTGCCCGGGGAACTCGCGTCGTTAATCTTACGAATAACGCTTGATGCCCCAGGTGATCATTAATAAAGACGCTTCCGATACAAGGATCCGCGTTAACAAAGTTCCGCGTTTTCCGCCGGTGTTTCGATCGCGGTCGCCGGCCGAGATCGATAGGGCTCTCAGCCTCGCACCAGTCGCGGATCATTATTTTCCTGGATCGTCTCCAAATCTGGCGCTTACACTCGAGACCTTCTCCAGGATGTTGCGAGGACGACGGAAATGTGCGGCGATCCTCGCATGAATCTCCGCGATTTTTCGCATTATTCCTTACGCGAAACATGAAAGGAAGAGAGGGGAACAAAGCGTAGGGAGGGGTCCGAGGAAGCGAGGACCAAGGGGGAGTCCTGATCCTCGCGGGTCTCAAAGGCGCTGCTTCTTTGAGACGGGTATTAGCCCGGCGATTCCATCGAATTTGCGTTCTCCTCGGGCCTCGAGACTTCGATCACGAAATGCGATACATTTGTAGAAGTAATAAGAGGACGGGATGGCCTCTCCGCGAAGGGATACCGAGAGTGGTCCCGAGGGGTGGTGGTGGGTCGTCGCGAAGGTGAAGAGGTGGAGGATAGCTTGGCGACACTCAAGTCTTCCCTTTCCTCTCTCTCTCTCTCTCTCTCTCTCCCTGTCTCTTTCTCTCTCTCTTTCCCTTGCTTTCGGAGCTGTACAAGGGTCCATCTCATAGCAACGCCCACGGAAACTCGAATCGATACGACGCACTGTTCTGGAAATTCGCCGGATTTTCGCGCACGTTTTCGAATTTCGCAACGTGAGTGCCTTTGCCCCCGAAATTGCGCGGCCGAGTAAGGTCAGCGGCGTCGCGACGCGCCCGGCGAATTTTCGCGCTCGAGGATTGCTCGCGCCGACACTCAATACGCGAATCGATAGTTTCGGAGGTCGAGATTAATTTATAAAAAGTGAAAGAACCGAGATATACATCCAGAACATCGGTGGGAAGCGGATAAAAGTCGCAGCGTGCTTTATTACACGCTTAATTAGCTTAATTAGCGTAATCAGATTATTATTAAAAATCTAGAGACGTGAAAAAGATGTTTCTTTTTCTAATGGAAAATAAATATTGCGCGAGAAAAGAAACTGGCTTTTTTTCAAAATTCTAGTTGTTTTCATTATTTTATTTAATATTATTTTGTTGTATTTTTTTTTTATTAATATAATGAGAAGAGAATTTAAGCTTTCTATTATATTATTATATTATAATTAAAATTTTTATTATGCATCTAATTGAAAATTATCCAAATTATATCATACGTCTTTGATATCATTTCAATCTCATTAATTTATTAAAATTATTTTTACTTAAAAAAATAAGAATATAAGAATGTTAGTATTTTTTATTATATTAAAATGATTGATACATTTTTAAAAATTACAAAGATTTTGTTTTTGTGTCTATAACAAAAACAATCCATTCAAGTTTAATTTTGATTAGTTTTTGAAGATTTACTTAAGTAAAAATAATAATAAAATTCTGGAAAAAGATTTGATTTTTTTTATAAAAAATTCTTATATGAAAAAAAATTCATCTTTCACATTTCCATTTACATAAAACTTTCTTTGTATTCTGATCACTCAACGTTCAACAATTTATTAATATTGACAATATTAATATCATTGTGAAGTATAAATAGAAAATTTGTGATATTAAAAAAAGAGGAGAGAAAGATAGTTAAATCTCTCTACGTCATTACTGATAAAAGGATTTTTTATCAAGCAGTCGCGCCGACGCATCGATCCCTCTTTGGAGGAAGAAACGCGCACGAGTCCTCGTAACACATACGAGTCTGCATCTTTCTGCGCTTCGATTACTACCCTCCTTTACGAGGAACAGTATCCAGAGAGGTAGCTCGTTTTTCCTTCTTACCGATGTGCCGCGCGAGCGTGAGAGATGAAAATCGCAACCCCGGCATTTCTCCCGCCTTGTATCGATACGCTGGAAAAATCGGCATACATGTATATACATATCGACTCACTTATATCCGAGTTTTCAGAATTATATCGCTGCTATTATAACGTTGAAAATGCCACTAAATTAAACGCGAACATTAATATAAAAGTAACGATATAAATTATATTTAATTAATTATATATTTATTATATTTAATTAATTATATATTTATTATATTTAATTAATTATATATATATTTAATTATTATATTTAAATAATTTTTGGCGTAGAAATGATTAATTTTTATCACAATTTAAACGTAAAATTTATTAACTCATATTTTCTTTGAGTACACATTACGTCTCTTTTTATTTATATTCATAAAATGTCAATCAATATCGCGCGACATTGTCGAAGACACGATCGGAAAATGGCGCGGTTGGAATGCCAGAGAAGTTCCTCTTCGTTTTTATCGTCGCGTGTCCAGCCAGGCGTCTTGTCATGCATGGCCGATATTGATATGTGCACGCGTGTATTCGAGAGCAAGCCGTCGACGGAGAAGCGTCCCTTCCTCCCTTTGTGAAGGAGCATGTTCCTCCACCCCCCCCCTCGCGTCGCCTCCTCCTTCGCATTCGTTTCCAGAGCGGAAGTTCGTGCACGAGAAATCCGGAAAATTGGACGGAGCGATCGCGTCTACCGTTGCCGACGAGCGTTCTTCAAATGAACGATCAGCTGGAATCCCATAAGTCGACGGGGTCGATAGTTGGAACGATGTAAAACATTTCGAGTGGCGCGCGATACTTTTTATCGGAGAAACATCCCTCGGTCTTCTTGTTAAAGTGATTGAGAAACATAATGATATGTTCCTTTCTTGCGCGGATTTTCCGACGTTCATCCAATTAATAATCGTTTCACGACTTGCATGACTTTTAGAAGAATATATAAGGCAGCAATATTGTAGCAATATTTTGGGGTTCTATGGGAATAAAAAAATTGCGTTATTTAAAGATGTGTAAATTCGTTTTATTTTCAAAGTATAAATTGAATCGCACAGGATCTTGCAATTAACAAGATTAATTTTATTTGCAAAATTTGTCGAGTGTCACGATGTCTTGACAATTACTTGTTTTACGCTTTTCTCACTTCTTTGAATAGAATTAATATTTCTAATAATTCAGACAGGACAAAGCTATCCTAATATGAGGAGAATAATTATTGTTGTTGCAACGTTTATAATATTTCTAATCATTCAGACAGGACAAAGCTATCCTAATATGAGGAGAATAATTATTTTTGTTGCAACGTTTATAAAAATTAATTCTATTCAAAGCGAGAAAAGCATAAAACAAGTAATTGTTTGAATAGAATTAATATTTCTAATAATTCAGACAGGACAAAGCTATCCTAATATGAGGAGAATAATTATTGTTGTTACAACGTTTATAATATTTCTAATCATTCAGACAGGACAAAGCTATCCTAATATGAGGAGAATAATTATTTTTGTTGCAACGTTTATAAAAATTAATTCTATTCAAAGCGAGAAAAGCGTAAAACAATTACTTGTTTTACGCTTTTCTCGCTTTGAATAGAATTAATATTTCTAATAATTCAGACAGGACAAAGCTATCCTAATATGAGGAGAATAATTATTGTTGTTGCAACATTTATAGTATTTCTAATAATTCAGACAGGACAAAGCTATCCTAATATGAGGAGAATAATTATTTTTGTTGCAACGTTTATAAAAATTAATTCTATTCAAAGCGAGAAAAGCGTAAAACAATTACTTGTTTTACGCTTTTCTCGCTTTTAATAGAATTGATATTTCTAATAATTCAGACAGGACAAAGCTGTCCTAATATGAGGAGAATAATTATTGTTGTTGCAACATTTATAATATTTCTAATCATTCAGACAGGACAAAGCTATCCTAATATGAGGAGAATAATTATTTTTGTTGCAACGTTTATAAAAATTAATTCTATTCAAAGCGAGAAAAGCGTAAAACAATTACTTGTTTTACGCTTTTCTCGCTTTTAATAGAATTGATATTTCTAATAATTCAGACAGGACAAAGCTGTCCTAATATGAGGAGAATAAATTATTGTTGTTGCAACGTTTATAATATTTCTAATCATTCAGACAGGACAAAGTTATCTTAATATGAAGAGAATAATTATTGTTGTCGCAATGTTTATAATATTTCTAATCATTCAGACAGGACAAAGCTATCCTAATATAAGGAGAATAATTATTTTTGTTGCAACGTTTATAAAAATTAATTCTATTCAAAGCGAGAAAAGCGTAAAACAATTACTTGTTTTACGCTTTTCTCGCTTTTAATAGAATTGATATTTCTAATAATTCAGACAGGACAAAGCTATCCTAATATGAGGAGAATAATTATTGTTGTTGCAACGTTTATAATATTTCTAATAATTCAGACAGGACAAAGCTATCCTAATATGAGGAGAATAATTATTTTTGTTGCAACGTTTATAAAAATTAATTCTATTCATTCAGACAGGACAAAGCTATCCTAATATGAGGAGAATAATTATTGTTGTTACAACGTTTATAATATTTCTAATCATTCAGACAGGACAAAGCTATCCTAATATGAGGAGAATAATTATTTTTGTTGCAACGTTTATAAAAAAAATGTAATAATTATTACATCATATCGAGTGCGAATAATATTGAAGAGTCCAGAGTTGACCACCGCTGCCGCGAATTTGTCTACACGGGCGATTGTGGTCACTTTGGCCCAGGGTGTTCCGTCCTACCGGCCGATCCAGTTTTCATTCCGGTTTCTTCGGTGAACTTCAACCCCGGGAACGAGGCGAACGCTGTCAACACAGAGGCGCGCGCACGGAATGACAAATGTTGCGCCGACCGCTAATGTTGCTGCACAACAAATTATATCCAGAGCGATAAAATCTATCCCCGGACTTAGATAAATAGTGCTCGAACGGCGACACGTCGTTTATAAGTCTGCGCGACTTGAGGGGATCGTCTCGCGCTCAAAATCTTTCCCCTCGCTGGATCCATAAATAAGCAAATATTCTAGACTGCTGCAGTTTCTCATGTTTTCCTCTGCTTTCCTGTGTTACAGATTCGCTGAATATCCGAATCAAGAGGTCCTGGTCGGTCGAGATATCCAGAGTCGCCCTCGAAGCAAATAATTGATTAATTAATTAATTAATTAAGTCGACGTGGATTAGATTTAATCGATCGATCGGTTAATTTTTTTGTACCGTTGTAATAACGATGAATCATGGAGGATGTAAACTTGGAAACGAGCGAGTCTCAGAATCTCTGGAGAATCGCGAGATAAATAAACGAGCGAGAGAGAACGCCTCACACACCCAGGAATCGTTCCAGGAACCCTTCCTTCGCTCCCGTGTTGCTCCGTCCTACCTTCTGCTTCCTCGGACATTAATTTCGTGAAGCGAGCTGCAGGTGCGCCGGGTCACAGGTAAGTCTATATGCGATATTATTGGCCGACGTCGAGCAGACGCGAGGCACGATCTCCCATTAACCGTCCCATAAACAGATAATCGTGAATTTCCCGCCGATACCGTTCGCCCAATCAGATAAGACGGGACGTGGAGATAGGAAATTATTGTCCTCGCGCATTTCTCGGCTCGTTCCAGCCGGGATGCTGCGGTATAAGTGTTAATTAAGGGCAGATCGCGATCCAGCCAGACACGTAGATTCGATAGTATTGGATTTTAACGAGGAAAAAATAATCCCGAGTCTCGAAAGACGAGCGTTTCGATCGAAACGCGTCTCCCCCAGGTAAGAACGAAGAGGAAAAACGAAGGGACAACTGATCGTAGGACGGCACGACTCGAATTTCGAGGCAATAACGGTCGCAACTCCAAGAGATTTTCATTCCATTAACGCAACTTTCCAGCTGACACTCGCGCGAGTTTCGAATTTGCATAACAATTCGCGCCGCATAATTCTCCCGTATCAAGGAGAAGACCTTTGACGTGTCTACAAAAACATTGCGAGCCCCCGCAAACCCTCGTCGCGGTTAAACCAAAGGATTTTCACGCGGCTCGCTGCCATTATTTGGCTACGTCTCTGTTTGTTCTCCTCCAAAGTGTAGAAACGGAGTCGCGTGGGCGAGAAAGAGGAGTGCTCCGTTAATCATTATCCTGGGGTATGTCGAGAGGGCGAAGGAAGCCTCCTTTGAGGCCGGACCACCGGCTGCTCTGCCCGGAATTCCAGGGACTCGGATTACAATTTGGCGAGTCCAGGGCGAGGGGAGAGTAAAATGGCCGCCGGCGGTAGGGTAGTTTTGCTCGCCGTAGGGTGGTTACGAGGGTGGCTAACCGGGTGGTCGACGAGCAACGGCAGGCGAGGTGGGAAGGGGGCCGGGGATACTGCTGGTACAGGAGAGACGCGGAAGGAGGAGGTAGCGGTAGGTAAAGGGGACGCGGTGGTGGCTGAGGGCCGGGGGCAGCGGGGACCGATGCTAGCCACAACCCCTTAAGGGTCGAACGAACCCTTGCACCACTACACAGAGTCCAAGAACCTCGGCTTTCTCTCTCTCTCTCTCTCTCTCTTCGTTTCTCTGTCTCTCTCGCTCTCCTTGTTCCTCTCTCTCCTTCCCCTTCGCATTCGCCGCCACACGCTGTCTCTCCGTCGCGCCTTCCACGCTCGCTCTGACTCTCGATTTGTCTCGCTCCTCCATCCCCCGCACCCCGCCTCTCCCCTGGGTCGCCCGTCCTGCCTCAACAACCTTTATATCCACAGTCGCTATACCTACCACCACCGAGTACGTACGAACTACCTAGCTCGCGTTATTCCCGCGTGCGAGGGAGGAAGAGGGAGGGACGAGGGAGAGAGAGAGAGAGAGGGAGAGACACACGGGGATGAACAAGCGGGACGGACGGAGAGGGACGAACGTGACGCGAGCGAGACGAAGAAGAGCGAGTGTTTGAGGGAAAACGAACATCTCGCAATGGTGACGAGAACAGAGAAAGAGAGAGAGAGGGAAACGGAGGTCAAAAGGGAGCGAAAGGGAAGGAGAGAGAGAGAGAGAAGGTCGGAGTGTTCGGGCAAGGGTGGAATTTTAGAGCCGGGACCAGCCTTAAAATACACGCCGCGCGAAATGCCGGGCGTGAATTAGAACTCCCGCGTCTCTCCTTCGTCGGCGAACGGACGGTATGTATTACATGTACCTTCGGAATTTTCGCAAGCCGCACACGGAGGGAAGGAGAGGCGTCCGTTGTGTCTCTCCGCGTTTCTTCGAAACGGGCTGAATTTCGACAAGCGACGTTCATTACCGAGGGTCAAATGAAACTCTCCCGACCTCTGATAAAGGATCCAGTCTTCTCGTTTCGTGCAAAAATTCGACGTACAGTTATCCCCCCGACTTTGCGCGCTGCCTTCATTTTTACGCGACCAGAAATTTTTCAAATTAAAAAAGCGACGTCAAATGATAAAAATATCTCTTGTGATGTAATCTTTAATAAATTTATAAAATAATTATATAATTATCATATTATATATGTTATATAAAATAATTATATAATTATATAATCTTTAATAAATTTACAAAATAATTATATAATTAATTATAAATAATTATTTTATATAAATAATTATTTAATTTATTTTATATAAATAATTATTTAATAAAATTATTTTTCGTAAAATCAATTTGATATTTCAAGAACGTATCGTGGAATCGATAATAATTGATCGCGAAGCTTTAATATCGTAAATAAATCTTCGTCTGAAATCATGCTCGAAAATAAACCGAGAGAGAGACGGAGAGAGAAGAAGGACATTCAAAAAGATGTAAGTCAGTTGGACGTGAGAAGTTTCACGAGATGTTCAGATCTTTTACCCGAAGGAAAGGACTCGCAAGTAGAGATACAATCAGGATGCCGCGAATAGCGTGGACGCAAATAGAACTTAAATTCAAATTTAAGCAGAAGGCAAAATATCTCTCGCGAATCTTTATTAAACGCCTTGGTCGGGTTTCTTTGTTTTATTCGCGTTATTCGTGAACATTTATTTTTCTTAAAACAAACCGCTGGCATCTGATTGTCGATTCGACAGGATATACCGTATTTTCTCTCTCTTTTATTACACTATCAAAATACAAGACTGATATAAGCATCAAAATTTTGCCAGAATATATGTTAAATCAATAATTATCGGAAGATTAAATTATCGAAAGATTGAATTGTTTTTTAAAAATAGTAAGGATTAGAGTTCCTGAGTAATTAAGCGATTATTAAACATCTTTATTACAAAAATAAAATAATCTTTAGCCAGAATTAAAATAATGCGCTGCTGATTGAATCGATATCGAATACTTGAAATGATCAAGTATTAATATATTACAAATCTTATTCAATTTTATTAAATTCGAGAACGTCGAATTTAATGAAACATTAAATATTTATATTAGAAATCTCATTCAATTGTTTTTTAAAAATAGTAAGGATTAGAGTTCCTGAGTAATTAAGCGATTATTAAACATCTTTATTACAAAAATAAAATAATCTTTAGCCAGAATTAGAATAATGCGCTATTGATTGAATCGATATCGATCTCTAATACTTGAAATAATCAAGTATTAATATATTACAAATCTTATTCAATTTTATTAAATTCGAGGACGTCGAATTTAATGAAACATTAAATATTTATATTAGAAATCTTATTCAATTGTATTTTAAAAATAGTAAGGATTAGAGTTCCTGAGTGATTAAGTGATTATTAAACATCTTTATTACAAAAATAAAATAATCTTTAGCCAGAATTAGAATAATGCGCTATTGATTGAATCGATATCGATCTTTAATACTTGAAATAATCAAGTATTAATATATTACAAATCTTATTCAATTTTATTAAATTCGAGGACGTCGAATTTAATGAAACATTAAATATTTATATTAGAAATCTCATTCAATTGTATTTTAAAAATAGTAAGGATTAGAGTTCCTGAGTGATTAAGTGATTATTAAACATCTTTATTACAAAAATAAAATAATCTTTAGCCAGAATTAAAATAATGCGCTATTGATTGAATCGATCTCATTGAAATGATCAAGTATTAATATATTACAAATCTTATTCAATTTTATTAAATTCGAGGACGTCGAATTTAATAAAACATTAAATATTTATATTAAAAATCTCATTCAATTGTTTTTTAAAAATAGTAAGGATTAGAGTTCCTGAGTAATTAAGCGATTATTAAACATCTTATTACAAAAATAAAATAATCTTTAGCCAGAATTAGAATAATGCGCTACTGATTGAATCGATATCGATCTCATTGAAATGATCAAGTATTAATATATTACAAATCTTATTCAATTTTATTAAATTCGAGAACGTCGAATTTAATGAAACATTAAATATTTATATTAAAAATCTCATTCAATTGTTTTTTAAAAATAGTAAGGATTAGAATTCCTGAGTGATTAAGCGATTATTAAACATCTTTATTACAAAAAAAATAATCTTTAGCCAGAATTAAAATAATGCGCTATTGATTGAATCGATCTCGATCTCTAATACTTGAAATATGATCAAGTATTAATATATTACAAATCTTATTCAATTTTATTAAATTCGAGGACGTCGAATTTAATAAAACATTAAATATTTATATTAAAAATCTCATTCAATTGTTTTTTAAAAATAGTAAGGATTAGAGTTCCTGAGTAATTAAGCGATTATTAAACATCTTTATTACAAAAATAAAATAATCTTTAGCCAGAATTAGAATAATGCGCTACTGATTGAATCGATATCGATCTCATTGAAATGATCAAGTATTAATATATTACAAATCTTATTCAATTTTATTAAATTCGAGAACGTCGAATTTAATGAAACATTAAATATTTATATTAAAAATCTCATTCAATTGTTTTTTAAAAATAGTAAGGATTAGAGTTCCTGAGTGATTAAGCGATTATTAAACATCTTTATTACAAAAATAAAATAATCTTTAGCCACAATTAGAATAATGCGCTATTGATTGAATCGATATCGATCTTTAATACTTGAAATAATCAAGTATTAATATATTACAAATCTTATTCAATTTTATTAAATTCGAGAACGTCGAATTTAATGAAACATTAAATATTTATATTAAAAATCTCATTCAATTGTTTTTTAAAAATAGTAAGGATTAGAATTCCTGAGTGATTAAGCAATTATTAAACATCTTTATTACAAAAAAATAATCTTTAGCCAGAATTAGAATAATACGCTATTGATTGAATCGATCTCGATCTCTAATACTTGAAATATGATCAAGTATTAATATATTACAAATCTTATTCAATTTTATTAAATTTGAGGACGTCGAATTTAATAAAACATTAAATATTTATATTAAAAATCTCATTCAATTGTTTTTTAAAAATAGTAAGGATTAGAGTTCCTGAGTAATTAAGCGATTATTAAACATCTTTATTACAAAAATAAAATAATCTTTAGCCAGAATTAGAATAATACTGATTGAATCGATATCGATCTCATTGAAATGATCAAGTATTAATATATTACAAATCTTATTCAATTTTATTAAATTCGAGAACGTCGAATTTAATGAAACATTAAATATTTATATTAGAAATCTCATTCAATTGTATTTTATTATAGTAATAGTCGAGAGTCCGGACGAGATAATTTCGGAACTCATTCAACATCGTAACAAGTACATCGCGGCAGCGGGATAAATTACATTGAGCGTTATATCGGTGAAGTTCCGACGGGTGAAACTTTTATTTAAGGACGCGGCTGCGGAGGCTTGTCAGGCGTTTCGTTACCGTCGAGCTTAACCACGGCTAATTTCGTATAATAATTGCACCTTATAAAGGGAGGATCTTGAATCTAATATCCTCGGCGTTCATCTCGTATTTATCGTCGCTTCGCGGAAGATGGACAACTCCACTTTTGGCATCGCAGCAGAAAAGTCTAAATTTGAACGCAACGAATTCATTGATTGGGACGAGTAGCGCAATTAATCAATTATTAATAAATCCAATATCTTCGCCTTTCAAGTCGCGATCGGACAATAAACTGGCTATTGAAAATATTCAATATCGATAAATTATAGAGTGATTCAAATTAAATATTCCACAGGGATGATAGAGCAGCAGCGGCAATAAAGTTTCCAATATATTCCGCTTTAATAATCTCACTTGAAGCAAGAACACACAATTGTACAGTTTAACAGCTTCTGATCCTTTAATAATGAGCAATAATAAGCCGGTCTATCCGGTTTATGCGAAAACGATCCCGCGAAAGTCTTTCGTCTCGCTCGTATGAATTTTCCATAACGTAAATAAACGCGTATACATATTTCCACCCCCGACCACCCCCCTTCGAGGGAGCGCGCGCGCGCGCGCGCGCGATATTAACGCGAGTGAACAGGCGAGGATATTTTTTTTTTTCGGGCCGGCAAACGACAACGCCGTCGACGACGTGGCGCGGATTTAACTAATAAGAGCAATTAATGCCCGGAGGTAGTGTACGTACAGGGGGGGGGGAGGGGGAGGGGGGAGGGAAGGGTGGCTTGTGCCCGCCATGGCATGTCTCTCTCTCTCTCTCTCTCTCTTGCCTGGCGGTCGCCTCGGTCAATACCCACCGGACAAGATGGCCGACGCCCACCCCAACACAAACTCGGAGTTACATACATTTATGTACTCAAATGTATAACCCCTCCCCTCCCCTCCCGCCCTCGTCCTCCTCATCCTTCTCCTCCGGACGGAGTTGCCTTTCTCCTTCCGCCCCGGCTTCAACCCTCCTCCCCTGGTCTCGCCAACCACTCGGGCTACACGGACACCGAACTTCATCATTATTATCTCGCCGGCCTGGTGTATCTACCTTCCTACCTACCGGCGAGTTTGAATTTTGCAAAAGCCGCACGGCACTCGCGCCTCTAATGATAATATTGGAGGCGGAAATTTGGAGAGGATTTGGATTAATCGCGTGTGCCGAGGTTGGCTGGGGAACGCGAGGGGTTTTTTTTGCGAGACAGAAATTAATTCCGTGTCGGAGATAAATTCTTCTAATGAATTGGTTTGTAATATTGTGCGTACCTTGCGAAAGAATCTTTAACGACGCGCGAGATACTCGCTTTATTTTTAGCTGGTTATAATAGTGTCAGATTTGAACGTTAGATTACTTAATAAAATTTTTAACTTGCTACTCTTTCAGCGGCTTATAATTCAAGTAAAAAGAATTAAAGATTTAATTTAATGCTTTTTTTTTCTTATTGCAATCGCATCGATTTTCACCGCGGTAATTTCGTTACCTAAATTTAATTATTGAGGTAAGATTTAATTTAAAATTGCCGTCAATCAGTATAATGTAATGAGATTTAATTACTGCACAATATCGAAATATTATCCGAGAGGGAACATATATTGGATACAATTATATATAACTGAAGACATGTATATATTTTTATCACAATTGAGGCGATCATTTTAACAGAATCTTAATTACTTAAGCGATTATTTAATTTATTTAATTATTAATTATTTAATATTTATTTATTATTTAATTAATTTAATTAATTTATTCAATATTTAATTACTTATCTTATTTAAATCCACAATAATTATTCTCATATAATCTCGAAATAAATAGTTATCAAATATTGGATACTGAATTCATATTTGGTTAAATTTACGTTTTCATTAAATCTTTCGTAAATTTCTCCTCTCTTTTTTTCTCGATAAAATCTTATTTCAATTCGTTCTAATTATATATAACTTAATTATATATAACTGAAGACATGTATATATTTTTATCACAATTGAGGCGGTCATTTTAACAGAATCTTAATTACTTAATCGATTATTTAATTTATTTAATTATTAATTATTTAATATTTATTTATTATTTAATTGATTTAATTGATTTATTTAATATTTAATTATTTATGTTATTTAAATCCACAATAATTATTCTCATATAATCTCGAATTAAATCAAAGTTATCAAATATTAGATACTAAATTCATATTTGGTTAAATTTACGTTTTTATTAAATCTTTCGTAAATTTCTCCTCTCTTTCTTTCTCCATAAACTCTTCTTTCAATCATTCGTTCTAATTATATATAACTGAAGACATGTATATATTTTTATCACAATTGAGATGGTCATTTTAACAGAATCTTAATTACTTAATCGATTATTTAATTTATTTAATTATTAATTATTTAATATTTATTTATTATTTAATTAATTTATTTAATATTTAATTATTTATCTTATTTAAATCCACAATAATTATTCTCATATAATCTCGAAATAAATAGTTATCAAATATTGGATACTAAATTCATATTTGCTTAAATTTACGTTTTTATTAAATCTTTCGTAAATTTCTCCTCTCTTTCTTTCTCCATAAACTCTTCTTTCAATCATTCGTTCAAAAAGGATTCAGATTTAAAATTATGACATCGTCGCCTTATTAGAGCACGTCTCTTCGTACGAGTACGTGCGAATGGACCGTGTCGTAGAGAATCTCGATTGGTCAGTGTCGAGGGGTGGCCTGCCCACACGTCCGATTGGTCAAAATCCACCCTCCTCTCGGACGAATGCTGACCCTTCGGGGGTGGATTCCGGTCGTTGGGCAATATCGCCTTAACGCGCGATACACGCTCGCGAAAATTGGATTGCAGGATCGCGCGGTGAAGCGTCGGGGGGAGGGGGAGGGGGAGGGGGAAGAGGGGAAGAGGGGGGGGGGAACAAAACACGTCGAGGAAAACACGCTGTGCCGCGTCGTTTGAGAATACTTACTCGAGTGGCTGCAAACTGCACACGATGTTCGTAAACTACGCAAATAGCGCGTCGCGAGAAGAGCCATATAAGTGCGCAATTTTTCTGCCCCTTATCTAAAAATACGGACTGTCTTTAATATCGCATCGTGTGTAAAATTGATGATTGACAACAGTGGAACGTGTACAGGTGTGTTATAGTCTTGTTTCGAAAAGCGAGATGAGATCAAGATTTTTAATTAATTGTCAAGACTGAGATTATCAAGCTCGTTGATTTAAAAAGAAAAATTAAAATATATATTTTTAAATTAAATGCGAAAAAAATCATATATTATACGCGAATATAAAAATTTATTTAATTAAAGACACATTTAGCAGATTAAGAAATAATTAATAAGAAATAATTAATAAATAAATTTATTCAATTAAATTTATTCAATTAAAGACACATTTAGCAGATTTAGAAATAATTAATATAATAAACAAAATAAGTAATATAAAATTTTAGACAATTATTTAGAAGGAAAGAATATATATGATAAATATTTTTGTTTCGAAATTCGAGAAGATTTTTCATTAATTGTCAAGACAGAGATTATCAAGCTCGTTGATTTAAAAAGAAAAATTAAAATATATGTATTTTTAAATTAGATGCGAAAAAAATCATATATTATACGCGAATACAAAAATTTGTTTGATTAAAGACACATTTAGCAGATTTAGAAGTAATTAATAAGAAATAATTAATAAACAAATTTATTCAATTAAAGACACATTTAGCAGATTTAGAAATAATTAATATAATAAACAAAATAAGTAATATAAAATTTTAGATAATTATTTAGAAGGAAAGAATATATATGATAAATATTTTTGTTTCAAAATTCGAGAAGATTTTTCATTAATTGCCAAGACTGAGATTATCAAGCTCGTTGATTTAAAAAGAAAAATTAAAATATATGTATTTTTAAATTAGATGCGAAAAAAATCATATATTATACGCGAATACAAAAATTTATTTAATTAAAGACACATTTAGCAGATTTAGAAATAATTAATAAGAAATAATTAATAAACAAATTTATTCAATTAAAGACACATTTAGCAGATTTAGAAATAATTAATATAATAAACAAAATAAGTAATATAAAATTTTAGACAATTATTTAGGAGGAAAGAGTATATGATAAATATTTTTCAGTGTTTATTCTCGGAAGATACACGCGTACTGGAATATTAAGCGTGTAATTGATCTAGGAATTTAATTCGTTCAATTCAGAGAGGAGCCGCGAGACCGACAATATTTCCCCGCCGGTTCTTTATCGGGAAACCGAGAGGGACGCTTGCGAATGGAGTATCGGCAGTAATGAGATTGAAATTAATTCGACATCGCGCGGGCTCTTTCTCTCTCCCCCTCCCACCGTCCCTCTACGACGAGATGTTCAACGATAAGATAATTCGACAAATTTGCTCGAGAGTAACTCCGCGAGATCTCGCCAAGTGAGATATCGCGAGATAAAACCCCTTCTTTCTTCCCCCTCCTCTCTCTCTCTCTCCCTCTCTCTCTCTCTTTCGCGCGCGCGCGAAATTTTTTTTTCTTTTTCCTCGGACGAAAGGCGATATACACGAAGCGCTTTAACCGGAAGACGAATGATCATTACTTAATCTTTTGACCGAGGACGAAGCGTCGTCGTCGTCGGAGTATCCTGGCTAATCCAGCGCAATTGTTTTCGTCCATGTTGACTGCTTATCTGGCTTAACAGCCGACTAATTCCGCGATCTAACAAACTTCGAGCTTCATGGTCTCCCTTAGACACTTAACCCCCGCGTTACCCGCGAGTTTTTCGTCTCGGGTTGCGAGCGACTCGCTAAATTAAAATTGTAAATTTCGCGAGATAACAACACCGAGACACCGGGGCAACAACGTACCGCGGTAACGCGCGATAAAGAGCCATTATGTTTAATGAAATTGTCCTAGTGCTTTCTATAACTGGTTAATTATTCATTTGTTTGTTGAATATATTTTCCTGCGTGAAGTTTTTTCTACGAGCATTGCAATTAAAAATTACAATTATTTGTCATTAATAAAATTTTAATAATGAAAAAAGGCCATTAATTGAATTTGGGACAAGAAAAATTTTTTAAATGATGTTATAAGTTTCTAAATGTTATCTTTTTTTTTAAATTGCAATGATTTTGACATATTTACATTATTTAAATTATTACATTTTACACAAATTTTTAGATAAATAATTATTAAAATAATATATTTTAGATAAATAATTATTAAAATAATATATAAATTCAGATTTATAACGCATATATATTATATTTTTGGATAATTGTTATAAATAGATTTTTGGACAATGCAATTCGTCATGATACAATTTTCTTTCACTTTTATTTTATTCTTGGATTTATTTTAAATACTTTATCAATTTTATTTTTTTATTATAAAACTAGAAGTATATATTTTCCTGCGTGAATTTTTTTCTATGAGCATTGCAATTAAAAATTACAATTATTTGTCATTAATAAAATTTTAATAATGAAAAAAGGCCATTAATTGAATTTGGGACAAGAAAAATTTTAAAAATGAAGTTATAAGTTTCTAAATTTTTATCTTTTTTTTAAATTGCAATGATTTTATTGACGTATTTACATTATTTAAATTGTTACATTTTACACAAATTGTGTAATTTTTAGATAAATAATTATTAAAATAATAATTACAATTAATTATCATTAATAAAATTTTAATAATGAAAAAATGTCCATTGAATTTGGGACAAGAAAAATTTTAAAAATGAAGTTATAAAGTTTCTAAATTTTATCTTTTTTTTTTAAATTGCAATGATTTTGACGTATTTACATTATTTAAATTATTACATTTTACACAAATTTTTAGATAAATAATTATTAAAATAATATATTTTAGATAAATAATTATTAAAATAATATATAAATTCATATTTATAACGCATATATATTTTTAGATAATAGTTATAAATAGATTTTTGGACAATGCAATTCGTCATGATACAATTTTCTTTCACTTTTATTTTATTCTTGGATTTATTTTAAATATTTTATCAATGTTATTTTTTTATTATAAAACTAGAAGTATATATTTTCCTGCATGAAATTTTTTCTACGAGCATTGCAATTAAAAATTACAATTATTTGTCATTAATAAAATTTTAATAATGAAAAAATGAATTAATTGAATTTGGGACAAGAAAAATTTTAAAAATGAAGTTATAAGTTTCTAAATTTTATCTTTTTTTTTAAATTGCAATGATTTTATTGACGTATTTACATTATTTAAATTGTTACATTTTACACAAATTGTATAATTTTTAGATAAATAATTATTAAAATAATATATTTTAAATAAATAATTATTAAAATAATATATAAATTCATATTTATAACGCATATATATTTTTGGATAATTGTTATAAATAGATTTTTGGACAATGCAATTTGACATGATACAATTTTCTTTCACTTTTATATTATTAAATTATTAATATTATATTATTAAATAATTATTAAAATAATATATTTTAGATAAATAATTATTAAAATAATATATAAATTCATAAACCGTATAAACCTATTGTTTTAAATCGATATTGTCGCAAATATAATCACGAGTAATGTAGAACAAGTTTATCAGCCAGCCTGCAATGGCATGGTCAATCCTCGACGCTGACACATAAGAGTCTCTTTCGCTGCAGGGTGTATAGCAACCCCCGGAAACTCGCTCCGTAGTTGGTAGTTTTATACCGGACTGTATCTCCTATTAGCAGGCAACCGTGTATTGCATCGGTGCTTCTCGAGTTTGGGTGCTCCGGGTGCGAGAAACGGGAATGGCAAGGTACCACGACCAATAGCATATTGGCGCACACGAATCAGAAATTGTTCGCCTCGACGAAACTATTTTACGAACGTAAACATATTTACATCCAACGAGGCTCCCGACAGATAAATTTCTTGTCATAATATTTAATTAATGTACAATAATTAATTCATCGAATAATATTTTCTTCTGTATTTTAAGATATGAGTTAGACTTAAGAATGCTATATATTATGGAAATGGAAGAAGCAAGTGAGATGTCGATGTACAATCTCTTTTTCAAGTGTATTATAATTTAAATTTTTCATTAAACATCTCGAAAATTATTATTTTACAATTCGATATTATTTCATTCACAGCGAATGATACATATATGTGTCATTTGCATTGAAAAAGTTAATACTGGCAATGAGAAAGGTTCCTAGTATTTTAAAGATTATCATGAAAGAGAGAGAATTAAAATATATGTGTGTAAATTCTGACAAATTATATAATTATAAAAAATACAAAAGGATTTTTTAAAAGTTTGGAAATTAAAATAAATTTAAAAGCGAAAGAAGAACAAAAAAAATTTGCAAAGTATCTATCACATCCTTCTCGTGGCGTATTTTGGGATTATAAAATATTTTCGGATTATAAAATATTTTATAAAATTATTTTATAAGATAATTGTAAAACCAATAATTTATAATGTTGCTTTTTATTTATTCATTATTTTAAATTGAAGAATTAGATAACAAGAAAAATTCTTATTCTTGTATAAGATTAATTAAATTTTCACACATTTTTTCAGATATTTTTATTTGTTTGCTATATTTAACTCATTTTTAATTTTGACAATTTGATAACTAATTCTTATTTAGCATCCTTGCAAATTATAAAATACAATACAATATTTTTTATATATTTTCATCTTTTTATCCTCTATATATTGGATTTACCATTTCAAATTTTGGAAATTTGATAACAAATTCTTATTTAGTATCCCCGAAAATTATAATATTTTTCAAATTTAAATTTTTCATTAAACATCTCGAAAATTATTATTTTATAATTCGATATTATTTCATTCACAGTGAATGATACATATATGTGTTATTTGCATTGAAAAAGTTAATATTGACAATGAGAAAAGTTCCTAGTATTTTAAAGATTATCATGAAAGAATCAATTAAAATATATGTGTGTAAATTCTAACAAATTATATAATTATAAAGAATACAAAAGGATTTTAAAAGTTTGGAAATTAAAATAAATTTAAAAGCGAAAGAAAAACAAAAAAAATTTGCAAAGTATCTATCACATCCTTCTCGTGGCGTATTTTGGGATTATAAAATATTTTATAAAATTATTTTATGAGATAATTGTGAAGCCAATAATTTATAATGTTGCTTTTTATTTATTCACTATTTTAAATTTGAAGAATTCGATAACAAGAAAAATTTTTATTTTCATATAAAATTAATTAAATTTTTACACATTTTTTCACATGTTTTTGTTCATCATATTCAATCCATTTTTAATTTTGACAATTTGATAACTAATTCTTATTTAGCATCCTTGCAAATTATAAAACACAATACAATATTTTTTTATGTATTTTTTCATCTTTTTATCCTCTATATATTAGATTTACCATTTCAAATTTTGGAAATTTGATAACAAATTCTTATTTAGTATCCCCGAAAATTATAATATTGTTCAAATTTAAATTTTTCATTAAACATCTCGAAAATTATTATTTTATAATTCGATATTATTTCATTCACAGTGAATGATACATATATGTGTTATTTGCATTGAAAAAGTTAATACTGACAATGAGAAAAGTTCCTAGTATTTTAAAGATTATCATGAAAGAGCCAATTAAAATATATGTGTGTAAATTCTAACAAATTATATAATTATAAAGAATACAAAAGGATTTTAAAAGTTTGGAAATTAAAATAAATTTAAAAGCGAAAGAAGAACAAAAAAAATTTGCAAAGTATCTATCACATCCTTCTCATGGCGTATTTTGGGATTATAAAATATTTTATAAAATTATTTTATGAGATAATTGTGAAGCCAATAATTTATAATGTTGCTTTTTATTTATTCACTATTTTAAATTTGAAGAATTCGATAACAAGAAAAATTTTTATTTTCATATAAAATTAATTAAATTTTTACACATTTTTTCACATGTTTTTGTTCATCATATTCAATCCATTTTTAATTTTGACAATTTGATAACTAATTCTTATTTAGCATCCTTGCAAATTATAAAACACAATACAATATTGTTTTATGTATTTTCATCTTTTTATCCTCTATATATTGGATTTACCATTTCAAAAATTTTTGGAAATTTGATAACAAATTCTTATTTAGTATCCCCGAAAATTATAATATTTTTCAAATTTAAATTTTTCATTAAACATTTCGAAAATTATTATTTTATAATTCGATATTATTTCATTCACAGTGAATGATATATATATATATGTTATTTGCATTGAAAAAGTTAATACTGACAATGAGAAAAGTTCCTAGTATTTTAAAGATTATCATGAAAGAGCCAATTAAAATATATGTGTGTAAATTCTAACAAATTATATAATTATAAAGAATACAAAAGGATTTTAAAAGTTTGGAAATTAAAATAAATTTAAAAACGAAAGAAAAACAAAAAAAATTTGTAAAGTATCTATCACATCCTTCTCATGGCGTATTTTGGGATTATAAAATATTTTATAAAATTATTTTATGAGATAATTGTGAAGCCAATAATTTATAATGTTGCTTTTTATTTATTCACTATTTTAAATTTGAAGAATTCGATAACAAGAAAAATTCTTATTTTCGTATAAGATTAATTAAATTTTTACACATTTTTTCAGATGTTTTTATCTTTTTGTTTGTTATATTTAATCAATTTTTAATTTTGACAATTTGATAAGTAATTCTTATTTAGCATCCTTGCAAATTATAAAATACAATATTTTTTTATATATTTTCATCTTTTTATCCTCTATATATTGGATTTACCATTTCAAAAATTTTGGGAAATTTGGTAACAAATTCTTATTTAGTATCCCCGAAAATTATAATATTTTTCAAATTTATAAAACAGTTTACTTTTTTACCTTGTCGAATAAACTGCCACAATAAACAAGTTAATAACACGCCATATCATTTACTAAATTTCTACACATTTGATTCGAATAATTTCGCAAGAATAATTTTACAAACCTTTCGCATTGATTCCGCTGTCGCGATTTTGCAGCTTGCCATTTATTATCGCGGCAGAATGCGATTACAAATTGCAATAGGAATAAATCTCTGCTATTTACAAGACGGCAATGGCCGTGAGGGAATTCGAGGGAGGTGCAAGTGTTTGACATATTTTGTCCGGGAAACCGACAGATCAGGGACGAAAGCGGCGCCGCGGAAAGGGTTGGCGGAGGGAGTGAATGCAGGGGCACCTCTGTTTCTGACGTGCAGATTAGTGTTCGCCATTGTAGTGACGTCATCATAGTTAACACGCATTCAGAACGGTCCGAAGAGACCGGCGAAACTATTGACCGCGATCGCTCGTGGAAATCCGCGCGAGGTCCCTCTCGGGATCAGATCTTTTCTTCCACTCGTTTTCCCGGAAGCTCGCTCGACGACGGAATTTTCACGACGGAGGTAACACGCGAATTGTACGGGGCATGTGTCGCAGAGGGAGGAATTAGAAGGCGAGGTTTAGAGCGGGAGACGTCCTTTCGACTCGATCGCGTCGACTGCAGAATGTGTCAGAAGTCGGTTCGCCAGTTGACAGATGAATATGCCCAGGGAACAATGGGGGCCGACCAAAAATTAACGGCATTGTCCTAACTTTGCATTTCTGATGCGGCTGTTTGCTCCCGCCGAGTCGATTGCCGCGAAACAAGGACTGAGACCGGCAGACGTGTACCGAGAAAGCTCCGAAAGCTGTTTCATCCCTCTCTCTCTGGCTATCTTTCTCTCTCCCTCTCACCCTCATTCTCTCGATTACCGAGCGGCGGATTAATCTGATGTTGACGGTGGATCCCGGACTTCGTGATCTATATTTCGCTTGAGGTTTTCGAGGAATCTGAGGAATGATCTCAATGCGAAAGCGGAGCAAACGAAAATAGGGTGGAAATAGCGATAATATTGAGTCTCGATGTGCATATTTCGTAGTTTACGGCTGTGAAGTGGATAGGAAAAGCGAATTTTTAATTTCATTTTTACATAAAGATTTTTAATCCAAAAGAAAAAAACAAATTAATAAGGAGAAGTAATAATTTTTAATAATTATTGCTTTAATATATTAATTCTAATAGCAATTGAAATTACAACTTTTTCTTTTATTACGTTAAATTCTTGAATTGGATGTAGATCCAATTAATTAATTAAAACTTGACATGTAATAATCTTATTGATAATTTATCCCACCTTTTTGCATAAAAATAATAAATAATAGATTTAGAAAATTATTTGATATGGAAGATTAAATTGTTTTCAGAGATACACAAGAATTTTGAATATTTATATAAATTTGTAGATAGTTGAATATATTCAGTTTTTAATTAAATATATTTGTCTTGATAAAATTGAATAATTTTCCATCGACACTTATTAATTTTCTACTTGATGCATAGCTTATTTTACATAGATGCATTAAAAATATATTTGAAACGATTTATGCTTATTTATTTTGTAAAAGTTTTTAAAAAATACAGAAAAAGAAGAAAGGAAAAGTATCTTTGAAATTGTTACTTTTTCTAACGACAAGCGAAACAGGGTATGAATTAACAGGACACCCTTTGGAAGGGCAACCCAACATGCAACGCAGCATATTCCTCTCATTTTTGGCTCAATATGATTGTTCTCACCTGAGTTTTCGTTTGTATCGTTACACCTTCACGCTAGATGGCACAAATGATTCTTAAACTAGTGCAATTTTCAACTGCAACTATACAAATAAAAAAAATAATGAATACAGATATTCATATACATTATCGCT
This sequence comes from Camponotus fellah, assembly GCA_030586385.1. NCBI lineage: Eukaryota > Metazoa > Arthropoda > Insecta > Hymenoptera > Formicidae > Camponotus > Camponotus fellah. The sequence goes on along the minus strand of JAPIVC010000846.1, from coordinate 678,369 downwards.
CGTTTGCTTATTAATTGTATGTAACATGGACAAATTAAAGAATAGAAGCTGTAAAGAAATTGAATCAGATATTCATGTTATATTTTTTGATAAATGAAAAAATTGAATGTGAATATTCTTCTTTTATTTCTAAATAAAATTCGACGCGAGACGAATCGATTTTAATCAAATTTTAAACCATTGCGAAACCCGTTATGCAATGCAATAAGTGGCGAATGATAGTGACTCGACGACGAGTTAAAGAATTTATGTAACGAGCTTTCTACGCCAGACAGAAGCGTATCGGAAAGGAACGGTACAGACAGATGGCTGGGAAATTCTTTCGTTTCCCGAATAATCCGTCAGTCATGATTATCATATACAGTCAATTACAATTTCACGAATATGAATAAGAAAAACGAATATGAAAAAGTTTGCAAAAGGTCATCAGAAAATTCCGAAACTTTTTTTTTAAATTATTAATTGATAACTTTTAAATTGTCGAAAGAGCATTATATATATAAATATTCCTATTATTGTTTCTAAAATATTATAATGTTGAAAAGTTGCAATGAATGATGAAAGACTCGTCTTTAAATTTAAAAAGCACACTTTTGCTTACGAAAAATCCTGTTTGTGGATATAGTTTACTTGAAGGAGAAACTCATTGAAAAAGGAAAATATAAACGAATACTTTACATTTTATATTCATTAAACAATTGATGGGGGAAAGGAAGGTGCAAGAAATCCGTCAGTCATAATTATCATATACAATCAATTACAATTTTACGAATATGAATGAAAAAGTTTGCAAAATGTCATTAGAAAATTCCGAAAATTTTTTTTAAATTATTAATTGATAACTTTTAAATTGTCGAAAGAGCATTATATATATAAATATTCCTATTATTGTTTCTAAAATATTATAATGTTGAAAAGTTGCAATGAATGATGAAAGACTCGTCTTTAAATTTAAAAAACACACTTTTGCTTACGAGAAACCCTGTTTATGGATATAGTTTACTTGAAGGAGAAACTCATTGAAAAAGGAAAATATAAACGAATACTTTATATTTTAATTCATCAAACAATTGATGGGGGAAAGGAAGGTGCAAGAAATCCATCAGTCATAATTATCATATACAATCAATTACAATTTCACGAATATGAATGAAAAAGTTTGCAAAATGTCATCAGAAAATTCCGAAAATTTTTTTTAATTATTGATAACTTTTAAATTGTCGAAAGAGCATTATATATATAAATATTCCTATTATTGTTTCTAAAATATTATAATGTTGAAAAGTTGCAATGAATGATGAAAGACTCGTCTTTAAATTTAAAAAGCACACTTTTGCTTACGAGAAATCCCTGTTTGTGGATATAGTTTCCTTGAAAGGGAGAAACTCATTGAAAAAAGGAAAAATATAAACGAATACTTTATATTTTATATTCATTAAATAACTGATGGGGGAAAGGAAGGTGCAAGAAATCCGTTAGTCATAATTATCATATACAATCAATTACAATTTCACGAATATGAATGAAAAAGTTTGCAAAATGTCATCAGAAAATTCCGAAAATTTTTTTTTTAATTATTAATTGATAACTTTTAAATTGTGGAAAGAGCATTATATATATAAATATTCCTATTATTGTTTCTAAAATATTATAATGTTGAAAAGTTGCAATGAATGATGAAAGACTCGTCTTTAAATTTAAAAAGCACACTTTTGCTTACGAAAAATCCTGTTTGTGGATATAGTTTACTTAAAAGAGACTTCATTGAAAACAGAAAATATAAACGAATACTTTATATTTTATATTCATTAAATAACTGATGGGGGAAAGGAAGGTGCAAGAAATCCGTTAATCATGATTATTATATACAGTCAATTATAATTTCACGAATATGAATGAAAAAGTTTGCAAAATGTCATCAGAAAATTCCGAAAATTTTTTTTTTAATTATTAATTGATAACTTTTAAATTGTCGAAAGAGCATTATATATATAAATATTCCTATTGTTTCTAAAATATTATAATGTTGAAAAATTGCAATGAATGATGAAAGGACTCGTCTTTAAATTTAAAAAGCACACTTTTGCTTACGAGAAACCCTGTTTGTGGATATAGTTTACTTGAAGGAGAAACTCATTGAAAAAGGAAAATATAAACGAATACTTTACATTTTATATTCATTAAACAATTGATGGGGGAAAGGAAGGTGCAAGAAATCCATCAGTCATAATTATCATATACAATCAATTACAATTTCACGAATATGAATGAAAAAGTTTGCAAAATGTCATCAGAAAATTCCGAAAATTTTTTTTTTAATTATTAATTGATAACTTTTAAATTGTCGAAAGAGCATTATATATATAAATATTCCTATTGTTTCTAAAATATTATAATGTTGAAAAATTGCAATGAATAATAAAAGACTCTTTAAACGATTTTTCAAAAATCTAAAGCACACTTTTGCTTACGAAAAACCCTGTTTGTGGATATAGTTTGCTTAAAGAAGAAACTTATTGAAAAAGGAAAATATAAACGAATACTTTACATTTTATATTTTATTCATTAAACAATTGATGGGGGAAAGGAAGGTGCAAGAAATCCTGAACAAAACTCATCTAGATTATTTAAAAACAATGTCGTTTATTTGAATCGCACAAGACATACACCGTATCTGCTATGTTTACAATTAGGGACCCCTGCGAGGAAAGCTCGGCCAATGTTTGTCGCAGGTCTTGGCCGGAATTTACTCGGAGACGCCTGGATTTCTTACTCTTTTTTTTTTTTTGTATTGCCTTAATGTCGATCCTCGGTTAAAAGTGTTTCAATGCCAGGTTTAACCCGGTCACGTACTGTCCCTAGAAACCGAGCTTCGGATTATATTTTACCCTGGATCAGAAGATTTCCTAAAAATCCAATTTCCCTGCTACGATATTATCGCTCATTTTTTTTTCCTCACCCGATAATCGACTCTGTGTGTAAATCTCCTTCTTGTATATGTGTGTGTGTGTGTGTGTGTGTGTGTGTCTCTTATCATAATTATAGGAAATATTTCGTAGTTTTAAATTATATAGACTGCCTAGATACTTCGCTCGACTATACTCTTGACGTTCGTTCTGGGATTATCTTTTAGCATTTTACGTGATTTACCCTGTAGAAACGTTAGAAATCAATCGGGGGGAAGACACGACGGGATCGATACAGTGCCAATTGATCAGAGATACCGAGGAAAATTTCTGCAACATCGTATATATTTCTCGAATTTTTTTTTTTCTCTTCAAATATCCGCGAATCGAGCTGGAAGAGTCGCCGTGTCTGGCAATTTCCACGCCGGATTCGCCATCATCGCCATTCATCGCGGCTACAGCGTGTCCCTAAGATGCGAAGGATATTCCTCGCATAAAAAATTCGCTCTCGTCCTCGTCGTGTCTCGCCGACCCGATCGCCCGCCGCGAGATTTGCATGTGTCACTCTCCTTTGTTTCGGTGTGGCAGGGAACTTGGTCCTATGTGGGATGAATTCCAACAAGATGGGCAAGAAGGGAAGGAGGGAGAACGTTTCGAAATGAAAATATGACGTGCCGCAGGATTTCTTTTTCATTTCGTCGATTATATACACGGCTTTCCTCTCTCTCTCTCTCTTCGTGAAATCCGCGAAATTTCGGAAGGAAAGGGGTCGCCCCCTCCTGATTCTTCTTCGTCGCGAATGAGAAAAAGGAGAAATCATTTTTCGTTCGACTTATTCCTTTTTTCTCTCTCTCTCTCTCCTCCCGTGATTATAATCGTTTAAACAAATTTTCGACGACGCGGCTCTCCCTTTCTGCTTTCGGGTCTCATCGCTACGGGCAGTGCCATTATTTACAGTATGTCGTATAAACGCGCGGAGCCTGGCATGTACGTATTTCAGGAATCGATCTAACAAACTTTTTTAACTAGATAACGAGAGGATTTATTTTTTTTATCTAGGGCCGTACACGTCTAACATCGAGAGAACTATCTGATATGAGTTTTTTTTTTTTTTTTTTTTCTTCAAATCGCCTTTACGCCTTCCGGTTCTCACGCACACACTCATCCCCGGAACGAGAAGGATAACACGCACAATAAAATCACAAGGAGACACGCAATCGATATCCGCATATTCATCTCTCACGCATAAAGTTATTTCTTTTTTTAACCTTACTCTGTCTACGTTATATATATATTTATATATATATATATATCTCTCTCTCTCTCTTTAGGAACAGTTCCCTTCGAAAACGTTTACGTCGACGAGGCGTCTCTCGTTGAGGAAAACAAAAACGAAAAAAAAAAAAATGAAAAAGAAAAAAATCGATTTCGCTATTTTAAAGCGGAAACGCAAAAAACTTGAGGAAGGATCGTCACGTCGCCCGCGAAAGCTTCAGTCTTAAGACGAGGACGAGAGAAAACGGGAATTCGATTCTGATTGCGCCTCGGATTTGGATCGCGGGGAACCATCGATCCTCGCAGGATCAACGACGCGGGGAAAGCGTCGATCCTGCGAAAATCGGGGGTCGCGATCCGAGCGACAATAAATATAATCAACGAAACAAAGCGCGCCGATGACAGATCCCGACGATGTAAAGAGTGGCCGGGTCGAAGAAGGGGAATTTTTTCTTTTTTTTTTTTCGCAATTGGAATATTTTTTCCCTTCTTCCCCTCTCCCCCTCTTCCCCTCCCCCGGGCTTTCTCGATTAATTAAACGACTCCTTCGCCTCGCGATAAACGCGACGCCAAATCAACGGCCATAAACCTAAACAACTTTGGCATTTTCTTAATCTTTAAAAAACATCTGAGACAATAATTTAATATCGGAATAAAATAATGAAAGCGGCGCTTTTGAACTCACTGTGCAACCGTAATCATAATAGTGACAAACGTAATAATAATAATAATAATAATAATAATAATAGAATACTAATAATAATAATAATAATAATAATAGTAATAATTACAATAATCATGTTGGAAAACAATAATAATAATATTAATAATAGAGACAATATAATAATAATATTAATAAAGATAATAGAATCGCCGATAATAGATATATAATACATTGTACATAGGATCGAGCTAGAGTCTAGAGATACTTCTAGCTTCTCATAAATTATCTTAATCAGATATTTTTTTTTTTCTCAATATTCTATAAGTATCGATATATATATATATATATAACAGGGTGTTTTTTTTTTCTCAAATATCGATGTGTTTTTAAATATATATATATATATATGTATATTATATACACAGAGGATCATCAAAGTCGCCATTTTTTTTTTTTTCTTACGAGCTAAGGAAATCGATGCATTCGAAATGAAAACGACGCGTCGGTCCAATCCATCGACACGTTCTTACGAAGCGACATTGCGTGTAATGTACAAAAAGAACTCCGACTCCGATTTGCGTCTCTAGGATACTTACATACACGGCGAGTTGCAAGTTTTCATCATATATTTATACATATATATTACGTTATACAATATGTATATATATATATATATATATCTATTATTAAATAAATAATCTTCAAATGCGATAATAAAGTCACGAACTTGTACGCTCGTCATCTTATTTATAATATTTATATTTTGTATATTTATATCTGCCTTTTATATATATATATATATATATATATATTTTTTTTTTATAGTCTTATATCTGTGTGTGTGTATGTGTGCATGTGTAACACATACATACATATATACACGACGGAAAAACATTTTGTATTTCTGTTGAAATTTTCTCGTGTAAAAATTTTTGCGTTAAATTTTTAACATACTCTTACGTTAATGTAACATATTATCGTTGTGTTATTTTGACATTTCTGCGTTGAGTTAATATTCACCGTTTCTAAGATTTAAAATAACACAATTAATATGTAAATGCACGAATTTTTGATGAAATAAGTTATATGTCAAAATGAACAGATAAGTTGTGTTATTTTTCTCTCTATAACACTTTCCATATGTTAAATCGACATATCTCTTCCGTTATTTATCATAAAAATGTAAGAATAACATTTTCTTTTAAATAAATTTAACATTATAAATATGTTAATTTAACATCAACTTTATTTCCAGACAAAATTTAAGTGTTACACTTTTGTGTTAATTTTTCAACATATTACTTGCGTTATTTATTTACATACTTGCCTTCTGTTAAATTAACATTAAAATTAGAATGGATAAATTGGGACACGTGAAATATGTTAAATTTAACACAAAATTTTTTACTGTGTATATACGTATGTGTGTGTGTTTGTGTGTATGTGTGTGTGTGTGTGTGTGTGTGTGTGTGTGTGTGTGCTGATTTAATTGATAGTGTCTTTTTCCGCGTTATTTATAACTACCTCTAGAGCGATATATAATTTAAATAGCTGTGCAGAGACTCGCAAACTGGTAACCATTCGTTCGTTTTTCTTAGAGTGGGTTAAACGCGGAGGTTCCTTCTCATCGAGCACCTTTCCTCCTGGGTTTCGCATCATGCGAGCGTTCCTCGAGCGCTTCTTCGAGAGCGAGGCTCCTCTCTCCTTCGAATTAGCTCGTCTAGCTTCGTCTCTCTCTCTCGTTGCCTTCATCGAATTCGAGCCGTTTCCAGGCCGTATGGTCGAGAGATTCTTGAGATCACGCGTCGACCTACCACCTCTCCTAATCCCGAGAGGTGACCTCGGATATTTCGCGGCGAGAAATCCTTCCGGAGTCGATCTCGCATCGAGATCTTGCGCGACTCGGATCATCGGACGATCGCGCCTCTCCCTATCTCGAGGTCTCTGAAGAGAAAGATCCCCTCTGGGATCCTCAGTACACCGGATAAGGCGGCCTGTGCGGCCACAACGGTGGGATCGGCGGTAGGCTTCCGTTCCAGGATCAAGTATCCTTGCTACTGAGCGAGGAATCCTCGTCCTTGATCACCGGGTACGGTATGTCCAGCTTGGGACCCTGCTGAACCACCACCACGCACTTCCTCATGTGCTTCTCGAGTGTGCTTGGCACCGAGAACGGCATCTCGCAGAAGCGACACTTGTACGTGTCCTTGCCATGTCGGCCGTGGGTCTTCATGTGCCTGGTCAACTTTGAGCTCTGGGCGCACGCGTACGAGCAAAGCTCACATTTGTAGGGTTTCTCGCCCGTGTGCGACCGTCTGTGAACCGTCAAGTTGGAGCAGTTCTTGAAGACCTTGCCGCAATACTCGCAAGTGTCGTTTCGGCCGCTCCGTTCCTTCTTCAGCAACGGGCTCGGCAGGCCCTGAAGCGCCAAGCTGGACGTCGTTGCCTTGGACGCTTTGCGGAATTCGTTATTCTCCAAGTAATGGGGACTGGGTAGCCAGAGACCGCCAAAGTCCGGCCCGGATGATCTCGGAAACCCCTGGCCGGAAAAAATGTTGGGCGTGGTCGACGAGTTGAAATTCGGCGAGAGCGCGCTCTCCTTCTCCTTGTTATTGTTGAGAGAATTGGCGAGATTGCAGGGCGAGTCGGTCTTGAGAAAACCGCTACGATGATTCTCCTGTAACGCCTGGCGATAGGCCTCCGAGTACTGGGCGATGTTGCTCAGCCCGAACTTCTCCATGAGATCGCCCACCAGACTGGCTGGCTTCTCGACTCGGCCTCCGCTCTCCTCGCCACTTTGCCCTTGATTGGTGCTCAGATCCTCGGGTGTGTTCTCCTCCGTGTCTTCGCGCTCGGTCTTCTGCTCGTTCTCCTCCATCTCGTCCAGATCCATGTTCTCGTCGCAGCTGGACCCATCGTCCGGCACCGTTTCGACGCTACCCTGGGGACTGGCAGCCGAGTTCAGCTGCTCCTGATGCTCCTTCCTCATGTGCTTCCTCAGCTCGGTGAAGCTCGCCAGCTCGAGCTCGCACACGTCGCACCTCGTCGACGTGCTCTGACTGTCTTGCGTAGTGTCTTGCTGCTGATACTGCCTCTCCTTGTCCCGGTGACTGCGACGATGGACGATCAGATTGGATTGAAAGCGAAACTTTTTGTCGCAGACCTCGCACGTGTACACCGTTTCCGACGTGGAGTCGGTAATTATCGGCGTCGAGGCCACAGGTGGACTCGTCTTCTCGCTGTCGGTCGAATTGTTGTTGTTGTGATGACCCACCGGACTTTGACTATAACAGGGTGGTGAGTTCTCCTTCTGGTGATTGCTGTGGCTTAGATTCGTAGGGTTGGCCGAGGCCGGACTAGGTGGTTCCACCGAGTGAACTTGCGAGTGAGACTGCGACTGTTGCTGTTGCGATTGTTGCTGCTGCTGCTGCTGCTGCTGCTGCTGCTGCTGAACGTTACTGGCAATGGGAACCGATGGTACCGGCGGCACCGGTGGAGGAGGGGGATTCGTCGTGGGATTTCCGCTAGGGGTTGGTGGAGCCGCGCCTAAGGACGGATTAGCGAGGCTCCTTAGGCGCGCTGAGTAAAAATCCAGGTTCGCTTCGAGTGGTGGTGGGTGTGCTTGGCCGGCGAGGCCTCGGCCGTGCGACAATTCGGCCAGATTGGCGAGATTCCGGGCGTTGTTGAGCGAGTCCAACGAGCTGCGGACCAGCGGGTCACCCAGATTCAAGCCGTCCATCCCGCGAAGCGGGTCGCCCAGGTTCTGCAGATTCCTCGTGGCCGTCTGCAGCTCCTGGAGACCCCTGTAACCTGCCAGAGGATTCAACGTGAGGAAGTCGGGCCTGAACATGGGCGGGAAACTTCTCTCCAGGTGTTGGGGTAGCCTCAGGAAGCTGTGGAGAGGGTCGCCCACCAGGGACGCCGAGGTTTGAAGCTGCTGCCGGCTACCGCTGCTGCCGCTCGTGTTCGTGCCACCCGATGAGTTCGCCGCCGAGCTTCCGGTGGACTTGCCGCTCAGGTTCAGGTGATTTGGCGGGCTAAGGTGATGCGCGTGCGTCGGCGTAGGCGTCGGTGGACTCGGCGCCGGGGTGTTGGACGACGAGTTCGTCGACGAGGAGGAGGAGCAGTAGAGACGAGCGCCGTGCATGCTCTGTACGTGCTGAAGAAGCTCCCACGCCGAGCACAGTCGTCGGGAACATTGCGAGCACTGCAGCCATCTTGGCTCTGAAACAGATATATGAACGTTGCGGTGGTTAACATTCGTCGTTGTCATCGTACAACTCGGTGAATTTTATTTTAACATTGGTCGGGATTTAAATATAGGTCGTTTTAGTCAGTTTGCAAGTTGTCACATTGTATATTTAATTGTTTCGTATATATTTAAATATTTAATATTTAAGTATATTAAATTTATTTTAAATTTATTTTAATAATTAATTAAATTTTAAATTTATTTTAAATTAATATTAAATATTTGATATTTAAATATATTAAATTTATGTAATAAATTATATTTATATAATATATATTTATATAATTAATATTAATATATATTTATATAATTAATATAATTTATTAATTAATTATATTTAAATATTTTTCAATATTAAATTTTTAATATTAAATTTTTAACAAATAAAATAATTACTGAAAACACATAATTTAAACACATATATTTTTCAATATTAAATTTATGTAATAAATTATATTTATATAATAAATTATATTATTTAAATATTTAATATTTTTCAATATTAAATTTTCAATATTAAATTTTAGCAAATAAAATAATTACTAAAAACACATAATTTAAACACATATATTTTTCAATATTAAATTTATATAATAAATTATATTTATGTAATGTATATTTATATAATAAATTATATTTATGTAATATATATTTATATAATAAATTATATTTAAATATTTAATATTTTTCAATATTAAATTTTCAATATTAAATTTTAGCAAATAAAATAATTACTAAAAACACATATAATTTAAACACATATATTTTTCAATATTAAATTTATATAATAAATTATATTTATATAATATATATTTATATAATAAATTATATTTAAATATTTAATATTTTTCAATATTAAATTTTCAATATTAAATTTTAGCAAATAAAATTACTAAAAACACATATATTTTTTACACATATAATTTAAACACATATATTTTTCAATATTAAATTTATATAATAAATTATATTTAAATATTTAATATTTTTCAATATTAAATTTTCAATATTAAATATTATCAAATAAAATAATTACTAAAAATACATATATTTTTCAATGTTAAATTTAATTATATGTGTTTTTAGTAATTATTTTATTTGATAAAAACCGTCATGGAACATCAAAGTTTCATTAGCAATTTGAAAAATTGAAGTTTATTAAAAAAAAAGCAAGTGGGAAATTACCGATAAAATCAGGATATAATTCTCGATGGATTAGATTCGCGAAAATAAGATGATTATAAGACCCATATCGTAATAATCTCCAACGATGGAGGATTCGAGGCTTCACGGTGATTTCACGAACATGTGACGGCAGCTCCCGTAAAACAGCTCGCGCACGCACATTGTACGAAACGTGTGTGCGTCCCTCCCCCGAGCCCCGCTATCAATTTTCGAACCACCCTTAATTTCGCGGAATCGAGACGACGGAGATCGGCCCCGGCCGATTGAATTCGGAATTCAAACGGCGCGTCTGTGTCAAATTGCGGTTCGGTCCGACGAGTTTGCGGGGGGGCTTAAAAATAATATCCTCGAACGACGAGGTCGGGGAGGAGGGGGCGCGGCGGAGGAGGAAGGGTCGACGGGGGTCGGTTACCACGGCATGCGGCATGAAACTGACCCTTAACGACTTCTCGACCCTCCTTCCCCTTATGGCGCGCGCGAAAGAGCTTATGACGGGAGGGACGGGTTTTGAATTTCAATGTTTTTAATCCGGAATATCAGATTTTCGGGCCATTTTTCACGCCAGCGCGGCCATAGACATCCGCCGCGACGCGGGTTTGGGGCGAATCCGTGGGATTCTATTAATTCGACGTCGCCCCCAACGCGACGAGGATGAGCCGAGACGGAGGAGAAGAAGCGACAGACCGAGGATGCAGGCGCCACGTGCTTAAGAACGACCCCTCGCCTTGCGAGTAAAAGCACCGCGAAACATTACCCGGGAAGCATATTCTCTTGGATCGTAACGCCGGACGTTGGGGTTCCTCCTCCGAGGAAGGAAAAAACTTAAATTCACGTCTTGAGAAACACTACGGGATTGCCTAAGATTACGATTAATCATTCTTGTGGAAATGTTTTTCTACGACGCGTACTTTTGAATTTATTCGACATTAATATGAGGCAAAAATTTAAATATAATTTTCTAATTTTATTATATCTTATATAAAATATTTATATAAATATTATTATATTATATAAAATTATTAAATTATTATATTATATAAAATTATTAAATTATTATATAAAATTATTAAATTATTATATAAAATTATTAAATTATTATATTAAATTATTAAATTATTATATAAAATTATTTATATTTATATTATTTATATTTAATTATTATAAATATAATTTAATATAATTTAAATATAATTTAATTATTGTAAATATATTAATTATTTATATTTATATTATATAAAATATTTATATAAAATATTTCATTAATCATAAATATCAATTTTTTTATTAAAAGTTTTATATAACTAAATAAGATGTATTCTATTCAATATTTTCTGAATACAAGAAATTAATTGAGATAAATAAATAATTTGCAAATATTGTGATTTCGCGTATATTTTCCATTTAATTAATTTAAATGACAGAGATGGAATTTGTATCTCAACTGTTGATGAAATTTAGAAAGAAAGTTTTTCTATGGCGCTCATCCTTATTAAAACTAATACAAAGTCTAACATGATACACAAAAGAATCATTTCTTACAAAAATTATTCTAGCTGCAATATTGAAACTAATATTTATCTAATACACTAATTAAAATAAGACTTAAATTTATTAGAAAAAAAAAATTTAACTAACGATAAATTTTTATTGAAATATATAATAATAGAAACTATCTACATTGGCAAAAAAATGATTGTTGAGATTAAATATCCATCGGCAAAACATTTTTCTGAATGAAAGACACATTTTAGTCAAAACGAAACTTTTCTCTTTTCATTTCGAAGGGTTTTTTTCCTCTTCCAATTTGTCCAAGATCAGACTCGACGAATTTGCGAACGCGAGCAATCCCGCAGAGTCGGCCGAATAAATACGCACGCACATTGTTCGGGAAGAAACTTCTTAGACGAGATAAATACGTGCGCGTTGTAACGAGCGGAGAGGTAGTACTTGCTCTTGTAAGAGATTAAAAAGTTCAGGACTCGCCATTTCCTCCCCATTATACTTTACTGTCTCGCGATGGTCTTGGACGACGACAAGTCGGACAAAAGGCTGCAGCGAAATAAAGTGGTCCTAATTAAATGGCCATTCCGGATAGGGAGCGATCTTTGTTTAAATGAAGCTTCGGGATCTTAAAGCCGAACAATTGTCGGATCGAAGCGTGTTTCTCGTTCTACGCTTTGAAACGTAATTTTTTTCAGGTGAGGTGAAAGGAGCTAAGTTTATTCATCACATTAAAATATGATTTTATGAATTATCTACGAATTTGCATGAACGTCATAAATATTTTCCGCGATTCCACAGCCGATTCCTTGTCTCCTCCAAATACAATCGTAACTTTACATTGCAATGTTGACGTGAAATAATACACAGGGCAGCTCTTTGAGAGATGGTCCGATGACAGCGCGAGCAGGATGTGAAGACAATGAATCTGAAATAAAATTAGGAACAACTCGACACCGGTGAATGATAGTTTATCTCGCGACAATACACAATGGAACACATTTCGTCGTGTGTAACAAGGTGCTAAGTAGAATAACGAGCCCGATAGTGGGCGAGGGGACTTTTCTTTATCGTCTTGCTGACCTTTCACCACGATTACGCCGGCAGCGTCGCAGCGAGCGTGAAATGAGAGACGATCGTCGCAATTTCATTGACGCGCGCGATTTTTCAGTCGTCGAGAAGAGCGAGGAGAAAGTCGCAGACGAACAGGGAGCAAAGATCGCGAAGGAATACGCGCGAGGTCTTCGATGATTTCCTAAAGTGACAAGTTCTCTCGAAAAAAAGCATACACAATAAAAAATTTTGTGTTAAATTTAACATATTTCACATGTCCCAATTTATCCACTCTAATTTTAGTGTTAATTTAACAGAAGGCAAGTATGTAAATAAATAACACAAGTAATATGTTTAAAAATTAACACAAAAGTGTAACACTTAAATTTTATCTGGAAATAAAGTTTATGTTAAATTTACATATTTATAATGTTAAATTTATTTAAAAGAAAATGTTATTCTTATATTTTTATGATAAATAACGGAAGAGATATGTCGATTTAACATATGGAAAGTGTTATAGAGAGAAAAATAACACAACTTATCTGTTCATTTTTAACATATAACTTATTTCATCAAAAATTCGTGCATTTACATATTAATTGTGTTATTTTAACTCTTAGAAACGGTGAATATTAACTTAACGCAGAAATGTCAAAATAACACAACGATAATATGTTACATTAACATAAGAGTATGTTAAAAATTTAACACAAAAATTTCAACAGAAATACAAAATGTTTTTTACCGTGCAGTAAAAAACATTTTGTGTTAAATTTAACATATTTCACATGTCCCAATTTATCCACTCTAATTTTAATGTTAATTTAACAGAAGGCAAGTATGTAAATAAATAACACAAGTAATATGTTTAAAAATTAACACAAAAGTGTAACACTTAAATTTTATCTGGAAATAAAGTTTATGTTAAATTTACATATTTATAATGTTAAATTTATTTTTAAAAAATGTTATTCTTACATTTTTATGGTAAATAACAAAAGAAATATGTCGATTTAACATATGGAAAGTGTTATAGAGAGAAAAATAACACAACTTATCTGTTCATTTTAACATATAACTTATTTCATCAAAAATTCGTGCATTTACATATTAATTGTGTTATTTTAACTCTTAGAAACGGTGAATATTAACTTAACGCAGAAATGTCAAAATAACGCAACGATAACATGTTACATTAACATAAGAGTATGTTACAAATTGAACACAAAAATTTTTGCACGAGAAAATTTCAACAGAAATACAAAATGTTTTTTACCATGTATAATGCATGAAATGTATTTAATTATCTCATTTTTCTAATTCTACTTTAGTTTTACTTATAAAAAATTATTCAATTAAATCACATCTTTTTTCAAAGAGTCCATAATGAAATTTCAAATCACATTTGTGTTTCTTATTTTTTCCAGACAATAAAAATCTTGATAATTTAATTAAAAATAATTTTGAGAAAATATTTAAAAAAGAGTGAAATTTTTATAAAAATTTGAAGGAAAGATTAACAGTTCGAATCAGGCAAAAGTTTCGAAACTTGGATATTTTTTTCGAGTCATCTCCAACGTGATCCTGGGACGAGGATGAGATAGAAATTTGTTCGAGTTTTAGAAATTAAAAAAAGAGAAATAGAATCGTATGAAAGAGAGAGAGAGAGAGAAAGCAAGAAAGCGAGGGTCGAGTCATCTCGAAAATTGACGTCGAGTGGTGAAGCGCGAAAATTCGGCAATTATTGTTTCACGCTTCGGGCATTCGCCGCGCTCCTTTCCCTCGACCTTTCCCCGACCGACCGCGTCTTCTTTTCTTTCCCCGGAAGTCGAAAATATTGCCGACTTCCCCGGGGAGGGAAGATGCGAGAGACAGGGGGAAGAGAAGCGGGAGATAAGCAAGTGCTCGGGCATAATAAAGGTGTATCGATTCACGGCCGGGAGCTTTTCATATGCAAACCTCGCGGGTGGCCATCCGTTTGGATTATTTCCTCAGATTTCCCCGGGCTGTATGTGTCCGCGAGAAATGGCAGGCTGGCTGAGAAAACGCGCGCTATCGTTTACGACTCTTTTATCGAATAAATGGAAAGTTCAATATACACAATTGCAATAAATTGCAGCACACTTGCTTTGTTACGAGCTCTCAAAGGATCTTCATTTATAAACTAGCATCGCTGTTGGAAAGAAATTAAGACAATCTCGACAATTTCTTTTAAATTAAAATTATGGATTTTCAATAAGATTGATTGCTTTGGAAATTACATGCGAAAATAAACGATCAACGAGTGAATAAAAATGTATAAAGCCACATGTAAAATTTTTGGTCACAATAATGGAGAACGTTTGAAGGATGGCAACAGGATTCGTGGTTGGAAAGGGCAGCGGAATCAAATGAACGGTATGTCTGCGCATGAAATTCAGCCCCACGATAGTGACCGAACGATTTTCTTCAGAAATTACCCGACAAATTGGCCCGCGTAACGTTTACGGGCAAATCGTTTGGAAGGCCATTGTTTAACAACGACTCGAGCCCTGGTCATCCTACGAATACTTCCTTTCAACCCTTTTACGGAAGATTTAACAAGAATCTACTCCTCTTTGATGCACTTCTTTTTTGAAAATACTGTTGCTTGTCCAAGTATGTCGAGGCTTTCTGTCGAGACATCGAGAAATAATCGATAAGTAAATAGATTTTTTTTTTATAAAATTTCTTATGATATAAATAAATAGTTTTCCATAAAATAAAAATTGTTATAACAATAATTAATTAATTATAATTAAGCATGAATTGCTTGAATTTACGGGATATTATTTATACGTTTGTTTGAAATTTAAAATTTAATAAAGCTTAAATTGATGAAACAACTGTCATAAATCGCGAACGAGTCTGAAACAAACATGTATTAATATAATAATTGGCAGGAATAACAATTTTTGCGATATTAATGCTCGAAAAATATTTCAAAGGATGAAAGAAATAACTTAAAATTATTTATAATCGCACATAATCGCAAGAGCATTATACGTGGTTTTCATGAACAAATTTTAATCGTGTAAGCGACGTTAACGCGCTCTCGGAAATCTTTTTGGACGGGACACATCTGCCGCCCGGTGACGTCACGATACACACATACACACAAACACACACAAAGGCCTTTAATCCAGAATGGCGTGTGACAATATTAAAATATCGATTAGCCGACGTATGCGACGTATGCACTTTGTCGTCGATACAAGGGCTGCACTTAAAAGGGACAAACGTGTAGCGGATCATGTCCAGGTGGGTAGTTTGCGGGTGATTTTAATCATTTTACTGGACCCATTAATTAAATAACCAACTGATCAATTTCGCCCAGTAACGGGAAATATTTGGCGCTCGTTCAAACAAATTAATAAATAAATGCGAGGAAATTTCGAAAGTAATGCAAAGAGTAACGAAAATATATTCTATAATTCTGGAGGCAAATAATTTCATAGAGCGAGAAAAATTAAAATTAACCTTTTAAATTAATTATCTTTGTCGTAATAATTATTTCACAAAATATAATATATTGATAAAATGATTAAAATAAAATAAAATAATTAATACATTAATAAAAACTTTGATCAATATATATTCTTTGCACAAATACAATGTAATTATTATATTACATGATTAACTTTTTAAATTAATTATCTTTGTCGTAATAATTATTTCACAAAATATAATATATTAATAAAATGAAATAAAATAAAATAATTAATACATTAATAAAATAATTAAAAACTTTGATCAATATATTCTTTGCACAAATACAATGTAATTATTATATTACATGATGCCACAATCGAATTATATTATGATAAATTAAAATTAACTTTTTAAATTAATTATCTTTGTCGTAATAATTATTTCACAAAATATAATATATTAATAAAATGATTAAAATAAAATAAAATAATTAATACATTAATAAAATAATTAAAAACTTTGATCAATATATTCTTTGCACAAATACAATGTAATTATTATATTACATGATGTCACAATTGAATTATGATAAATTAAAATTAAGTTTCTAAATTAATTATCTCTGTCGTAATAATTATTTCACAAAATATAATATATTAATAAAATGATTAAAATAAAATGAAATAATTAATACATTAATAAAATAATTAAAAACATTGATCGATATATATTTTTTGCACAAATACAATGTAATTATTATATTACATGAAGTCACAATCGAATTATATTGTGGAAAATTATATAAATATAATAACGTAATTAATTTTATATACATGCATGACACATATGCTATTAATATCTGGTCTACATCGCGTCTGTGAGCGTAGCTAGCAGACCTTTTCCAGTAAATTTTTATTTACGACTCGCTCAACCCACCGCAGAGTGTCGCGGTGGGTCGGACGGCAAAGAGCCGAAGCCGTTAAAATCGAGCGAATATAGCGACCGGCGCGATTCCATTCCCTCTAAACGAATATTGGAATGGTCGCGTAACATACTCCTTGTGGTCACTATAGTTCCGCGAAAAGATTGGTCAGACTGCGCTTCACGGAGCCTTTATGTCCTCCGTTACTCAGTTTGTCCGTCGAAACCGCAAATCTCGCGAATGCACCACCGGTGGGCCATTAACCCTTTCGAGGGACCCCGAGAGTCTCAATTTATTAAAAGAGTTTATTATCCGAGTTTCTCATGAGAGTTGGAGGACAATAGTCGGCGAGTGCGCGTCTCAAGCGAAATTTTCGCGCTGATTTCACAATTTCAAGTCGGCGACATTTCGCAAAATAATTCGCCGAGACGGAGAGTTTGATAAGCGAGGGAAACGAGACGCGACATTTTCCTGCGAGAAGACTTTCCACGTGAGAGATTCGCCTTTACAGCTACTTCGATTTTCCTTTCTCTAGCGTTACACGACTGAGGAAAGGAGAGGACTCGCCTTACGTAGAGAGGACGTAAGGGAAAAAAATTAATCAAAAAGCCACTCGACCTGGTAATTTAAACGCGTCGCAGAGTCGCGTATATTGAACTTCTGCTTTGTAAGCTTTGATGACGTTCCTGTTTCCCTCTCCCTTTCTCGCGGGGCTCCCTTTATGCGAGGCACGCCAAGTAAGTGCAAAGGAAGCGGAGAACGCAGCTACCTTGTCATTGTCGAGGAAGAAAGAAGGTAAAATATGAACCGGAGCAATCGAAACGGAAGCAAACTCTCTTCGGGGGAGGAGCCGCCATCCCGGAGGTTTCCACCGTTCATTTTTATAATAGCGCGCGCCATTCTTCTCGTGTTCTGCCTTTCTATCGACAATAAGAGATTCGCGATGTTTGCGCGAGTAAACGATCGGATTTCGCGTTATTCGCATTAGACATTTAAATGATCGAAAATAAGAACTCGTAGCGAGATACGAGATAAAGCGCGAGCGGGCTCCCTGGTTCCGGTTGATATGCAAAATATATGGCCGAAAAAGTTTCCTCGACGTCGCTTTTCGCTCGCGCGTTCCGTTCTTGTCGGCTTCCTTCCGCGAGAGAGGAACGAAACGGAAGGAAGAGGAGCGAAAAAGCTGCAGGACCCCGAAACCCCGAGCGACAGCCAATTCGCAAGCAATTCTCCGTTCACCTCGGGCGGTCCGGGAAGTCGTCGACTTTGCCTTTGGTGGAGAGGAAGAGAGAGAGAGAGAGAGAGAGAGAGGGGGGGCCGGGGGAGGCGGATCGGAAAGGAGCCATAAAGCTGCCCGGGGAAAAGATCCTCCACCCGCGGACGAGAATTAATATTCCCGGAGAGACAAACGTGACAGATAGATCAAATCTGCATCTCACCGGGAAGCGCTGCTCGGTGTCAATTTCGACGGATTATCGCTCTCCTTTCGTCGCCCTTCTCCACCCCTGTCCGCGCGCCCCTTCCTTCGCCCTTCAGCCCTCCTCGGAAACGCACATCGTCCCTCGGTTCTCCAACGCCATTCTCTCACACGCGGTGCTCGCGCGTTTTCTCTTGTGGATAACCGAATTTCCCTCGCGTCACGGATTTTTCTAAACTTACATTTGGAGACAGAAATGAAAAATATATCCCGCGTTTTTCTCCTCAAACTTGCTCCACCGATCTTCGAGGACTCGCATTGAGAAAAATATCTGGTTGCATTAATTAGAATTCTGGTAGATTCAATCAGTATGTCTGTTGGAAAATGGACGAACCAGAATTCTTGTGGGAATTATCAGATGAATTTGATTAATTTCTTCCTGTTAAATTTACCAAATTTTCTGATTAATAATATTAAACTCCCCAGCACCAAGTCGTCTAAAATTTTTTCCATCTAATCTCAAAGTCTTTAATATTTCGAATTCCAACAAGATTATTGATTGAATTCAATCCAGATTATTAAATAAATTATTTGAAATTCAGTTTGTTAGAAATTAAACTAATAAACACTGATGCAAGAAGAGGATGCAGCTCAAACACACACAATTCGAGAGCTAGCATCCTCTTTCTGGCACTACTGCTCTTAAGAGAAAAAAAATATACTTTGGATTTAATGTTAATACTAGTTTTTTATATATATTTCATGCACTGAGAAAAAATCTGGTCGCATTAATTAAAATTCTGGTAGATTCAACCAATATGTCTGTTGGAAAATGGACGAACCAGAATTCTTGTAGAAATTACCAGATGAATCTCATTAATTTCTTCCTGTTAAATTTACCAAATTTTCTGATTAATAATACTAAACTTCCCAGCACCAAGTCGTCTAAAATTTTTTCCATCTAATCTCAAAAGTCTGTTTAATATTTTGAATTCCAACAAGATTATTGGATAAATTCAATCCAGATTATTGAATAAATTATTTTCAATTCAGTTTGTTAGAAATTAAAGTGATAAACACTGATGCAAGAAGAGGATGCAGCTCAAACACACACAATTCGAGAGCTAGCGTCCTCTTTCTGGCACTACTGCTCTTAAGAGAAAAAAATATACTTTGGATTTAATGTTAATACTAGTTTTTTATATATATTTCATGCACTGAGAAAAAAATCTGATCGCATTAATTAAAATTCTGGTAGATTTAACCAGTATGTCTGTTGGAAAATGGACGAATCAGAATTCTTGTAGAAATTACCAGATGAATCTCATTAATTTCTTCCTGTTAAATTTACCAAATTTTCTGATTAATAATAAAACTTCCCAGCACCAAGTCGTCTAAAATTTTTTCCATCTAATCTCAAAAGTCTGTTTAATATTCCAAATTCCAACAAGATTATTGGATAAATTCAATCCAGATTATTGAATAAATTATTTTAAATTCAATTTGTTAGAAATTAAACTGATAAACAGTGATACAAGAAGAGGATGCAGCTCAAACACACACAATCAGAGATCTAGCGTCCTCTTTCTAATACTACTGCTCGTAAGAGAAAAAAAATATACTTTGAATTTATATTAATACGAGTTTTTTATATATATTTCATGCACTGAGAATGGACGCACCAGAATTCTTGTAGAAATTACTAGATGAATCTAATTAATTTCTTTAAATTTACCAAATTTTCTGGTTAATAATACTAAACTTCTCAGCATCAAGTCGTCTAAAATTTTTTCCATCTAATCTCAAAAATCTATTTAATATTCCAAATTCCAACAAGATTATTGGATAAATTCAATCCAGATTATTGAATAAATTATTTTAAATTCAGTTTGTTAGAAATTAAACTGATAAACAGTGATGCAAGAAGAGGATGCAGCTCAAACACACACAATTCGAGAGCTAGCGTCCTCTTTCTGACACTACTGCTCGTAAGAGAAAAAAAAATATACTTTGCATTTAATGTTAATACTAATTCCTTATATACATTTCATGGCAAATATTGAATACAAGTTAAGTTAAGAAGCAAGCAAAGAAATTAATGTAACAAGAAATTTGATAGATCCAACCAAAAAATACTAACCAAATCCTTATAGTAAAATCTATTAACCCATTCAGACCCTATGTGTACAATTATGCACAAAAACTTTAAAATCATTTGAAATAGTTATGTTTTAGAATTAGTTTCCCTGCGATCTCTCAGTGGAAAAAAAAATATATATATCTCGAAGAAAAAAATATATATATATCTCTTCATTTTAAACTCTTAGCATTAATAAAAATTAATTCAATCATTTTTTTACATTTTTTACAGAAAAAATTCAGGTCTGAATGAGTTAAACATTATTTCTAATTATAAAAAATCAAGTCATATCATTATAACCTGAAATTCTTGTTTGATTTAACCAAAATGCCTTCAATCATATATATCTTGTTGATACAATCAAATGATTTTTCTCAGTGCGGAATTTGACCCATTTCTCGCGTTAACCTATCGTGTGCAGCCAAAAGTATAAAGATACATTGCAAATCACATGGAAGAGAGACTCTCTTCTGATTCGAGCAACGAGGGTTCCAGCACATCCTGTCGATTCCACCCCACGTGTGCGTTTCTGATACGCGTCGCTTTACCTGTCCTCATGCGATGCCCGTGCAACACGCACGAATCATATGGACACGCTCTCGTGTGGACGGCTCGTGCGGACCACGTGGCCGAACAATAGGACGATTCTAATTGGGCCTTTCGACGTGGTTGTCCGGTAGCAAAAAATCCGACAAAAAAGGCGACAAAAGGGGCTTAACCGGGGAATATCCCCGGCGGGATGAGCACGAGCGAGTGTATTCTTATAGCGATCGTGGACCAGTTCGGAAAGGGTTAACTCTCTCTCTTTCTCTTTCCCTTTTTATCTCGTCGCCAGAACATGCTGGCGAAAGAGGGTTTGGGGCGAACGCCGCGGAGCGTGATGAAACTTTAAAGAGACACCGGTGTACGAACGATCGTCGATGCGTTGCTCCTCGAAATGGGGTTGCACAAGACCCAAGACAGAGGCAATATTCGGAAAAATATTGTATTGGTATTGAAAATTTGCGAAAACTCAAAATCTTGTCTTGGTCGTGTCTCGCGAGTGAATTTTTGTAGCAAAAATCTCATCTTATGTGTCTTGTGCATTGTCTCAATTTTGTTAACAACTTTATTTAATCTAGTCAACGGTTTCAAATAATATTTAACATAATCTTTATAATATAATTTAAGATAATTATTATTGTTATATATCATTTTTTACTTCTCAAAATATTACATATATAATTAATATAATTGTTTTAAATTTATGAATAGAAATATTCTTTATCAAAAATTAAAATAAAATTAAAATTAAATAAAATTTTTATTTTAAAATTAAATTTGTATACAAGTTTGTATTTAATACGGTATGATTTCTCTTTCTCATCTCTCTAATTTACAAATATACATATTTTAGCTCGTTTTAAATATCAATAATCTTGACAAGACCAATAATCTTAACAATCTTAGTCTTGCTATTGTCTTGACAATTAATTAAAAATCTCATCTTGATCTTGTCTCGCGATTTGAGACAAGACAATATCAAGACTAATCTCGGTGTCTCGTGTAACCCTACCTCGAGAGACACGATTATGTTTGTTCGCGATGGCCGCCCTCGTTTCCCGAGATGACGGAAATTTAACTACATCCATGTTTTGGTGTGCTATTTTTAGAATAAATTCAGATTATCTGGAAAAGTTTCCGGAATTAGAAAAAGAAAATCTGTGATATTTTTCACTCGTGTAAATAAAAGGACGGCGGATTCACGCACGTATCTAAAAGTTTTATGTACGATTACTTGACATAATTAAATTGACATTAAAAATATACAATTACAGATAGAATTAGTTATACAATTACAAATTATCAATTTTATCATGAGAATAAAACTATTGTTATTTCGGAGATAAAAATCTGTCGGTATTTTTCAATTCCTTATTTTCTGTGGGAATTTTAAGAGATTATGATTCGTAATAAAAATTTCTTCTCAGGGTACATGTCAATATTTTGTTGAAAATAATCTAAAAAAGAAATTTGCGTAGAAAACTGAAAATATGGAAAATACATCCGCACAAGTAATATAGGTTTCTCTTTAATAAATAACATATACGATGAAAATAATTTAATTACGAAGGAAAATACACATAGAAGAGCCAGGGGTGGTTCTCTCTGTTATCGAGGACGAAGGTAAAATCCATTCTGCGTTGCAAAGCAGGTTCTTACGTCAATTTGCACAGTTAAGCACTGTATAAGAATCTCAAAGGAGAAGCAGTGAATTAATCGAAAATGCCACCGGTGTGAAATTAGAAACCATGAAATCGCGCTGGAGTCCCGTTATTTAAAATTATAATAGTAAATATATACGCATTTTTTTATTTTTTAATATAATAAGTATTTTAATATTAAAAATATTTTATAATAAATATATAATATATTATAGATAAATATTATAAAATTTAATATTTAATATTTAAAAAATATAAATATAAAATTTAAATATAAATATAAATATAATTATAAATATAATTTATAAATATTATATATTTATAAATATAATTATATAATTATATTTATAAATATAAATATATTTATATAATTATATTTATAAATATAAATATAATTATATAATTATATTTATATTTATAAATATAATTATAAATATAAATATAAAATATAAAATTTAATATTAAAAAATATAAATAAGTATTAATTTACTTACAAAAATTTTCATTACAAAATTAATTAAAATATCAAGGAATATCTTTACTTGTTGATTTAACGAGTCTCAAATTCTCTTTCCCTCTCTATAACGGTAGTCATTACGCAATAATCCGAGCTTGTAAACCGCGGACCACAAAAAAAGAGTGGAAAGCGATCATCAGCCTGATGATCCAGCCCCGTGTCTTACACAAAGAAACCGAACGCAAAGAAGATAACGTAGTATTTTTACATCGGCAACGTGTCGCGTCGTCGATTGAGGACGCTCGCGCGCGTTAAACCCTTCGACGTATGACAATGTAGTTCCCAACAAAAGGGGGTCAGAGAAACGATGCGAGGGAAGACACGAATGAAGAGAGAGACAGAGAGAGAGAGGAGTGGAAAAGGAGGGGGAGGCAGGTTCACCCCAATCCCCGAGCGGGTGGTTTAAATTCAAAAATCGAATCCACCGATCCATTGTTCGTATTCGCTCGGCCAGGTTCGCCATCACATGGCAGAACCCCCTTATAACTGTACTTTAAAACACCCTCTTCCCTTCTCCCCTCCCTCCTCCTCTCGTCCCTTCGGGCAACCGACAATTCGCCAAAACCAGCATGTGATTTCGGATCGCACAACGGATATCTCGATTCACTCTTATGGCGATGAAAAAAAAAACTCTGACATACTTTTCCGTCGCTCTAGAACGCATCAACAAATTTCTGATCTGTAAACGTGAAATGAAAAGATTTTTATTGCTCGATTAGACCCTACGAGAGCTTCCAACTCGGCCAATCGATCAATTTCAATATAAAATGCGTTAATATTTATAATTAAAATAACGTAAAAAAAATAAAAATAAATTAAAATAAAAATATATTAAAAATTAAAATAAATTAAAATAAAAATATATTAAAAATTAAAATATATTAAAATAGAGAAATTAAAATTTGAGCTCATTATATTGAATAGTCAAAGAATTAATCAGACTTCTTTACCTATAAATATATATATATATATTTCTTGAAGATGCTTTATTATTATGCTTCAGAATTATTTCTCTTCTTGTGAGGAAAGATATATCGCAATACGGTAAATATATTGAAGTGGAATATATTAAAGTAGCATTTTATGCGAATAAAAGAACGATTGCCTGCTTCTTGCTAAAATATAAGAACAGTTTTTATTTATGGAAAGCATTTTTCGAGACCAGTATCCGAGTCGGATTTTCTTTCTTTTTTCCTTCAATTCTCATGAGAAGACAAGCTGTAATATTTAAATTTGCCATAAATAATATTAACAAATAAATACACTTATTAATTATAAATATTCTCATATATTCTTCTATTTTTTTCAAAGAAATTCAAATATGATCCACTCGGAGAGTGATGCTCCAAACTAAAGACACTTATTTAAATCGTGCGAAGCAAGGGTCACAGTTGTCAGCAGTATAGGAATGCGAGAGGTAATAAATAAACTTACCGGAATTGATTGTGTTCGTGTCGGCGTCCACGGACTCGGTCTTCTGCTTCTTCGGAAGGTCCTCCTTGTCGTCGTCCGGCGCCTCCGTCCGTCTCTTGGGCGTCGAGCTGGCGCTCGCCTTGAGGTCGATCGGGCTTCCGGTGTCCGGTCCGGAGCCCTGGGGCGTCGGCGGGCTCTCCAACCGGCCGCTCCTCTTGTTGATGGGCGCGGAGATGCTGGGCACCGAGTTCAGTTTCGAGTCCGGGTCGGTGGTCTTCAGGGCGAGGGCGTCCTCCGGATCGGAGTCCTCGGGAGCGGCCGTCGCCGGCGGACTGTGGCAGCCCTGAAGGGTGCTGCGACAGTGGTTGACCTTGTGCTCGATGAACCGGACGATCTCGCCGAGGGGGTAGGACGCCCTACAGCCCCCGCATTGGACGGTGTCTGGGGACGCGGTGCCTTGCGAGGTTTCCGCTGAAACAGAGAGCAGCGCGTTTGCCTTTGGAGATGCGTCGGAAGTTTGATTAAGTGAGCAGTTGACTCGATTAAGATCGACACTTTCTTTCATTCGACTCGAATTTATTCAGATTCGATTGTTTCTATGATAACGATATCGTTCATTTTTGGGTGAGTATAGTATATTGTGTATAATATTTGTGTATACACTGAGAAGAATCGTTTGATTGTATCAACGTGTATTTTTATTATTTGTAATTGAGAGAAATTGTAAGGTTCTTCAAGATATTTCCAGTCTATCTACAATTTTTTTTATTTATTCACCAGTTTTACACGAATTTAATTTGTTTCTTAAATCAAATTAAATCAAGATGCTTATTTTTTTCATCAAACTGAGAAAAATCATTTGATTCTATCAACGGGACGTGTATGATTGAAGGCATTTTGGTTAAATTAAACAAGAATTTCTAGTTGTTGATTTTTTATTATTTGTAATTAAGAGAAATTGTAAGGTTCTTCAAGATATTTCCAGTCCATCTACAATTTTTTTTATTTATTCACAAATTTTACATGAATATAATCTATTTCTTAAATCAAATTAAATCAAGATGTTTATTTTTTCATCACACTGAGAAAAATCGTTTGATTGTACCAACAAGATGTGTATGATTGAAGGTATTTTGGTTAAATCAAACAAGAATTTCAAGTTGTTAATTTTTTATTATTTGTATTGTAATTAAGAGAAATTGTAAGGCTTTTCAGGATATTTCCAGTCTATCTACAATTTTTTTTATTTATTCACAAGTTTTACATGAATTTAATTTATTTCTTAAATCAAATTAAATCAAGATGCTTATTCATCACACTGAGAAGATTTTTCTCAGTGTGATGAAAACGATTTGTTTGATTGTACCAACGAGACGTATATGATTGAAGGCATTTTGGTTAAATCAAACAAGAATTTCTAGTTGTTGATTTTTTATTATTTGTAATTAAGAGAAATTGTAAGGCTCTTCAGGATATTTCTATCTACAATTTTTTTTATTTATTCACAAGTTTTACATGAATTTAATTTGTCTCTTAAATCAAATTAAATCAAGATGTTTATTTTTTCATCACACTGAGAAAAATCGTTTGATTGTACCAACAAGATATGATTGAAGGCATTTTGATTAAATCAAACAAGAATTTCTAGTTATTATGATAAGACTCAATTTTTTATAACTAGGACATTTAATAGATTTTACTATAAGGATTTGGTTAGTATTTTGTGATTGGATCTATAAAATTTCTTGTTACATTAATTTCTTTATTTACTTCTTAACTTAATTCGTACTCAACATTTGCCATGAAATGTATATAAAAAACTAGTATTAACATTATATCCAAAGTATATTTTTTTTTCTCTTACGAACAATAGTGCTAGAAAGAGGACGCTAGCTCTCTGATTGCGTGTGTTTGAGCTGCATCCTCTTCTTGCATCATTGTTTATCAGTTTACTTTCGAACAAACTGAATTTAAAATAATTTATTCAATAATCTTTTCAATAATCTGGATTAAATTTATTCAATAACCTTATTGGAATTCAAAATATTAAACAGACTTTTGCGATTAGATTAGGAAAAAATTTTAGACGACTTAGTGCTGGGAAGTTTAGTATTATTAACCAGAAAATTTGGTAAATTTAACAGAAAGAAATTAATCAAATTCATCTGGTAATTTATAAGAATTGTGTTTCGTCCATTTTTTAACAGACATACTGGTTGAATCTACCGGAATTCTAATTAATGCAACCAGATTTTTTCTCAGTGCAGTTGACTCGATTAAGCTTGCCATCTTCTCTCATTCGACTCGAATTTACTCAGATTCGATTGTTTCTATGATAACGATATCGTTCATTTTTTGTTGAATATAATATATATTGTGTATAATATTTGATATAATATCTTGTAATATATTTTTTTAAATAATTTTTCAGGGAAAGTGATAGGTGCGCGTTTTAAGAAAGAGATAGTTTCCTCTCAGCAATTATAAATTACGTTCGATGTAGTACCTTGTGTACGGTATTCCATTGTGTGTTACAAGGAACAACGTATCGCTGCAATTATCCCGCAAAGAAACCTTTCAATTATTCGTTCCCCCGACTCGGGCCGCGAATCATAGTGAAAGCAACGTTAGTATCAGCTTATTGCTATCGATATTTATGTTATAGATATCATTGCATAACCGAATGTAGACACATGTCTCGCGCATCATTCGCAATGGGACATTAATCATTACGATTTACGATACCTATTAACCAGCTGCAGCTATAATCCCGTTGATGAGGACAAACGACTCTGTGTGATTCGTTTCGCCGAGAGTCGTAAAAAATTTTTATCGCAGATTAATTAAATTAATGAAATCAAACCTGGAGACATTTACATTTTAGCGAAATTGAGTGAAATTTACGCGAGTATCGTGTTTGAGGGAGGTAACAGAGGTATCGTATACATTGTGTATACATTGAAAAAAATCGTTTGATTATAGCAACAAGACATATATGATTGAAGGCATTTTGGTTAAATCAAACAAGAATTTCAAGTTGTTGATTTTTTTATTATTTGTATTATAATTAAGAGAAATTGTAAGGCTCTTCAGGATATTTCTAATCTATCTACATTTTTTTTATTTATTTATTCACAAGTTTTACATGAATTTAATTTATCTCCTAAATCAAATTAAATCAAGATGTTTATTTTTTCATCACACTGAGAAAAATCGTTTGATTGTACCAACGAGACGTGTATGATTGAAGGCATTTTGGTTAAATTAAACAAGAATTTCAAGTTGTTGATTTTTTATTATTTGTATTATAATTAAGAGAAATTGTAAGGCTTTTCAGGATATTTCCAATCTATTTATTCACAAGTTTTACATGAATTTAATTTGTCTCCTAAATCAAATTAAATCAAGATGCTTATTTTTCCATCACACTGAGAAAAATCGTTTGATTGTATCAACGAGACGTATATGATTGAAGGCATTTTGGTTAAATCAAACAAGAATTTCTAATTGTTGATTTTTTTAATTATTTGTATTATAATTAAGAGAAATTGTAAGGCTCTTTAGGATATTTCCAGTCTATCTACATTTTTTTTTATTTATTTACAAGTTTTACATGAATTTAATTTGTCTCCTAAAAATCTCAAATTAAATCAAGATGTTTATTTTTTCATCAAACTGAGAAAAATCGTTTGATTGTACCAACGAGACGTATATGATTGAAGGCATTTTGGTTAAATCAAACAAGAATTTCTAGTTGTTGATTTTTTTATTATTTGTATTATAATTAAGAGAAATTGTAAGGCACTTTAGGATATTTCCAATCTATCTACAATTTTTTTTTTATTTATTCACAAGTTTTACATGAATTTAATTTGTCTCCTAAATCAAATTAAATCAAGATGTTTATTTTTTCATCAAACTGAGAAAAATCGTTTGATTGTATCAACGAGACGTGTATGATTGAAGGCATTTTGGTTAAATCAAACAAGAATTTCTAGTTGTTGATTTTTTATTATTTGTATTATAATTAAGAGAAATTGTAAGGCTCTTCAGGATATTTCCAATCTATCTACAATTTTTTTTATTTATTCACAAGTCTTACATGAATTTAATCTAATCCTATAAAAATACAATTTTCAATTAAAAAGCGACCCCTTTTTTCATTCTCGTCCTCCAGTTTCCCCGCAATTTCCTTTCGACGATAAACGGCATTCGCCTAATCCGAGCGAGCGGACTTTCCTCGTAACAAACAGAACTAATTTCCCCTTACGCAACCGTTATAATTCACCGTCGTCCGAGGGGCAGAGGGCCCGCGAGGTCAGCCGCAGACGTAACAATTCACTTTTGAGTGTCCTTGAGGAGAAACTGCGGAACGTTCCTCGCGACCGTCTCACGTCTCCATTCTCCCGTATACGTTTTCGCGCATTAACATAGAGATTGGCAAGAGTAGCTTCATACATCGATCTTTCCCTCGACGAGTCGAGTATCTATATCTATCCGAAATGGGGCTGCCAGGCTCGCGACGGAACGAGAAAAACCCTCCACCGTCTCGGAGTCGTTTCCCATTCCCGTCCTCGCCTCCCCTCGTTCTCGCCCTTCGATCTTCTCCCTCTCTTCTTGTTTCGTGTCTCCTCTTTCGCTTTCGTTTCTTTCTTTTTTGCGGCCTTTACGCCAACCCCTGTTTGTTTACCCCTGGCTGCTGCCAGGGTCTCTCTGCTTCGTTCCTTTCGAGCTTTCGACAGCGTTCGATTCTTTCTGGGCGGAGCTCGCTTGACCATTGGCCAGGGCGCAAACTCGAGCGCCTTTCAACCCTTTAGGATTCGCGTTACGTCTCGATCCGGGTGGGCTGGACTTTAATTTGGAATCAATTTCCTCGTTTGACTTTTGACTCCGTAATTTTAAAAAAATCTTCAAGTGGATCTTTGGTTTAAACTCTTGGTTTATATTATTGTGGGGAAATTTTAGTAATTTTGTACAATTTTTCAAGATTACAATTACACGGTAAAACAAAAACATTTTGTATTTCTGTTGAAATTTTCTCGTGTAAAAATTTTTGTGTTCAATTTTTAACATACTCTTATGTTAATGTAACATATTATCGTTGTGTTATTTTGACATTTCTGCGTTGAGTTAATATCCATCGTTTCTAAGAGTTAAAATAACACAATTAATATGTAAATGCACGAATTTTTGATGAAATAAGTTATATGTTAAAACGAACAGATAAGTTGTGTTATTTTTCTCTCTATAACACTTTCCATATGTTAAATCGACATATCTCTTCCGTTATTTATCATAAAAATGTAAGAATAACATTTTCTTTTAATTAAATTTAACATCATAAATATGTTAATTTAACATAAACTTTATTTCCAGATAAAATTTAAGTGTTACACTTTTGTGTTAATTTTTAAACATATTACTTATGTTATTTATTTACATACTTGCCTTCCGTTAAATTAACATTAAAATTAGAGTGGATAAATTGGGACAATGTGAAATATGTTAAATTTAACACAAAATTTTTTACTATGTATATATGAATTATGTATTAAAGATATTTTTCAAATGATCCCGTTTAATTCGTCAGCATCCTTGGAATATAAAACTATTCCGCAACATTTCGCCGATATCGCGTTTCGACGTACTTTGTCGAGGGCGGACCAAGAGACCTCTTTTCAACGGATTGAAAAATATTTTCACGGATCTAAGCAGTCCGCGATAAGAATCAATTTTTTTTCCGAGACCCTTTACAATTCGGAATCGGCTCGGTCGAGTTGCAGCGCTTTTCTTCGTCGCTCCCATGTATCTGCAGCTTCTCGTTTTTCACCGGAAGAATGACCCGGTAGCACAGGAAGCGAGATAAGTCCGCAAAGTCTCGATGTGTCGAGAACTCGTGTTCTCGGACGAGACAATCGCGCCCCGCATTCTTCGCAGGAACGCGAGATTTTAATCGCGCTTGTCCTCGACTGACAGTCGAACGGGAGGGAAAGGGAGGAGAACGAAATAACGATGGCCGTAAAAATAACGACGGTAAAAAAGGACGATAAAATTTTCGATAAAAACCTCGGGAAGACTCGATGATAAAACGCCAACCGCGTCTCGTTCTGTTGCGACGAGAAGAAAAAAAGATCGGCCGAGCTGGATACGACGATCGGAGAGCGAAAGGAAGGAGCGGAGAGCCTGAATGGACGAGCTACTCTCGGATCCGTTATTCGCCTACGATTCAAAAGCGCTCGGTTGAGAAACAAGAGACGCGCGACCGGTCGTTAGCGACAATGGGCTTTTGTTTTTTCGGGGGCAGATGTTGGACCAAAACTGTAGACTCGGTAGACCCTTTCGCAACCCCTAGCGCGAGGACCGGAGCCGAGGCAGCCGAGGTTTAAGGTGAGCGAAGGAGGAGAATCGAGGAGACGCGTGTCTCTTCGCCACTTCATAAATCACCCGCCTATTTATCTTCCGGCTTCGCTTTTTGCGCTCCTCGATGTATCCGATTATCGCGTTTCTATTGGAATCTGTGCAAATGTTGCCGATATTTCTTGCGAATTAAAAATACGATGTATGGAAAATAATGAGGAATTTATCAAAAAAATCGCTACACAGTAAAAAATTTTGTGTTAAATTTAACATATTTCACATGTCCCAATTTATCCACTCTAATTTTAATGTTAATTTAACAGAAGGCAAGTATGTAAATAAATAACACAAGTAACATGTTTAAAAATTAAAATTGTAACACTTAAATTTTATCTGGAAATAAAGTTTATGTTAAATTAACATATTTATAATGTTAAATTTATTTAAAAGAAAATGTTATTCTTACATTTTTATGATAAATAACGGAAGAGATATGTCGATTTAACATATGGAAATTGTTATAGAGAGAAAAATAACACAACTTATCTGTTCATTTTACATCTAACTTATTTCATCAAAAATTCGTGCATTTACATATTAATTGTGTTATTTTAACTCTTAGAAACGGTGAATATTAACTCAACGCAGAAATGTCAAAATAACGCAACGATGATATGTTACATTAACATAGGAGTATGTTAAAAATTGAACACAAAAATTTTTACACGAGAAAATTTCAACAGAAATACAAAATGTTTTTTACCGTGCAGTAAAAAATTTTGTGTTAAATTTAACATATTTCACATGTCCCAATTTATCCACTCTAATTTTAATGTTAATTTAACAGAAGGCAAGTATGTAAATAAATAACACAAGTAACATGTTTAAAAATTAACACAAAAGTGTAACACTTAAATTTTATCTGGAAATAAAGTTTATGTTAAATGAACATATTTATAATGTTAAATTTATTTAAAAGAAAATGTTATTCTTACATTTTTATGATAAATAATGGAAGAGATATGTCGATTTAATATATGGAAACTGTTATAGAGAGAAAAATAACACAATTTATCTGTTCATTTTAATATATAACTTATTTCATCAAAAATTCGTGCATTTACATATTAATTGTGTTATTTTAACTCTTAGAAACGGTGAATATTAACTCAACGCAGAAATGTCAAAATAACACAACGATAATATGTTACATTAACATAAGAGTATGTTAAAAATTTAACACAAAAATTTTTACACAAGAAAATTTCAACAGAAATACAAAATGTTTTTTACCGTGTACTTCTTTTGAAATTTTCTTTAGATGTAAAGCAATATTGGAATAGAATGTTTCTCGATATCTCGAAAGTGTTTTAAATCATTTATAACGCATCAGAAATATTTTGAGAAATTATCTCACGATGATCAATACGAAATATTTACCGATAAAATAATCGTTTTATTCCCAGAATAACATATTGATTTTCGTTCTTATTATCATTATCAAAATGAATTACCAGACTGTGCGTAACGTTTCCAACGCGATACACATCTCTGATTTTGATGACGACAATTACCTCTCGCATAAAATAGTTGCATGCAGGAGGATATATGCGAGAGAGAAAGAGAGAATGCGAATATATATATATAGTCGAGAAGAGAGATAACGTTAAGATATAATATTGCCCGGCGAATGTAAGTTGGATTGCTTACAAATTGGCCTATACATCCGTAATGTTGCGATCACCAAGCCCGGTGGCCCCTATTGCCGGCGTCCTCGTAATTTCCATCTATGAGTGGGAGAAGGACGCGCGTGCGGGAATCTCTGCAGAAAATGTTCCGAGTGTTATTAGTTTTTCCACATTAATTTTCTTTCTTATGTTCTCGTAGCAAGATACACCGGATACGGTCGGAGAATCGATTCTCGACGCCGTCAGTCATTTTCCTGTAGCAGGCAATCTTTGAAAATCAATCCAATTCGAATTGTATGATATACTTAACTTTCAATCTTGTCAATTTTAATTGGATTTAAATTAAAGAGGAGAAGTGAAGAAAAATTGAAAAGAGGGATAAGGTCAACAAAGAGAACAATTTATTTGCTCTCGAATTAAACGTAGTCTTAGAAAAAAGTCTAGCTTTGTCGATAAAAAATTTTTATATATTAATTGTATTATTATACTTTTTATATCCTTGATCAGTTATCCCCAATTTCACATTTGTATTTAATAGGATTTCTACTTTTTGTAATTTAGAAATTTCTCTTGTATCTGGAAAAATGAAAAAACTCTTGTGGAATTTTATTGAAGCTTAGGAAATTAAAAAAAAATACTCTCTTTGATAATTTTATTCTCATATTATATTTAATCGACAAGTCAAGTGCGTGTGTGTTTAAAATATATTATAAAATATAAAATTTATAAAATATATAAAATTTATAAAATATAAAATTTATAAAATATATAAAATTTATAAAATATAAAATTTATAAAATATATAAAATTTATAAAATATAAAATTTACAAAATATATTATAAATATATATTTAGCTTTATCGATAGATTCAAAATATAAAACACTATCTCTATTACAATTTTTAGTGATATAAAAATGAAAATTTCAGACAAGTGAAAAATGCTTATTTATAAAAGACGTGTTATTCAGTTTCTTCAATACATTTACAAATGTAGCACTTGAGAGGCTCTGTATTTTCCCTTCGTACTCATAAAAAACTAAATATAAATGCATACAATAAAAAAAAAAATTAATTTTGCGAAAAATAAAAATTGCAAAAAATCTCGAAAATATTCTCTTTATCTGAAATTAAATAAAAATATCTGCAA
This sequence comes from Camponotus fellah, assembly GCA_030586385.1. Taxonomy (NCBI): domain Eukaryota; kingdom Metazoa; phylum Arthropoda; class Insecta; order Hymenoptera; family Formicidae; genus Camponotus; species Camponotus fellah. The sequence goes on along the minus strand of JAPIVC010000846.1, from coordinate 644,274 downwards.
GACACGAGATTAATTTAAAAAAAAATTAAACAGACATCCCAGTTGCCAGGGCATCTTTTGCATCCTGTTAACTGTATAAATGATAAATATATGTTTACGACAGTTTTTTCACGACGTGACCCTACGCGAGCGTACGTCTAGAAACAGGCGAAGATATCCCGAGGCGGCGTCCTTGTTAGGACATCCGTCCTGTCAAAACGTCCAGAGGACACATCGGGGCAATCGAATTACGATCATCCCCAGGGCGAGCTCCGACCGTAACCAATAATTCCATTATCCATTAGTATTGGGTCGCGGCAATTTCCTTCGCCGACCGGAGGAGGCATCGGACGTGTGGCAGCCGATCTTCCTATCGAAACCGATCGGGAAAACGGATAGATTCTCGGCGCACGTTCGCATCGACGCGGGCAAAGATGGACAGATCCGTGACGCGATCGCAAATACCATCCTTATCCATAATAGAACGTCGTCGCGTCATTTATCGGCGAGCGGCATCTCACGCTTTCCGAGATGATCCGAGAGCGATCGTTTTTGACGTAATTTTGCGATATATCCGATTATAATATATTCGTTGAGCGAGCTTCAGCCAGATAGTCCATAATTAGAGATAAAATTAGAGGTAGACATCTATTTATAATTTTACATAAATTTTACATGTATAAAATATGTGTGTTGGTTAAGTGTGTAGTCTGTTATTTTTTTAAATAATAGAATTTATTTAAATAATAATAATAATAATCAGAATTTGATAAATAGATATTTTTTAAAACATTATTGTTATACTTGATTTTTTTAAATAATAGAGTTTGTCTGTTTTGATATTGAAAATCTCATTTTATTGCATATATATTATCGAATTTGTCATAAAATATCTTTCAAAATTATAATAAAACAGATGTATTATTTCATTTGAAAAAAAAATTATTTTTTCTGTTTAAATTATTATACTGATTTTTTAAATCAAAAATATTTAAAAAATATTAATATACATTTAAATTAAACATACGTATACATGTGTGTGTGAGTTTGTAGGGAAGGAGCGGGAGAAACTGAGAAAGAGGACATTTGAATGCATATTGTACTTATTATTTTTTAAATAATAGAATTTATTTAAATATAATAATAATAATCAGAATTTGATAAATAGATATTTTTTAAAACAATATTATTATACTTGATTTTTTTAAATAATAGAATTTGCCTGTCTTGATATTGAAAATCTCATTTTATTGCATATATTATCGAATTTATCATAAAATATCTTTCAAAATTATAATAAAACAGATGTATTATTTCATTTGAAAAAGAAAAATTTATTTGAAATTTCTGTTTAAATTATTATACAGATTTTTTAAACCAAAAATATTTAAAAAATATTAATATACATTTAAATTAAACATATGTATACATGTGCATGTGTGTGTGAGTTTGTAGGGAAGGAGGGGGAGAAACTGAGAAAGGAGACATTTAAATGCATATTGTACTTATTTTTTAAATAATAGAATTTATTTAAATATAATAATAATAATCAGAATTTGATAAAGATATTTTTTAAAACAATATTGTTATACTTGATTTTTTTAAATAATAGAGTTTGTCTGTTTTGATATTGAAGATCTCATTTTATTGCATATATTATCGAATTTGTCATAAAATATCTTTCAAAATTATAATAAAACAGATGTATTATTTCATTGAAAAAAAATTTATTTATTTGAAATTTTTGTTTAAATTATTATACAGATTTTTTTAAATCAAAAATATTTAAAAAATATTAATATACATTTAAATTAAACATACATGTGCATGTGTGTGTGTTGTAGTTTATAGGGAAGGAGGGGGAAAAACTGGGGAGGGGGATATTGATGCATATTGTACTTTGTATGCGTGTTATTTTTTCAAATACATATTTTCTCTGTCAACGCAATAAAAAAAAATAAATAAAATTACTAAAAGGTTTCAAGGACCAACGCAAAGGTGAAATTTATGCAAAAATCGAACCATTGTTTCAATTTAACAAACCATATAAAAATATTTACTTAATTTAAATACGACAAACGCTGCGTTTCGATACCAATTCAAATCCTTTTCAACACCGAATAACAAAGTGAGTAACAAACATAAAAATAAAAATAAAATTAAGTCATTGATCTAATATAAATAAGATTTGCAACATAAAATTTCGCTCTGAAATTTTGTCGCGATCGCGTGAAGCAGGTCTCGCGTTTGCGCAATCTTGAAAATTCTTAGGATTAGTCGAGAGCGCAAGTTGCAGCGATGCACATAATAGCACAACAAATCTGTAGGCGAAATTGAAACTTTGAACACATTCGCATGATAACATTCACGCGGAGAGAAGCCGCTCTCCAAAGTTACGTTTACCGTCCTGCGAATCTCGTTTCGCAAAATCGTGTTCGCGTAGGTAACTTCTTGCGTGTTTCGCTTCGTCACGTTATCACGTTATCTTATGCTGTATACTCGCGAATCGCGCGATTGATAAGAGATAAAAACGTGCAAAGTTGCCATTTCATTTTTTAATTCATTAATTACCTTTGTGCGCCATCGTTCGTCGAACAATCATACGTCCTTCCGGATGTATTCCCGGGCACTCGCGTCAAGAGCGAAGCCAATCGCCGCCGATGATCGACGGATCCGATCGAACGCGACGCGAGATCGTCGAACGACGCCTTCGTTTGATGTTCGCGGCTCGATTTTCATCGCCGTGCTCGAGATCTGATTTCGTCCATGCTCGGATGCTGACTGGAGCCGAGGGGCACGGATAGGGCCGGCCAAGGGCCCCCCCCGACAGGATATCAAGAAGAAAGGACCTACCGACACGCGTGGCCCGATGGAGGGGACAATTTTTATACGAAATCCCCCACTTTGTATCCCTTTGCGTCCTCTCTCCTCCCTTATCCTCCTCCTGCCTTCTCTCTTTCCTCGAGGACCCTTCGCGACGTTGGGGTTTCTTCGCGGGGTCAAAGAGTTTTTCGAATTTAACCCCGTGCGTTTCGTCCTGCTCGGGACGCTCCTGTACAAAGGATCCAAAATGGCGACGTTTTTTTTCTCTCCCTTCGCGGGGCCTTTCTACCCCGTCTCGCGTCCTGTTGAAAAAAAAGAAAGGGAAAAAACAGAGCCAGAAAAACGAATCCGCTTGCGAGCAACGAGATAGATTCGAGACGGTGAGTTGGAAAGGTCCATCGACCTCGTTTTCACAATTGGATCGATTTTTTTCCCTCTCGGAGGTTTCCTCGAATTTCTTTGGCCACCTTTCTCCCCCTCGGATATCTTCGATATCGCGCGAACGGTACCTCTAACGGGTTTTCTCTTTTCAAACGAAATAAAGGTTGAGCATTTTTTTTTTTTATGCCGCTCATCGACCTCGCCTGAAGAGCGAGGGTGTGTTAAACAGGACGATCGCAGGTAATTTTCTCGAAGTACCGAATTGCGTCTTTTAGATCCTGCGAGAGCGAGATATTGACGTTTCACTCGTGGCTGTCTGGTTTTAAGAATAATGATAAATGCGAGTAATTTTCTTAAATCTCTGGGATAATTAAATACAACTTACAACTGCATTTTTTATAAATATCGAGAGACTAATTTTTAATACGATATATCCTTATCGATTTTTCGAAGAATTGCAAAAAATTTTCTTTAAAATTATCCAGAATGATATCGAAATAAATGTTGCAATTATATTTATATTATAAATATTGCAAATGAAGGAGTATAAATCTATTATATATCCTTATCGATTTTTCGTTTCGAAGGATTGCAAAAAATTTTCTTGAAAATTATCCCGAATGTTATCGAAATAAATGTTGCAATTATATTTCCTGAATATTGCAGAATGTTGAATGAAGTATTTAATTTAAGATATATGCTAAATATACGTATATCCTCATCGATCTCTAAAAATGAAGGAGTATAAATCTATTATATATCCTTATCGATTTTTCATTTCGAAGGATTGCAAAAAATTTTCTTGAAAATTATCTCGAATGATATCGAAATAAATGTTGCAATTATATTTCCTGAATATTGCAGAATATTGAATGAGGCATCTAATTTGAGATATATGCCAAATATACGTATATCCTCATCGATCTTTAAAAATAAAGGAGTATATATCCTGATCGATTTTTCGTTTCGAAGGATTGCAAAAAATTTTCTTGAAAATTATCCCGAATGATATCGAAATAAATGTTGCAATTATATTTCCTGAATATTGCAGAATATTGAATGAGGCATCTAATTTAAGATATATGCCAAATATACGTGTATCCTCATCGATCTTTAAAAATAAAAGGAGTATATATCCTGATCGATTTTTCGTTTCGAAGGATTGCAAAAAATTTTCTTGAAAATTATCCCGAATGATATCGAAATAAATGTTGCAATTATATTTCCTGAATATTGCAGAATATTGAATGAAGCATTTAATTTAAGATATATGCCAAATATACGTGTATCCTCATCGATCTTTAAAAATAAAAGGAGTATATATCCTGATCGATTTTTCGTTTCGAAGGATTGCAAAAAATTTTTTTGAAAATTATCCCGAATGATATCGAAATAAATGTTGCAATTATATTTCCTGAATATTGTAGAATATTGAATGAGGCATCTAATTTAAGATATATGCCAAATATACGTATATTCTCATCGATCTCTAAAGATGGAGTATAAATCTATTATAATCGCACTCTGCCAACTGTTCTCTCGAAAATTCAAAATTACATCGACGCACCGATTTCTTTTCACGTCTCTTGCAGGTAGAATATGAATTATCTAGAGCGATTAAATATATATTCGAGATTCGACGACTAAAACGCCCGTCAAAAGATAATATAAAATGAGATTCATAATATATATAGAACCTCTGTATTATATTCAACGGTCCATTCGCAGGAAACTGTCTTTATGTCGGATAAATCGTGCGAACTTTCAGAACCGACGTTTTCGAAAAGTGGAGCATCGTCAAAATATCAGTCTTCGATCTGTCCCGAACAAACGGGTGAAATCAGTGACCACGTTGGGTATCAGAAAGGCCCCGGGGAGATCGCTAGAAAACTGCGCTTGGCGACCAGACGGTTATGAGAAATATGAAATCTGGTTCTCACGGATTCTGAATGGGGTACAGGCCGCCTCTCTCTCTCTCTCTATCCTTCCCTCACCGTCTCTTTCGCTCCCGCGTTCCGTCGCTCCACATGCGTATCGTGGGAGGATCTCGAGACCCGCGCGGGTCGCCCTTTGTGAGCCCGGCAGCAGGACATTGTCCATTGAGAGAAACAGGCCAAAACAGGTCCTAGAGAGAGAGCTGACCTGTCTCTGCCCTCCCTCCGCGCGCCTACACCTTTTCATTCGCGCTCCTTTCAAGAAAAAACCCCTTTCCCCATGAATTTTCTCCATCAAAATAAATCATGCGGACGCATACGTCCGCGGATGTTTAGTCCTTACAGCTGCGCTTCGACGTGCGGCTGCCTGGACATCGCGGATTCCGGATCCTCCGTCGCGTTTTCCCGAAGAACGTATATCTTTCTCAGACACGCATGGCCTTTAGAGCGCGTTTCACCTTTCGTGAGACACGACATCGACGTTTCTCGCATCCTCGCGGACTCCTGGGAACGTCGCCGTCGTCTTCGTCGTCGTCGCGTCTCCAATCGCCGCCGCAATCGTTTTCACAACTACGCGGTAGGCGTTATGACAGACGTGGGAAAAAGGCGACCAGCGATATGGAACGACAAGTTTGCTTCGGTCTCAAAGTTGCGGGGTTTCATTTAGCGCCTGTCGAACGCGCGATGATTAATTGATGGAAAAATAACGAGGGCACATGTCGGTTCGTCCATCATTGAGTCAGCATCTTGATTTAATTTGATTTAAGAGACAAATTAATTTCATGCAAAACTTGTGAATAAATAAAAAAAAATTGTAGATAGACTGGAAATATCCTGAAGAGCCTTACAATTTCTCTTAATTATAATACAAATAATAAAAAAATCAACAACTAGAAATTCTGGTTTGATTTAACCAAAATGCCTTCAATCATACACGTCTTGTTGGTACAATCAAACGATTTATCTCAATGTGATGAAAAAATAAGCATCTTGATTTAATTTGATTTAAGAGACAAATTAATTTCATGCAAAACTTGTGAATAAATAAAAAAAATTGTAGATAGACTAGAAATATTCTAAAGAGTCTTATTTCTCTTAATTACACTGAGAAAAAATCTGGTTACATTAATTAGAATTCTGGTAGATTCAACCAGTATGTTTGTTGGAAAATGGACGAACCAGAATTCTTGTAGGAATTACCAGATAAATCTGATTAATTTCTTCTTGTTACATTTATCAAATTTTCTGATTAATAATATTAAACTCGCCAGCATCAAGTTGTCTAAAATTTTTTCCATCTAATCTCCAAACTCTCCTGTTTAATATTTTGAATTCCAACAAGATTATTGGATAAATTCAATCCAGATTATTGAATAAATTATTTTAAATTCAGTTTGTTAGAAGTTAAACTGATAAGTGATGCAAGAAGAGGATGCAGCTCAAACACACGCAATCAGAGAGTTAGCGTCCTCTTTCTGGCACTATTGCTCGTAAGAGAAAAAAAATATACTTTGGATTTAATGTTAATACTAATTCTTTAATGTTAATACTAGTTCTTTAGTTAATACATTTCTTGGCAAATATTGAATACGAGTTAAGTTAAGAAGCAAGCAAAGAAATTAATGTAACAAGAAATTTCATAGATCCAACCAGAAAATACTAACCAAATCCTTATAGTAAAATCTATTAAACGTTCTAGTTATAAAAAATTGAATCTTATCATGATAACTAGAAATTCTTGTTTGATTTAACCAAAATGCCTTCAATCATACACGTCTTGTTGGTACAATCAAACGGTTTTTCTCAGCGTGATGAAAAAATAAACATCTTGATTTAATTTGATTTAAGAGACAAATTAAATTCATATAAAACTTGTGAATAAATAAAAAAAATTGTAGACAGATTGGAAATATCCTGAAGAGCCTTACAATTTCTCTTAATTACAAATAATAAAAAAATCAACAACTAGAAATTCTTGTTTGATTTAACTAAAATTCTTTCAATCATATACGTCTTGTTGGTACAATCAAATGATTTTTCTCAGTGTGATGAAAAAATAAGCATCTTGATTTACTTTGATTTAAGAGACAAATTAAATTCATGTAAAACTTGCGAATAAATAAAAAAAATTGTAGATAGATTGGAAATATCCTGAAGAGCCTTACAATTTCTCTTAATTACAAATAATAAAAAATCAACAACTAAAAATTCTTGTTTGATTTAACCAAAATGTCTTCAATCATACACGTCTTGTTGGTACAATCAAACGATTTTTCTCAGTGTGATGAAAAAATAATGAGGACACATGTTTCTTTGTCGATCATTGAGTCAGCATCATGATTTAATTTGATTTAAGAGACAAATTAAATTCATGTAAAACTTGTAAATAAATAAAAAAAAGTTGCAGATAGACTGAAAATATCCTGAAGAGTCTTACAATTTCTCTTAATTGCAAATAATAAAAAGTGATTATTTCAATATTCTTCAATTAGGAAAAATTAAAACTTGCAGGATTTTGATAATTTAAAATTGCAAATAGATAAATTGCGGTTTCTTTTAAATTTCTCAAACTTATCATCATACTCTATTAAAATCGAGATCTCTTTTAAATGAATTAATTCTCGAGAAACACGCAACATCTCTCTCTCTCTCTCTCTCTCTCTCTCTCTCTCTCTCTCTCTCTCTCTCTCTCTCTCTCTCTCTCAATCAGTCTTTTTCCTTCTAATTGATTACGAGCGACGGGGAAAATATAATATCGTTAAAATTCCGATAAAGGCCCGCGCTGTCATGACACCCCGGCCATTCAGCGGGGGCCATCGTTTTTCGTCCGATGATGATGAAAGCACGCATCGCCGATTCAGGTTCCATCGGTTGGCCCACCATTCCCGACAATAACGGAAAAACAAACGACGAGAGCAACGAGAGAGGACTGCATTGAGGAAACGCGCGTAGAAACGCAAATCCACATCGCGGCTTTGTATTGTCCGGCATTCGTTTCTCTCTTTCCCACCCGCGCACTCGGTCGCTCTCCTTCTCTCTCGCTCTTGCCGATTAATTAGAAAGTTTTGCGCTCTAAAGAGAATGAGAGAGAGAGAGAGAGAGAAAGAAGGGGAAACGCGAGGGGGGAGGCGCTTCGTTGTTACATTATTCAAAACGATCTCTCCCCCTCCTCATCCCCCTCCCTCATCGTCACCCCCGCGACGAAACTCTCGGTGCTACGCCACCGCAAAACATTCGAATGCGAACTTTTGACAACGCGCGAAGTGCCGAAGCGTGTCACGCGAAATAATTAACGATCGCGCGAGTTTTCTCGGGCGAGAATTCAACGAGCGCGCGAAAGCTCGCCGGTAATTTTCGAATTGTGCGCCTCCGAAAGCGTCGTCGTCGTCGTCGTCGTTGCGGGGAGATGTTTATAGTTGTAAGCGTTTATGCACACGCCAACGCCTCGATTCGCCAAGTGTAAATTTATTCGCGACACTTCCGAGACCACCAAACATTTCGTTCGCAACTTTCCGCGCCGTATTACCTGGATCGCAGCTATTGCGCATTTACGTTTGGAAGCGTAGTATTTGACGTAAATATACTTTAAAAAATTATATACATCGTCTTCCAGCCATTTGAAAATTCCGCCATTAAACGTCAAGACTCCCTTGCTTTGTTTTTTCGAAGCGAAAAAAAAGATACTTATGCTCTTAAAATTATTTTTCGATAATGTCTTGTAATAATAATTTTTTTACACCATAAAAATATGATAACATAAAATTTTTGAAGGTCGCCAGTAAGTAAAAATAAAAGACGTAATTAAAATCGATCAAACTGGCAATTTTATTGAGGTAAAAAAAAATCACAACGTTTCGATCATAGATTTTGGTTCTTTTCGAGTGAACTACAAAACAAAAATTATTTCCAAAATTACAAACAAAAATGTTACATTGAATGAGCAAAGAAGTCGTACATACATTAACTAAATTATTATGTACGATTTCTTTGCTCATTCAATGTAACATTTTTGTTTGCAATTTTGGAAATAATTTTTGCGCATTTACGTTTGCGTCAAGATGTTTGCGTGGAAGCGTAGTATTTGACGTAAATATACTTTAAAAAATTATATACATCGTCTTCCAGCTATTTGAAAATTCCGCCATTAAACGTCAAGACTCCTTGCTTTGTTTTTTTCGAAGCGAAAAAAAAAGATACTTATGCTCTTAAAATTATTTTTCGATAATGTCTTGTAATAATAATTTTTTACACCATAAAAAATATGATAACATAAAATTTTTGAAGGTCGCCAGTAAGTAAAATAAAAGACGTAATTAAAATCGATCAAACTGGCAATTTTATTGAGGTAAAAAAAATCACAACGTTTCGATCATAGGTTTTGGTCCTTTTCGAGTGAACTACAAAACAAAAATTATTTCCAAAATTACAAACAAAAATGTTACATTGAATGAGCAAAGAAGTCGTACATACATTAACTAAATTACTGTATGTACGATTTCTTTGCTCATTCAATGTAACATTTTGTTTGCAATTTGGAAATAATTTTGCGCATTACGTTTGCGTCAAGACGTTTGCGTGGAAGCGTAGTATTTGACGTAAATATACTTTAAAAAATTATATACATCGTCTTCCAGCCATTTGAAAATTCCGCCATTAAACGTCAAGACTCCCTTGCTTTGTTTTTTCGAAGCGAAAAAAAAGATACTTATGCTCTTAAAATTATTTTTCGATAATGTCTTGTAATAATAATTTTTTTACACTATAAAAATATGATAACATAAAATTTTGAAGGTCGCCAGTAAGTAAAAATAAAAGACGTAATTAAAATCGATCAAACTGGCAATTTTATTGAGGTAAAAAAATACAACGTTTCGATCATAGGTTTGGTCCTAAACTACAAAACAAAATTATTTCCAAATAAACAAAAATGTACATTGAAGAGCAAAAAGTCGTACATACATAACTAAATTACTGTATGTACGATTTCTTTGCTCATTCGCGTTTGCAATTAAATAATTTTGCGCATTACGTTTGCGTCAAGACGTTTGCGTGGAAGCGTAGTATTTGACGTAAATATACTTTAAAAAATTATATACATCGTCTTCCAGCTATTTGAAAATTCCGCCATTAAACGTCAAGACTCCCTTACTTTGTTTTTTCGAAGCGAAAAAAAAGATACTTATGATACTTTTAAAATTATTTTCCAATAATGTCTTGTAATAATAATTTTTTTACACCATGAAAATATGATTATGATAACATAAAATTTTTGAAGATCGCCAGTAAGTAAAATAAAAGACCAAACTGGCAATTTTATTGAGGTAAAAAAATACAACGTTTCGACCATAGGTTTTGGTCCTTTTCGAACTACAAACCAAAATATTTCCAAAATTACAAACAAAAATGTTACATTGAATGAGCAAAGAAGTCGTACATACATTAACTAAATTACTGTATGTACGATTTCTTTGCTCATTCAATGTAACATTTTGGTTTGCAATTTTGGAAATAATTTTTGTTTTCGAAAAGGATCAAAACCTATGGTCGAAACGTTGTGATTTTTTTTACCTCAATAAAATTGCCAGTTTGGTCGATTTTAATTACGTCTTTTATAATTATGATAATTATAATATTAATTTCCTCGACATTAGATTATTGCTCGCGTCTTTCGTTGCTTTCGCGTTCGCTGAGAAGCGGCCATTGTAATTTTCGCACGTAAAGTGCATAAGAAACTATGACCCCAAGTCTCAATTTTTTTATAATAGCGATTTTACGCGTCCCTTGTACCCCCTGCGGATTCGGTCCCGCAATTGGTCCGGTCTTCGCGACAATCGGTTCTGCTCGGCCAGTCAATCCTCTCGATCGAGCTCGAACGAGAAAATCGAGAACCCCGTCGCGCAATTCTGCGTCTCGCGACCAATCGAAAGTCGTCGCGTTACAAAGCTTCGGCGCTTTTTCTTCCACGTCTTATTCCGCCTTCTCGAGCCGGACGTGATTTCTCGCGTCGCCTTTTGTCTCGCCGCTTCGCCTCGGCCTCGTATTTTTGACCATTTACGTGACTCCTTTATGTCGCCCATTATCGCCTCATTAAAGCAAATATCCGACCCGAAAATTGCGTTCGACAGCGTCATTTCCCCTTCCGGTATTCTTTTTATCGTAGACCAAAAAAAGTCCAGATATTGCGAGTTCCTCGATTTTTAAATAAATATTGCACCGAATGTTAACGAAAGATATTTAGTAGCAATCGATGGCGGATTTTAAGTAACTTGAAAATAACTGACACGTTAAAAAAATATTTAATCAATTTCTTTGATTTTACAAAGTGGAATCGCAAAGAGATTTTATTAAAAGAGAGTTGTCTAAAATATATTTTTGATGATATTAATTTTGTATATAATTTATACATGTTTTTTTATACATTTTGTATATAATTTATTTTTATAATTTTGTATATAATTTTGTATATAATTTATTTTTATAATTTTGTATACAATTTATACATGTATTTTTTATATTAATTTTGTATATAATTTATACATATATTTTTTTATATATTTTGTATATAATTTATTTTTATAATTTTATATATAATTTTGTATATAATTTTGTATATAATTTTGTATATAATTTTGTATATAATTTATTTTTATAATTTTATAATTTTGTATACAATTTATACATGTATTTTTTATATTAATTTTATATATAATTTATACATATGTTTTTTATATATTTTGTATATAATTTATTTTTATAATTTTGTATATAATTTTGTATATAATTTCGTATATAATTTCGTATATAATTTATTTTTATAATTTTGTATACAATTTAAACACGTATTTTTTATATAAATATACAAATTAAATATTTACATAAATAATCTTAATTTTGTGTGATAAAAGAGAGATGCATTTATATTTGCAACGCATTGCGAAATAAAAACTAAGAAGATACAAAGGAATACTTATCGATACGAGCCCAGATCGCACGCAAGATTAAGAATGAATTCCGAGCAACCTCGCATTGTTGCTTTTTTTTTTTATGGAGCTCTTGTAGAGCGCGGAAGCATATTAAGAGGACAATTTCGGAGAAACTCGGCTGCTCCAGCCACTTCCTCGATAAATACGACTTCCTCAAGGCCTCGCCGCAGCCAGGAAGAGGCAACGAACCCATCCAGGTATCAAACTCGCGTGAAAAGTAATCGTCAAGGACGCGCCATTAAAGCGAGAGGAGACTCTTTCTTCCCTTTTAATTACGCGCTTCCGGCACCGCGACTCGTTCCCATTAAGATGCCGGGTAAAAGGTCGAAGTTTCCGCAGGGGCCAACGCACGCCGTGGGGCCGGGAAGGCGAGAGAGCGCATAACTAGATCCTCCAACCTCGAAACCGACGCGACGGGTCCAAGGGAATATCTATAAAAGCACCACGTTCCTCCCTATTCCCCTGAACTTGGTCTCCAACGCGTCGTATTTATAGAAATGCCGCGAGCCGTCGCGAGTATATACGCGCACCACGTGGTTTACATACGCGCGCCGCTCGTCGAGGATTAGATTATAACGGGTGGCCACGAGGAAGGAAATCCTCGCGCCAGCAGCACCAGAGACAACTCGCGCACATGTGATATAAATTACCCTTTCGGGTTTAATCTTGTCTTTTCCCAAAACTTCATCAATTCCACCTAAATCTTGTTTAATACTTATTTTTTTGAATATAAATTTAATATAAATATTTAATATAAATATTATAATACTTTATATAATTATATATTATATAAATAATATATAATTATATATTATATAAATAATAATATTTAATATAAATATTATAATACTTTTTTTTAATAAATTTATTACTTTAATTCTCTTATTTATCAAATTAAAATATAAAATAATATATAATAAAATAATAAAATAATAAAGTAATAAAAAATAATAAATAATAAATCCATAAATTATTACTTTAATTCTCTTATTTATCAAATTAAAATAAAAAATAATAAATAATAAAATAATAAAAAATAATATTGTAAATCCATAAATTATTACTTTAATTCTCTTATTGATCAAATTAAAATAAAAAATAATATATAATAAAATAATAAAATAATAAAAAATAATAAATAATAAATCCATAAATTATTACTTTAATTCTCTTATTTATCAAATTAAAATAAAAAATAATAAATAATAAAATAATAAAATAATAAAAAATAATAAATCAATAAAATAATAAAAAATAATAAATAATAAAATAATAAAATAATAAAAAATAATAAATTCCCAAGTTATGACTTGAATTCTGCCAAGAATTTTGCAAACGTGCTCGATGAGAGGGATAATTGGTAAATAATCCTAATTAGATTAGTCTCAGAGGCGACAGGTACACTTGTGACAAGGTCAGCTTTCCTTCTCGCAGGGAGACAAGGCGTAGTGACCTTTTGTCAGGTAATCTGCGAGGTGTCGTCGATGATCGTCCGGAAAGGGGACCGGCCACCTTACACTTCCGAAGTGGAAGAAGTGACCCTTGGTCAGGTAGCGGAGAGTCGATCTCCCTTCCTCTCCCCGCTCCCCTTCCGACAAGTGAGCGGCCGACAAAGCCGTGTAATAATACGAGAGCAGATTATCGTTTGGAAAGGTGTGTTCGCACCTCTCAGGAGGAGGGTCCTCTCGGACAATAAATGGACAATGGACCGGGAAACCGACACCGCAAACAACATAAATTTTCGTCGCAGCGCCTTCTCGGACAGTCTCGACCTCCATCGCGCCCCTCTTCTTCTCTTCTTTTTTTTTTTTACGAGTGCAACTCGACGCTTTTCTTCCACGTCGACCGTCCCATCCCTGGTAAAATCGCCCGACCACCGTGGACGCGCTCTTGTAAATCCATTATTTTGAATAAAAGTCGCAGCGAGACACCCGATCCTCCTCGGAAATCCTCTTCTGTCCTCTATAGAATCGCTATTTAAGGGAAGCAAAATATTTTCGTCTGTAGCGACGTTAAGTCGATGGACGGGGATTCACACAACATAACTGCAAATTACTCTTCTCTTCTTAATTCGCTATTTATACACGTTGACACCTCTTTGAATCTCTCGTATATTTCTTAATAAATATATAAACAAAAGTTGGCAGAGATTTTTGAATCTTTGGATTAATATTTTCTAATTAAATTCTAATTTTCTAAATTCTAATTTTCTAAAGAAAGAAATTATATCTTCTTTTACTTTAGAGAATATCAACATCGATGAAAAGAAAAGGGACAATTCGGATTTCGTAATTTCCGCATCTCGCGTTCGTGAAAGAGACGGCTATTCGCTCGCGGTTCCGCGATCTTAACCCCTTTTTAAGGGTGGGTGTAGCACGGAGGCCAATAAACCGGGTCGATCGAGTCTCGCGAATGTACCAGACGACATCGTATTTCAGCCGAAATTGCCCACCGGCAGATTGGATGGACGATATACAGCCCCGTTGTTGCCGAGGACACCGTATCGACGTCGTCTGTCCTGGTCCTGGTCCGTAAGGACACCGCGAGGATTGAAAGAGAGTCCGATGAGTAATTAATGTCTGTCCCTAACGTGTGCGGTCCGTCTCGTTTACCCCTGCAACCTCCTCGGCACTTTGTATCGGAAACTTATGTACCTCCCCAGTCAGTTTCTTCTCGCGTGTATCCGATGATTAATTTTGCGCGAAAGTTTAAGCGCGAGCAAGTTTCCGTTTTATTAATTTCTCGCATCATCGAATCTGTTCATTTTCATAAATCTAACAAGTTGACGTATTTGAAATTTAAATTCGCGACATGAAAAAAGAAACAAGTTTCAAGTACAATTAATCATTAATTACCCGTTTCTATTTAATCTGATTTTTTATCACTTTTATTCGAATTAAGATTGTAAGACTTCTTTCAGATCAAGAAGTCTTGATGTTATCTCGCCTTGTTTCGAAATTCGAAAAGATCAAGCTTTTTAATTAATTATCAAGATGATAAAACCAAGATTGTCAAGATTATTTTCTCTTGTTTTCAAGATTAATTTTAATTTAAAAAATGCTAAAGCATGCTTATAAATTATACGAGAAAAAATCGTCAAAACATTATATTATATAAGAATTTAAAGAATTTTATTTAATATATAAAAATATTTAAGAAATTTAGAAATAATTAATACAAGAAGCAAAATAAATAATATAAAATTTTAATTAAATAATTATTTAGCTACACAAAACTTTGCTTACAGCACATGTACGGGATTCTTTAATTGTGTGCACGTTAGTCGCATTTAAATTCTGACATTTACAATGACAATTGTTTTCGTAAAGATAATATATATTATTTTGCGTGGGGAATGAATTTGTGAATGATAAATAAATAAATAATAATAATTATTATTTTTTAAATTATAAAGATTATAAAGATTGTTAAATATTATTTTAAACAATTGTTTAGTAGATGAAAATTGTTAATAAAATCAAAATTCACTCAAGATCAAGACAAGAGTTAAGTTTTTGAAAATTTTCATCAATGCAATATTTTTATAAATATCCTAATACGAATAGCTCAAGTTTTTCTTTTTGAATAATTGGCGGATCCTTATATTTTTATTTTTTATTCATTATGTATCTTTAGTTTATTGCCGAGGGAAAAAGTTTAATTACGTTTACGAGAATCTTGCCTCTTTTTCGGATGAGAAAAGGGTTGATCAAAGCAAGTGTTGACATTCAGTAGCGAATATCAATGCGACATCCGACGGTGATGTCAAGTGGTGCCATCTTGATATTGGTCCACGAACCGATCGATTTTTCGAATATGCATTGCAAATTATTAATTAAAGCATATTAATGAGAATATCGCGCACACATTAATTTTGATTAACATTGTCGCATTAGTTATACCGCGGCAAATCAATATATATACACGTCTTTATTTAAATTCCCCTCGTTAGAGAGTTACACACACGTTACGGTGCCAATTTAATTACCTGTTCATTTAATGTAAATAATAAAATAGAGTATTGAATATCATTTCCATTTTGGAAATCTCAATTCGATTAATGTATAATATTAAAATCATAAATAAATTACACCGCATTTAATCACGTTGACCCAAAGTCAGTGTCTTTTTTACCCCTGTTACAATTAATATTACATTCATCCACGTCATCCACGCGCGTCTTCTCGAGCTCTCTCTATTTTTTTTTTAAAGAATCGAGACTCCCTTTCTCTTACCTGGTCGCGTGCTGGAGATTCCGCCGCGAGGAGGGGGGAGAAAGGGACGGGAACGAGAAGAGGGCTCGCGAGGAGGAGGAAAGGGTTCGGCCACGCGCCCTAAACGTTAATCTAGGAAATCAAATCAAAGCGGTTTCTTCTTTTTTTAAGCCCGAGGAGCCGCCGGAGACGCGAGAGACGGAAGATCCGAAAGAGGGACGGGAGGGGAGGAAGAAGAGAGGAAGAAGGGTTTCCGACGGGCCGCATCAAAGACAATATCCGACACGTACGCGCAAAAGGCGCATATGCCGCGCACGTGCCGGCGGGGGGCAAAGCTTTAGCGCTCTCTGTTTGCTAAATAACATCCTCGTGAGTGTCTCGGGACTGGATGTGGGGCGCGCAAGAAACCCCCCCTTCTTCGGCGGGCGTAATCGCGAGCTCATTAACCTCCGCGTTCGAGAAGAAGAAGAAGACTTTGCTTGGAATTAACGTAAAGATATAGATCCGCGTGCTCTCCATCGCCGAACGCGAAAGCGCAAAGTTATTCGCGCGGGAGAGTCATTTTCATAATTTTTATTATTGAGGAAAAATAGGATTTTTGTACTGATTTGGATTAGATGTATGCCACGTGTCAGATTTTTTTAATACGAACTTTTTTTAATGTTTCACAGAGATGGACCGCCATTTAAGACTCATATTTGACTTTAATTTTATTATTAACAAAGATATATCCGCGTCCTCTCCATCGCCGAATGCGAAAGCGCAGTTATTCGCGCGAGAGAGTCACTTTCATCATTTTTATTATTGAGGAAAAATAAGATTTTTATGCCGATTTGGATTAAATGTATGCCACGTGTCAGATTTTTTTTATGCGAACTTTTTTTAATATTTCGCAGAGATTGACCGCCATTTTAGACTCATATTTGACTTTAATTTTATTATTAACGTTTAATTTTATTATTAACAAAGATATATCCGCGTGCTCTTCATCACCGAACGCGAAAGCGCAAAGTTATTCGCGCGGGAGAGTGACTTTCATCATTTTTATTATTGAGGAAAAATAGGATTTTTGTACTGATTTGAATTAGATGTATGCCACGTGTCAGATTTTTTTAATACGAACTTTTTTTAATGTTTCACAGAGATGAACCGCCATTTTAGACTCATATTTGACTTTAATTTTATTATTAACGTTTAATTTTATTATTAACAAAGATATATCCGTGCTCTTCATCGCCGAATGCGAAAGCGCAAAGTTATTCGCGCGAGAGAGTCACTTTCATAATTTTTATTATTGAGGAAAAATAAGATTTTTATGCCGATTTGGATTAAATGTATGCCACGTGTCAGATTTTTTTTATACGAACTTTTTATGTTTCACAGAGATGGACCGCCATTTTAGACTCATATTTGACTTTAATTTTATTATTAACAAATATATATCCGCGTGCTCTCCATCGCCGAACGCGAAAGTGCAAAGTTATTCGAGCGAGAGAATGACTTTCATTATTTTTATTATTGAGGAAAAATAAGATTTTTATGCCGACTTGGATTAAATGTACGCCATATGTCAGATTTTTTTTATACGAACTTTTTTTAATGTTTCGCAGAGATAGACCGCTATTTTAGACTCATATTTGACATTAATTTTATTATTAACGTTTAATTTTATTATTAACAAAGATATATCTGCGTGCTCTCCATCGCCGAACGCGAAAGCGCAAAGTTATTCGCGCGGGAGAGTCACTTTCATCATTTTTATTATTGAGAAAAAATAGGATTTTTGTGCCGATTAAATGTATGCCACGTGTCAGATTTTTTTTATACAAACTTTTTTTAATATTTCGCAGAGATTGACCGCCATTTAAGACTCATATTTGACTTTAATTTTATAATTAACAAAGATATATCCGCGTGCTCTCCATCGCCGAACGCGAAAGCGCAAAGTTATTCGCGCGAGAGAGTGACTTTCATAATTTTTATTATTGAGGAAAAATAAGATTTTTATGCCGATTTGGATTAAATGTACGCCACGTGTCAGATTTTTTTTATACGAACTTTTTTTAATGTTTCACAGAGATGGACCGCCATTTTAGACTCATATTTGACTTTGATTTTACAGTGTTTACTCATTGGAAAAATAGGGAAGACGTAGAATTGTCAGAAATTTCTTTTGTATCTGGAAAAATAAGAATTCTCATGGAATTTTATCGAGACTCGGGCAATTTTGTAAGAAATTCTTTCCTTGATAATTTTTTCTTATATTCAAGTAAACACGTATGAGTCGAATAATCCAAGAATTGTGTGTTTAAAAAAATTATAAATATCTATGCTTATATATTCCTGATAAAATAATTGAATATGCGATATTTTTTATTATAATTTTTAATGCTAATTCAAAATGCTTATCTTATCAAATACTTATTTATAATTCTCTCGAGACTCTCTGTGTTTTATTCGTATAGTTAAAGAACATTAGAAAATGCAGTAAAAAATTTATTATAGAAAATTGCACCAAAAAATCTTTAAAATATTCTAGTAATCAAATTTTGAACATAATTATTTGAAATATCAGAATCATTTTTTACAAGATTTGCGTTTGACATTTATGAAGGAAATGTCAGTTGGAATCCATGTATGTGATATCGAAAAAAAAAAAAAAAAATCGCGTGCTATCGATAATTGACATTCGCAGCAAACCGCAAATGCAACAATTGGAGAAAATACGTGGCCAGTTTAAGGACCCTCCAGCGATGAGTGACTATGCGGGCCGGTCAGCCAACTAATCATTCGATCTTTAAAGGTTGACACTTGAAGGCTTATCGCGTTATTGCGATCCGGATTATACGGAATACCTGCGGCGACTCCATTGACTAGGACATTATGTGGTTATCGCACGTGGACAGAGACAAAACGCAAATGACTAATGATTTACAGCATTAGACGTCCCGCAGCCATGTGTTTTGCAATTTAAAATTTGCAAAAGATGCGCGATAAAGAGGAAAGGTCAAATCTCCTTCAATTTCTTGCACGATGATCGTATGCGTAATTTTATAGAAATACGTCGAGTCGATATAGTTGATGTTTAAAAAATTATTATTGAATATAAAATGTATGATAAAAATGATATAGTTGATGTTTAAAAATTATTATTGAATATAAAATGTATGATAAAAATGTCACTGACACATTCAAGTATTGCCGAAAATTTTTGACAGCGAAAACACGAGCAGAAATTCCTTCGTTGGATTAAAATCACAATTAAAAGGTCAAATCAATTAATCTGATAAATAAATTAAGAGATCTTTCCATGACATTTAAATAGCAAGAGGAAAATTAATATTACAATATTAAATATCAATGATTTATTTAGACATCAGACGCAAATTGTGCTCCTTCTTCCCACTTATAGAAATCAGGATCAGGACATTCGGCTCGCGACGGTCGACGTCTACTCCGGAAAAATACATTCGCGATTCTCGGATGATTAAACGACAATTCCGAGTTTGCAAACGCGAACTTAAAGAGCCCGAAAATCTCGAGATCGCGAAATTTAAATCCTTCGACAAATTTTTTCCTCTCGATTCCCTTCCAAAGAATCACGAGTCGCTCAACATTAACAAGGACTCACCTTGACACGAAGGAAGATATTTGCAGAGTTGTCAGTTGTCAATTAATCGCTCGAGAGATACATGATGACTTTCTTAATTAAGGAAAGCTCTCGTTAGGTCGTCTTTCGGAGAGAAAGAGCGAGAAAAAGAGAGAGAGAGAAGACAAGCGAAGTCGATTTCGGAGTCTTCTTTCCAGAGACCCGTCATCGAAAAACGTGATTGTGTGTTAGAGAGGACACACATACACACACACACACACACACACGCACATCTGCCGACACTGACACTGTCTCTCATTGATTTCGCCTCCTCGAGGTGGTGGATACGCAAACTCGCAAATCAGCGATGCTATCGTCTCCGCGTTCCTAATCACGACCGATCGATTCCGGTCGCGCCTTATCATCGGTCCCCCTCTCGCAGGCCGGATCGACATCGCCGGATCGATCCTACGATCGCCGATAGCGGTAATCGAGGGACGCGAGGGGGATAATCGGCGGCCGGGAAATATCCCGGTATCTTTTCGCGGCGGCGTCATCGCGCGAACTAAAGAATATCGCAGTTGTAATTAAGAAAACGGAGCCGCCGTCGCCGCCGCCGCTTCGTGGGGGCGAGGGGGTGCCTCGCGGGGGCGTCGCGGGGGGTAGCAGTCTCCCGCGGGGGTGGAAAAGTCTCTGAAAAACGCGCGCATGACAATGCCGCCCTTCCTAACCCTCGCCCCGCGCTTCCTCCTCCTCCTCCTCCTCCTCCTCCTTCTCTCTCTCTCTCTCTCTCTCTCTCTCTCTCTCTCTTTTTCTCTCGCTTGCCCTCTCTTCTCCTTCGCCGCCTCCACTCCTCGCTTGGTGGGGGCTGTCGCGGACTAATTAAAAATTCAGCCGACGACGAGTTACCCGAAGACGTTGGCCTTCCATCCCTCTTTTCCCTCTTTCGCTCTCGTTTGAGACCTCTCTTTCTCTCCCTTCTGGTTCATTCACTCGCTCGCGCGCACTTTCTCTTTCTCCCCGTACCCCATTCCGTCCTTCTTTCTCTCTCGCTCAACTTTCTCGCCGTCTTTCGTAGCTTTTTTACCTTCCCTTCCCGTCGTCGGCCACGCGACCGACGATCCTTTTCACTTTTTTCGTGCTTTTTTCGTCCGCGCCACGAGGCGCGGTCCGCGTTTTACCTCATCGACAGGTTGCCCTCTTCATCGGGACGCGAGTTCGCCGAGTTAATTACCGGATCGTGACCGGAATGCTTGCGTTATGACTGCCGCATTATTTTCTTTCGGGAAAGCGCGACGGATTAATCGCAAGTTTGATTCTCGACTCTTTTCCCCCCTTTTTTTTTCTTCGACCGATGACGCGCGACGTCAGTGGAATCGGAGTGGATGTATAAAATGATTAGAATCAAAGTGGAGCGCACCGGACTCGCGTGACTCGATTGAAAACGATTTACGACGATCCGATCGCCGGGGAAGGATTTGCGGGCCGTCGATGAGAGTTTCTCGTTACAAATGGCACGGATTTGTCGACGGCGGTTAACAAGGGAGAGAAAGAGAGAGAGAGAGAGAGATTGCTTTTGATTCCGAGGAAAATTTGAAATCGAGCTGCGGCGACAAATCGATTGGATTCCGCGAGCAATTAATCAACGTTGTTTTTATAAGAATATTGATACGTCAGATAAATATTTAGAAACGTCCGCGCGTGAAGCATCAGGCTAAAGATTCTTCTTTTTGTCCGATATAATAAATGTAATATATTTGACAGTAAATAAAAAAAATTGCGAAAATATTGCGAAAAGGAGGGAAATATTAATTGAAGATTAAACACGTATAATACGTGAGTTTTTTTCAAGATGAATATTTTCAAGGTGGAAACGAATATTCATATCTTACGTATTTACGTCCGATTAGAAGCCGACGATAAGCTCGTCTGGCCACATTTCTGTCCCAAAAATGCCGTAGTTTTCCGACAGGTATTACAATTACAGGTGACTCGATCAACTCCGATTCTTCCGATTTCTCGTCTCTCTTTCAAGCTTCGATCATCGAGAGAGGCAAACAATTGCGAAGTAAAGTTAACTAACGTCGCTGAGAAACCATTCCTTCTTCTTACAGACATTTATACGATTAAACTCTAATTATCGTAAACATTAGTGAATTATCCGGCCTTCGAAAGCGATCGCGTCGAGAAAGAGAAAGACAGAGAGAGAGAGGGAAAGCGAAGAGAAAGAAAGGAGGCAACGGGAATACATGATCGAATCTAATCTAATCGCACCGTTAAATAGGTGTTAAAAAACGTCGCGGCCCAAAGGCTGGAGAAACGTCTCTGAAAGAACGTCAACGATACGAAATGATTTTCATAAACACCTGGATAACCCATCGCGTCCTTCGATAATCGCGACTCCCAGATCGTTACACGTGTCGCTCGAAAAACGGACGCACTCGAATCGAGTATACAAAGCAAACGTTCGCCGAGTGACCGATGGTGACCCGATCACGTGCTGTCGCTTTCGGCGCGAAAAATTGCGTGCGTGAACACACGTCGACATGTAAACACACCTGCGGTCGCGTCGGCCGACGGGCCGACCGTTTCCTCGCGTCGTGACTCACCTTGCGCGATCCTGACCGCGGGCATTTTGATCCTCATGGTGGCGTTTGGCGATCTTCGACACTCGTCGCGTGGAGTTTCACTGTTTCTCGACGAACAACGGGGGGATCCTGGGGGAAGGGGGGACGATGACGGTCCGATGATGGTTCCGAGTGTGTTATTGTTGACGCCAGTCGCGGGGAAGAAACGAGGAAGGAGGAAGCGACGAGCGCGCGATTCGGTGTCAGCCGGGACAAAGGACCCGAAATCCTCCCTCGGGTCCGTCCTCCCCCCTCTCACCTCCGCCGCGCGATTTCGCCCGCCGCGAACGAGTCCATCCGATTTTTGTATATTTCCCCCCCCGGGGGATATCGGAAAAACACCTTCTCCGGGACGAGCCTCGCGCGCGAGCGCGCGCGCGCGCGCGC
Organism: Camponotus fellah; assembly: GCA_030586385.1. Classification (NCBI taxonomy): domain Eukaryota; kingdom Metazoa; phylum Arthropoda; class Insecta; order Hymenoptera; family Formicidae; genus Camponotus; species Camponotus fellah. The sequence goes on along the minus strand of JAPIVC010000846.1, from coordinate 621,357 downwards.
TTCCGCTCCTCTGTCTCTCCTCCGACGCACTCGTCACCTGGGCACCTACACTCGTTCGTCAACTGTCAATGTCGGTCCTCATGTTCCCCGTTGGCCGCGCTACTCCGCGACTGCACCGCGTCCACCGACATGTGCGACTGACGGGAGAGACGCGGCCGCACTAGGTGCGGGCTGGCACCTCCGCTCCGCGAGTCTCGTCTTCCTCTCCCACGTCCGAAATTTTCTTCTACCCTCGGCGCGATCAACGGGGTTCACAGTTTCTCACTCGTCGTCGAACTCCGTTTCTCACTGCTCCTTTCCCGACCCAAACCGACGCGAAGAAGAAAGGAAGAGGAGGAAAAAAAAAAGGTAAATATAAACAAGTCCGAAAGCACGTATCTCCCCGCGAGTTCGATGAACCGCGAGATCCTCTCTCTCTCTCTCTCTCTCTCCTGTTTTTCGCTAATTTTAATCGGCGCCGGCCCGCGGCTCCAGGCGCGATCGGGATCCTGACGCGTCGACGTGGACGCGCGGCACCGCGTCCTCGGGTCTGACGCTGCGACGTCGACGAGCACCTGGTGACGGCGCCTCGTTGGCGCGGGCGCTGGATGCCTGATGCCGGCGTGGACCGGAGCGACGACGACGACGGTCCAGCATGGGTCGTATCGCCGAGTGGACTGTGCCGGACTGTGCGCGCCTCTGGTCGTGTGCCGTGCGGGACCTGGTGTGCGTCGGGCACTGCGCTCGGCTTCGGACGCGCTCGGTTCGCCTCGCCGGACACCCCACGCGCTCTCGGGGTAGTTTTCACCCCCTCCCCCCGGGGTGGGGGAAAAGGCTCTCCCTCTCTCTCCCTCTCCTCGCCTCGCGTCTCGCTCCCTCCCTCCCCTTCGCGCGCCCCTCCGCCTTCCCTGGCATCCCCTCCCGCCTTCGCGCCCTCTCTCTCTCTCTCTCTTTCTCTCGTTCCCGCTCCCTTCCTTCGGTCGCGCAAACACGCCCGCGCCTTCGTCTCTCTCTCTTCTCTCGTCTGCCGTCTGGCTGCCAGATCCGCTCCTCTCGCTTCCATTCCTCCTCCTCTCCTCGTCTCGCGCGAGGAGATAACCGCGAGGAGGGAGAGACCCCCGGTGTCTTCTCTCGCGCGGTTATCTCCGGCGGAGGAGAGGGGGAGACGCGCTTTTTTTTTTCAAAACGCAACCCTTTCCTTCGCGGCGGATACGATTTTTCAACGGACCCGCGGCGAAGCAACGGTTCCGCATCCGGCGCGCGAAAACTCCGTTTCGCTCGTGTGCGAGAAAGAGAGAACGCTCGGAGATAAATTGCCAGGCCGACGTTTTCAGAATTCGAGTTCGATCGCAAGGTCAATATTTGATGTAATCCACTTCCTTAAACTCTGTTGTTATTCTCGGTTTCTTTTTACGTAATTTCTCAATTTTTTTCAAAGGGTTTAAATCTTTAAAGTCTACTGGAACTTTCTTAAACTCAATTATTATTCTCGGTTTCTTTTTACGCAATTTCTAAATTTTCTCGAAAGGATTTCATTCTTTAAAATTTACTTGAACTTACTTAAACTCAATTATTATTCTCGGTATATTTTTAAATAAATTTCTAAATCTTTCTGAGGAGGTTTAAATCCTTATAAAATCTACTGGAACTTCCTTAAACTCAATTATTATTCTCGGTTTCTTTTTACGCAATTTCTAAATTTTCTCGAAAGGATTTCATTCTTTAAAATTTACTTGAACTTACTTAAACTCAATTATTATTCTCGGTATATTTTTAAATAAATTTCTAAATCCTTTTGAGGAGGTTTAAATCCTTATAAAATCTACTTGAACTCTCTTAAACTCAATTATTATTCTCGGTTTCTTTTTACGTAATTTCTCAATTTTTTTCAAAGGGTTTAAATCTTTAAAGTCTACTGGAACTTCCTTAAACTCAATTATTATTCTCGGTTTCTTTTTACGCAATTTCTAAATTTTCTCGAAAGGATTTCATTCTTTAAAATTTACTTGAACTTACTTAAACTCAATTATTATTCTCGGTATATTTTTAAATAAATTTCTAAATCCTTTTGAGGAGGTTTAAATCCTTATAAAATCTACTTGAACTCCCTTAAACTCAATTATTATTCTCGGTTTCCTTTTTAAGTAATTTCTCAATTTTTTAAAGGGTTTAAATCTTTATAAATCTACTTGAACTTCCTTAAACTCAATTATTATTCTCGGTATTTTTTTACGCAATTTCTAAATTCTTTTGAAAGGGTTTCATCCTTTAAAATCTACTTGAACTCCCTTAAACTCAATTATTATTCTCGGTTCCTTTTTAAATAATCTCTAAATTTTTTAAGGGCTTTAAATCTTTATAAAATCTATTTGAACTCTCTTAAACTCAATTATTATTCTCGGTATATTTTTAAATAAATTTCTAAATTCTTTTGAGGAGGTTTAAATCCTTATAAAATCTACTTGAACTCTCTTAAACTCAATTATTATTCTCGGTTTCTTTTTACACAATTTCTAAATTTTTTTGAGGAGGTTTAAATCCTTATAAAATCTACTTGAACTCCCTTAAACTTAATTATTATTCTCGGTATCTTTTTAAATAAATTTCTAAATTTTTTGAGGAGCTTTAAATCCTTATAAAATCTATTTGAACTCCCTTAAACTCAATTATTATTCTCAGTTTCTTTTTAAATAATTTCTAAATTCTTCTTAAGGACTTTAAATCCTTGTAAAATATACTTGAACTCTCTTAAACTCAATTATTATTCTCGGTTTCTTTTTAAATAATCTCTAAATTCTTCTGAAGGACTTTAAATCCTTATAAAATCTATTTGAACTCTTTTAAACTCAATTATTATTCTTGGTTTCTTTTTAAATAATTTCTAAATTTTTTTAAGAGAGTTTAAATCCTTTTAAAATTTACTTAAACTCCCTTAAACTCAATTATTATTCTCAATTTCTTTTTAAATAATCTCTAAATTCTTTTTAAGGACTTTAAATTTTTATCAAATTTACTTAAACTCCCTTAAACACAATTATTATTCTCGGTTTCTTTCTAAATAATCTCTAAATTTTTTTAAAGGCTTTAAATCCTTAAAAAATTTACTTAAATTCCCTTAAACTCAATTAATTAAATTTCTAAATTTCTAAATTTTGTTTGAGGGGATTTAAATCCTTATAAAATTGCGTGGCGCGCATGTATCGCTTCGGATTTTTTTTTTTTTAAATTTCCGATTCGCGAATGAGAAAGTTTGTAAGAAATCCAAGACAAAGCGCAGACAACCTTCGCGGTGTCGACGCGATTAATGCTGACCGAGCGTTTAAGTTACCGCGGTAATTCCCGAACGTATTAATGTTGCTTGGCATGGTGCCAAGTTTTCGTTGCTGATCGTTGCCGCACTCGTTATAGCGGCGATGAGTTTCTGTAGCAGAATTCCGTCGCGCGCGTGACAAATTGTTTCAAGTTACTTTTACCAAGTACTTTTCGGAAACTGTTCAACTGATTGTATCCTATTACCTGTCAAGGGCAGATAAACAGACAGATGGGGGAGGGGGGCTGGGTACAATTTATATTCCTAGCTTCCTCGATTAGAAAATTTCAGCACAAATAATTATAATAATGTGTATCATGAGAGGACATTATTTTTTAAATACTTGGCATATTCGTCGAGGGAGTTTTGAGTCGAAGATGACGTGGGAAATGAATTTAAATTAATTCGCGTCACGCGCGAATTAATTAATTTCTCGAAATTAGTCCTCCATTAAAAAAAAAAGAAAAAAAAGACACTATAAATATAAAAGTCGCGAGCAGATTCGGGGACCGATCGTGGAGCGATGCAGCCTCGTCGTTGCTGGAAACTCGCCGTAAACACGTAGCACGTCGAGTCGCAGAGAAAGCGGAGGAGCACACACAGGAGTACCTGTTCTCTCACATTAATTATTCCGCGACTAAAACCCCTCATTCTACTTGTGGGATCGATATCCGCGACGCGGATCTTTCCACGTTCCGGGATTATTCGCCGGAGGATCTCGATCCTGCGACTAGGCTAGCGGAGGAGAAATAGAAAGAGGGTGGGAGAGAGAGGATGAGGAAGAGAGGGGGGGGAATGGAAAGAGACGCGACTCGTATTATCCTGGATCCGGGAGACGTTCATCCGTCTCTACAAAGAGCCGCGGTGGTCGCGATAGGAAGTTCAAAGTTTCAAAGGAAACGTGGCACTGCTCGTTCCGTACGCATCCGTATATATATCTTACGTATTACGTGCATACACACACACACACACACACACACACACACACACACACACACACACACAGTACGAGCGACGTCGCTTTCTCATCTTCGGTCTGCAGTGACGGACCGCGATACGGTGCGCCCTTTAATTTTCCAGAGGCGGAGACCTCTTTCCTCGAGTCGAGCACCGAGGACGAGGGCCGGGGGAAGAGATGGGCGCCGAAAATGCTTCCCAGGCCCCAGACGCGCCCTGTCCTCGGCTCGTTCCTCGGGGAGGCGTCTCTGAAGTGACTTTTAACAACCCCAAAAAATTATCTCCTCCGCGGGCCCGCAGAGTGTTTTCGGGCTCCTGGACAGTGTTTCGTGGTATCCCGTCCGGCGTATCTCCACCGGCCAATCTGGAATTTGGATGAGAAGGATTCCAGAGAGCCTTCCACGAGGGACGCTTCTATCTCATTTTTTGATTAACTTTGCTCAATTTTATATTTACTCATCAAAATCTGTCTTGATAATTTGTCGATAAATATAATTGTAAAATATTAGAGCAGAGGAAGATAGAGAAAAACGGAGAAAGAGAGAGATAAATATATATGTAAGATTAGAGGTGGGAAAACATTTTTTTCTAGTAGAAAACAGATGTTGAAGAAAGCATTTCGTCTTCTCTTTCCATTATTTTTTAATATAATATTATTATTTTCTTCAAATCTTTTTGTTAATACATTTAAAAAAAAAACTAAAAGTTTGTGTATTTTTATTTTTCTTTTTTGAAAGTAATTTTAATGAATTAATGACACTTTTTCATTTTCAAATACATGACAAAAAAAATTCATTATGCATCTAACTGAAAATTACCCAAGTAATGTTTTGGCATTATTTTAATGACAAAAATCTTATTAATTTATTAAAATTACTTTTGAGAAGAATAAATTAAAAATATAAAAATTTTCATTCTTTTATATATTATATTAAAATAAATAATAATAATATAAAAGTAATTCAAATATGACATAAAAATAATGATTACATATCTAATCAATAGAATGCCATCATAATCAATGCGATTTATATTTAAAATAGTAATGATTAGTTTAAATCCATCATCTAAAAAATTAAAAACAATAGAAAATCAACTTGCAATACTCAAAATATATAATAAAAATATAAATATGTTAAATATCTGAAAAAAAAAAACAAAAAATTTTGAAAGAAATTGAGACTTATTGATTCTTTTTGCAACAAACGTATTTTGTTTTTTTTCTATTTACATCTCTAAAATGTAAAATAAATTACTGTCGACTCTAAAATATAAAAGTTAATAAAAGCAAACGAATGTAAGAATACCAATGATAATTTCAAACCTCAAAAGACAAAAGTAACTCGTTCAGCTTTAATTTTACCCGAATAATTTGGCGAGATATTTTCGCAATCATTTTTAAACTGGGAAAGAGAGGTCGGAGAACTCTTTCGAGTTCGAAAACACGATGCTAAATTTTTCGACGGCTTTCCGTTTGTTGAACAGCATGACCGATGCGGCATCACGACTGCGCGCCTAATCGATATTAATCTCGGGGGAACGGGATACGATTACCACGATTATCGAACGTACGTGGCGCGGAAAGTAGCGAATGTTTTCACGGGTAAAGGGCAATGGGTGCACGGCACGCGACGTCGGCGTCGCGAATTTAAACTCGTGGTATTTTGCAGTCGAAGGTTAATTCATTTTCCTTGCGTAAAAATCAGCCGGTCTCTCCGATAAGACCCATAAATTTCGATTCAATCGTACCTCGAATAATTTCCAAAAATAACTCGATCTCGATTGAATTTTCTCAGATTAATTAAATGTGTTTCCAGGACTAATAATTACGTGCGCCAATTTACTCGGTTGAACAAACGGATCCAGAGGAAAGTTCCTTTCGCGGGCATCATTGTCGAGAGGATCGACGAATTTATACGCATCCAAAAATCAGCTGGTCTCTCCGATAAGATCCATAAATTTCGATTCAATCGTACCTCGAATAATTTCCAAAAATAACTCGATCTCGATTGAATCTCAGATTAATTAAATGTGTTTCCAGGACTAATAATTACGTGCGCCAATTTACTCGGTTGAATAAACGAATCCAGAGGAAAGTTCCTTTCGCGGGCATCACCGACGAATTTATACGCATCCAAAAATCAGCCGGTCTCTCCGATAAGACCCATAAATTTCGATTCAAATAATTTCCAAAAATAACTCGATCTCGATTGAATTTTCTCAGATTAATTCAATGTGTTTCCAGGACTAATAATTACGTACGCCAATTTACTCGGTTGAAACAAACGGATCTAGAGGAAAGTTCCTTTCGCGGGCATCACCGACGAATTTATACGCATCCAAAAAATCAGCTGGTCTCTCCGATAAGATCCATAAATTTCGATTCAATCACCTGAATTTTCCAAAAAATAACTCGATCTCGATTGAATCTCAGATTAATCAAATGTGTTTCCAGGACTAATAATTACGTGCGCCAATTTACTCGGTTGAATAAACAAATCCAGAGGAAAGTTCCTTTCGCAGGCATCACCGACGAATTTATACGCATCCAAAAATCAGCTGATCTCTCCGATAAGACCCATAAATTTTGATTCAATCACCTCATAACTTCAAATAATTTTCAAAATAACTCGATCTCGATTAAATTTTCTTAGATTAATTAAATGTGTTTCCAGGACTAATAATTACGTGCGCCAATTTACTCGGTTGAACAAACGGATCCAGAGGAAAGTTCCTTTCGCAGGCATCACCGACGAATTTATACGCATCCAAAAATCAGCCGGTCTCTCCGATAAGACCCATAAATTTCGATTCAAATAATTTCCAAAAAATAACTCGATCTCGATTGAATTTTCTCAGATTAATTCAATGTGTTTCCAGGACTAATAATTACGTGCGCCAATTTACTCGGTTGAACAAACAGATCCAGAGGAAAGTTCCTTTCGCGGGCATCACCGACGAATTTATATGCATCCAAAAATCAGCCGGTCTCTCCGATAAAACCCATAAATTTCGATTCAAATAATTTCCAAAAATAACTCAATCTCGATTGAATTTTCTCAGATTAATTAAATGTGTTTCCACTAATAATTACGTGCGCCAATTTATTCGATTGAACAAACGAATCCAGAGGAAAGTTCCTTTCGCGGGCATCATCGTCGAGAGGACCGACGAATTTATACGCATCCAGTTTGCGTACATCTTATTTACGGCAGCGTTAGATAGATAATATCTCGTCCGCTCGGAATGCATAAGTTATCAAGCGGTTTATTATGGGTAAACACGCTAGGATACACGCTTTGACTCGGCTGGCAGAGGAGAGAAGAGAGAGAGAAAGAGAGAATGCACCGCAAGAGAGTGCACCTTGCGCGTATCCCTAGAAAAGGCAGCGATCCGTTGACCCGTGTGAAACTCCCACATTCATTACCGCGGGAGCCCACTGTATTCCGGACGACCGCAAGTTCATAGAATTTTTTCCGCGCTCCCCGTGTGTCCCGTGCGTGTTTCTGCGATTCCTCTTCCTCGCGTGGACGGAGCACCAGCTAGCTCCTTTCGTGACCCGCGAGAAACTAGGTGACGGGGAGGGGAAGTTGATGCAAGGTCCACTTCCGGCAGAGTACGAGACCCTAATTTTCTCGATGATGGCTCTGAAATTTTCAGTCTCTCCCTGTTTGCCTCGAGAAACGTTCTAAACGAGGAAGTTTTGCGATATCTTTTACCTTTTAATAGATAATTATATATTATTAGATGTGATGATTAAATAAATTAAAATATATTAAAATGTATTAAATAATATTTTTAATTAATTATGTAAATCCCGAACGTGTATGGGAAATTTTGAAATTGAAAACAAATTGTGGTTCTGATATTAAAGATTCTTAAATAGAGAAAATGTATTGTCTGTTGATGATGGTCCAAAAAACACAACTTTGAACAATTAATAAATTGTATCGAAAGAAAAAGAATCAACTTGTGATTGACTCTTAATCCCCGTCTCTCCTACTTGTGAATTTTAAAGTTTCAAGGAGATGACTTCTGTTTTAGAGAAAAATTTTTTTCCGATTTCTTTTAAGTTTATTCCAGAAGTATAATTTTTAGAAATTTTTTTGAAGAGTATTGGAAATTAGAAAGTGTATTCGAATGATCTTTTAGCATTTACATATGTGTTTATTGATTTTTATACAATATGTCAGTATTCATAAATTTTGAATATTTAGTATTTTTATTTATTCAATTTTATTTATTTATTTATTTATTCAATGCTAATCTTGCGCAAAGCATATTCAAAAACAACTGTGTGATTGTGTAAAACATTTTTAAGATATTGAACCTAAAAGAAAGAAAAATTTAAAAAAACTAATATTTAATATTTTATTAATTTTCAAGAAATAACAAATTTCAGAAAAATTGAAAAATTCTAATTTCAAAATGATATTACTTTATCTTTCCATTTTTTCTAATGAGAGAAATTAGGTTCAATATCTCAAAGATATTTTACAGAATATAAAAGGCTGAGTGTCTTCTTTTTAAAAACACTGACATATATTATTTATTAAAAATCCCTGAAAAATCAATTTTTCATACTGTTAAAGTGGATTGAGCCTTTAATTCTCTTTTCTAGTCAATTTCTCGGAATCTTTTGCGTTTTTTTTTCTTTTTGATGCCACAGCTACTGTAGCTCGGCTTTTGTTATGCGAGGATACATGTTCCCCGCACATCGATTCGTTGGTAGTTAAGTCAAACAATACCAACAGGCCGCGATAATGTAGGTACTCGTCACGCGCCCGGCGAAGTGTGTCGCCGATAGGACCACCGGGCGATCTGCGATAGCACAATGGGTCGCAGTTGCGAGATGTCACCGGCTTCTCAGCTGATTCTTTGCCGCGCGCGCGTAATATCGCTCCAATTTCAGCCTTCAATCGCACGCGATAAATATTCCCCGCGATACCAAACACGCCTGAAGACTCGTTCCTGCGTCTAATCATTTTTTTCATCGAAAGAGTACTTTGCTCTCGAAGCTCTCTCCCGACCCAGGCCTCGTTTCAGCGACAGATGCGGTCAAATGCGTGCTTTGAAACTAGCTGGCAGAGAGAGAGAGAGAGAGAGGGGACCTCCGAGTCGCATGACGTTAATTTCGGACACCCGTTACAGGGAGACGAGCCGTCCAAAGGGTGAAAAAACCGTGGCTGCGTGGACCATCTTGGTGACGATGCCCGCGCGCCATCCCTCTCCCCCTCTCCCGGCGATCCCTGCCCTAACAACGCATCCTGTTCGGGGTTTTAAAGATTATTTTTACTTCGGGACAAAAAAGATCTGTCTGGCGACTCGGCGACGTGCACATGTGCCTCGCACCGACGACCACGACGACGGCGACGGCGACGACGACGACGACGACGACGACCAAGACGGTGACGAGAAGGAGGTCCGATGGTTTCGGCCGCGCTCCCGTTGCCCACGTCCAGTTCTTCGTGGGAGTTTATCGCCTTCTCCCCGTTTCCCGCGACCCCCTTCGTCGATCTCCCTCGATGTTACCGCGAGAGTGGAACGAGGAGCTTCGCAGATGAAAGCAAAACAGTCCCGACCGTGCTCCTATCGGTGACCGGAGACGGTCAATGGGTCACTCTGACACATATTTTTCTTGAAAATTCTTGAGAAACTTCAGAATAAACTGTTGTCAATTTCGGCGCAATCTTGAAGAAAGATTTTTTTTTATTGCATAAAATTGTCATTTTTATGTTTTATAAATTTTTTATTAAATTCATACAATATTTATTTTACACAGGTCTTGGATACATGAGTCTCTAATGACTCACTTTGGTGCAATTTTAAATGATACACTGTCGAAAAATGGCGTTGAAATTGAAAAAGAAATACTTGAAGGGGAAAAAGAAACGCAATCAAAGGCATCGAGAATTTAAAAAAAAAAATAAAATGTGTAAATTCCAACTCGTTTATCCAAGATTCAAGCGCGTCCTCTTTGTTTTCTCGACAACCGAGAGCTTCGAAAAGAGGCAAATAACCACGCGATCCATCTATTCGTGGCTACTAATTTTGAAGAAAGATTTTTTTTATTGCATAAAATTGTCATTTTTACGTTTTAGAATTTTTTTATTAAATTCATACAATATTTATTTTACACAGGTCTTGGATACATGAGTCCCTAATGACTCACTTTGGTGCAATTTTAAATGACACACTGTCGAAAAATGGCGTTGAAATTAAAAAAGAAATACTTGAAGGGGAAAAAGAAACGCAATCAAAGGCATCGAGAATTTAAAATAAAGATAAAATATGCAAATTTCAACTCGTTTATCCAAGATTCAAGCGCGTCCTCTTTGTTTTCTCGACAACCGAGAGCTTCGAAAAGAGGCAAATGACCATCCATTCGTGGCTACTAATTTTGAAGAAAGATTTTTTTTATTGCATAAAATTGCCATTTTTACGTTTTAGAATTTTTTTATTAAATTCATACAATATTTATTTTACACAGATCTTGGATATACGAGTCTCTAATGACTTTGGTGCAATTTTAAATGACACACTGTCGAAAAATGGCGTTGAAATTAAAAAAATACTTGAAGGGGAAAAAGAAACGCAATCAAAGGCATCGAGAATTTAAAAAAAAAATAAAATGTACAAATTCCAACTCGTCTATCCAAGATTCAAGCGCGTCCTCTTTATTCTCTCGACAACCGAGAGCTTCGAAAAGAGGCAAATGACCACGCGGTCCATCCATTCGTGGCTACGCCACTGCGGCATGTGCGTGCTCGGGAAGAGACAGTTACCAAATATAACCGGAGGACGGACCCCTTGCCAAGGGTGTTTAGAAGTTTTGGACCTTCGCAAGGGTTGGCCCGGATTTTTCCCGGAAAGTCCCATCCATCGACACGCACGGGAAATCGGCCACCCTGCGTCTTCACGCATCGTCTTATCGTTTCTCTCTCGTGGCCGCGAGATATTTCTGGAAGGGCCCTCTCGTAACCGGATATCCCCGGACTAGCCGCCAAGCAAATTTTTGACAATCGTCAACGGCGCCGCCGGAAACTCGCGCGAGTTTCGGAGGTCATCGAACCGGCCAACCACTGAAAATCTTGATATATACTGAAAAAACTGATTGGTAATAATTATCAAATATATTTAGTTGTGAATTTTAATTGAATATTTGATAAATATTACTATATTTGATAATAATTATTAAATCTTCAATTGGTCTAGTTGCAAACAAATTTTGTTTGCAATTGAATCAATTAAACAATTTAGTAATAATTATTAAATATTTAATACTTATCGTAAAATCTTTGATGATTGTTATTAAATATGTACTAAATTGTTGTAAATATTACTAAATCATTCAATTTAAGATTATTAGATATTTGATAACTATTATTAAATGATTTAGTTAGGTCAACATGTTTGATAAAATAATTGGTAATTATTAACAAATTTTGATAAGATAGTCGTTTCGCGCAAGGATATGTTAGTTTGTTTATTCATCGCACGAATCAAATTTGTAATTGAATTAAATTTAAGTAGTCTAAACTAAATATTTTATTTACTCAATTAATTTTTTTTGTAATTGTTACCACACATTTAATTAGAACTATTTGCCCAAATCATTTAGTAATTGTTATTAAATTCTAGTGTTTACTACTAAATTCTTTTTTCAATGAATATAATTGAGATTTTTTTTTATATTGTTATTTTTGAAAATGCATAAATATAATATTGAATGGCAATAAAAGTATTCTTTTCAAATAATACACACTATATAATCGTATTTTTCAGAATATCTAAAAAATATAAAACGTAGATTAAATTCGTTTCATCACAAAATTTGTTTTGTTTCATTAATCACGAAAATATGCATCAATATTATATTTTTCTCGAAAATGAAGAATTGAGAATCGCACTAATTAATAGATAATTAATGATAATAAATTGAAGTAATTTCGGAGAATTAATATTGTACGAATTTCCAAATTTTTGGGTCGAAAAACCGCGCAATATTTCCTCGAGGTTTTTTGTTTTCTCTGGCAAAGAGTCCGTTTGGCGAGGAACTTTCGAATCGAATATGTATTGGATGCATTGCACATCAATGGTGCCCGTCCGATTTTCGCGAATGATTAACGTCGCGCAGAATTTCGCATTCCCGCAAATCTCGCGGGACACTTTTCCGCGTCTGAGGACGTAGCGGTCGCCATCGATGATTTAACGGTGCACTAAATCAGAACAGCGGGAAACAACGAAATCGGAGGGAGAAGGAAGGAAAAGTCACGAAAAGAGCACAACCTATTTATTATTCCGAGCCAAAAGACGTCAAGCCAGATGTAGCTAAACAGATACATATGAAAAATAATAATAGCGCTAAATAAAATTATTAAGAATTTATATAAAGATTGTATCAATTATTCAATTAAAACATACAACTTTATTTAGTTAAAAAAAATTTAATTTCATAATTTTTTTACAAATAAAATTATTAAGAATTTATATAAAAATTGTATCAATTATTCAATTAAAACATACAACTTTATTTAGTTAAAAAAAATTTAATTTCATAATTTTTTTACGAATAAAATTATTAAGAATTTATATAAAAATTGTATCAATTATTCAATTAAAACATACAACTTTATTTAGTTAAGAAAAATTTAATTTCATAAATTTTTTACAAATTATGTATAAATCACTTTTAAAAGGAAAATTAATTTAAAAAATAGATGATAAATTTATCTTCATCTTTGATACAGATTTGATAATGTAAATTTTGATTTATCAATCTGCATTACGCGTTCGGTCGTTGAATTTTCGCGTTGTTATCATTCGCAAGACCATTTATAATTATCTGCAAAACGCTGATTTCAAAATTTTAATTTAACTTGCAGTGTAATCTGATTTCCGTCACCACAGACGATAAAGTGGGTCAAGCTACATTCTGGAAGTGAACCCCCAGTCTAGTTTCTTCGGAATTAATAAGATCCATGCAATTGCTGTCTATCAATGTGGCCTGATAAAACGAGACAGAATTCTATTTAATCTAAGCTCTATTTCACGTCTCGTGTCTTATGCAATTATTTATACACAAAGACTTGGAACGATATCTGTACCTGATATAATGAATAAATGAAAGAAAGAGAGAGAGAGAGAGAGAAAATTTTAGTTGAGAAAATCTTTAATCGCTTCCGGTTAAAGGTAATTTCGTGAAATAATTTAATATAAAATTTTGATTTATTTATTTATATATTATCGATTATCGCAATAATTTATAGCATTCAAAAAAATTAGAAATTCTATTTTATGTGCAGTGCTTTTAGTTTAAGTGTACACTCAATTATTTTTAAAAAAATTAGTTTGTTGTATTTTGTTTTCATATAATGTATGTGTAATTTAAAATAAAAATTTTAAATTATCTTTTCTAACTATTATCCATGAGTTTTATTTTTTAAATGTAATTTAAAATATAAATATATCTATTTTAAATATATCTATTTTAATACGATTTTGTAAGATTTTATGATAAATTAAGCCATGAAATGAAATTTTCAATAGTCATTTATTATCAATATATATCATATCATCTTGCTTTTAGGTATGAACGGAAAAGCAAAGTGTCTTGAATAAAAATTATTACAATAAAAATTATAATAAAAATATCCGAATGAACCAAGAAGCACATGAAAGAAATGCTGATACATGCATTAATTAAAAAGAAAGTTCCTGCCGATAGCTCTTCTATCAATGTCCGATTCGAATCCGAGCGCTCCCGTGTATTTCCCATGTCCATTTTTGCATAAAAAAAATTCTCACCGTGCCACTTTCGCACGGCCCGGCCCCGGAAAAAAACGTCCCGCGCGCTTCTCTCTCCCCTGGGAAGGACGGGGGGAGGGAAAATAACGTACCTACATGCGGCGCATCTAGGTGCGACGTGTTTCTCCCGCTTCGCGACGCACGATGTGCGCGAATGCGGCACCGTGGGGTGGTAGAAGCCCGCCACCGAGGGTGCTTTTTTCTCTCTCGCCTCTCCTAGGGGCCCGTCGAAGACGACGAGGGGGAAAGGGGGGTCCTGGGCGCTCCGCCGGAACCGCATCAGAACGGAAACACCTTGTGGACGGGGAGAAAAACAGCGGGAGGGGCAGGGGGAACGACCCTTACGGTACCCCGAATGGCACGGATTCCTCTCGACGGCGGAAGATGTAAAAAAAAAACCATTTTCTCCGAGGAAAAAAACTGAAATACTGCTAGGTTGTTAGCCCGAGTCCACATGCGACGAGGAGGAGACGAGGAGGACGGTGCGATATCGGTGGGCGAGCTGAAAAATTTCGGGAAAGTGCACGGTCGCGCCTTCCGCTCGTGAGAACGGACCGCAGTTGGCGCTTAAAAAAGGTCTCTATTTCGGGATAACGGCGCCGGATCGTAAGAGAAAGGTGCTTCGCCGATGAATTGCCAGTTTTTTCTTTTTTTTTTTTCGATCGGATATAAATATCGCAAGGGCGTCGTCGAGTTTTAGGAGAACGTCGACGATTACGTCGAGCAATCAAATATCGTAAATAACGATTTATCAACACGTTACATTTCGCTGCGATCGAAAAAAAAAGGTTTCCTTTCCTTCGTGTTTTACATCGATGTTTCGAAAAGCGCTCGTTTATTAAGCTAGAATTGGATGTAATTTGATTAAAACTGTAAAGCAGTTAGAGATTCTCCTTTATTCACATCAGTTTTTGTGATTTAAATCGCGTCATGATTAACACCTTTTTAATTGAATACGATTTACGCGCGTTGGCCGACCCATTCTTCTTCGGGATAATCGTGCTCTCCGGACCACGTTTTAGCCGCAGGCCGCGTCAGCATCATCGAATCGATTCTCGTGGATGTGAATCTCGTCCCACAGAGCTATAGAGCTACTAGCTGAGATCTTAAACTGGGCCTTAAGCCATTACCCCCGGATGATGGGCTCCCTCGATTTTCTCTCTGTTCTCCGTCCGTCCTCTTCCCTCTCAGGTGCAGCCTCCGTTTCACGTTGGATAGATCATCTCTCGTCTGCCGCATCCTTCTTCGTCTTCCTTGGCCTCAACCCCTCCCCGCAGGTCCTGCGCATCTTGGCCGCCCCTTCCGCAGTGGCAGATGGCCAGCCAAGGGGTAAGAAAAAAATCCTAGGGCCCTGAAAAAAGGGAGGAGGTACATAAAAAGCAATCCGTGAAAAAAAAAGAGCTGGAAAGGGGAGAGGAGAGGGGGATGCCGGGGGGCGAACCACGTGTGTTCTTGAAAATTTTCCCGAGTGAGGACCCTGTCCTTCCTCGACGTCCAACATGGCCGATCGCCCCCTTTGATCGAATTTCGGCCATTCATCGGGATCGATTATACGATCGAGCAGCCATTCTTCTCGTTACCTTGGCGGCTCGATCGCTCTCGATCTCTCGCATTAGCGTCTCCGGTGACGAGCCGCGTCAATTTTCGAAAAATTGACTCCGCACAGCTGTGGATGATCAGCCTCTCCTCTTTTTCTCTCTCCTTCCTCGGATGCTCCCGCAAGATTCTGTTGTATTTGCATGATTTTACGAAGCTCCACGATTCAAGATCTATCGCAGATACTCACTTCTCGAATTATCAAATTGTATCAAATGCAATTATAAATTAAAAAAGGACACATCTCGTAAATTTTATTTTAAATTTGAAGAAGCTTTCAACACACGAATTTATTTTAGTAATTTTTACAAAAATAAAATAAAATAATTTTATATAATATTATTTTATATATTATATAATTATTATAATATTTATATAATGATTATTATTTATATAATAATTATTATATAAATAATAATAATAATTTGTATAATAATTATTATATAAATAATATAATATATTATTATTTATATAATATATTTATATAATATATTATTATTTATATAATAATTATTATATAAATAATTATTATATAAATAATAATTATTATATAAATATTTTAATAATTATATAATATTATATATAATTATATAATATTATATAAAATAATATTATATTACATTATATAAATTATATTATATAAATAATAATTATTATTTATATAATATAATAATTATTATTTATTATTATTATTATTATTATTTTAATTATATTATATAAATAATAATTATTATTTATATAATATAATAATTATTATTTATTATTATTATTATTATTATTATTATTTATATAATAATATTATTATTTATATAATAATTATTATAATTTAGTATGCAATTGAAATGCGTTTAATTCAAATATATAAGAAAAGAATTCTTTTTTTTTTCTTTAGAAAAAGATATTTTGATAGCAATATATTTTTCTAGGCCAAATTTTACAATCTAATATTTAATTTAATTAATAAATGTAACGCGTCGAGAATAAGTTTCGAAAAAATTGCAAGACGATAAGGGAGTCCTTTTTTTTTCGTATCTCGCGCGAGAATCTTTTCGCGTAATTGTAAAAGATCTCCCGGATCTCGGATAGATCCCAGGTAGAAAAATCGAAATTCATAAAAAAGAGAGACCGGAGGAAAGTAAACGAGAGAGAAACGTAGCGGGAAGGGCGGATAGAGAGGAGATCTCGGCGCTTCTGGACGCAGGCCAGCTGACCAACCGTGGGAAGACGTGATTTGGCTGGCCTCCTTTTTTTTTTCTTTTAAAAAAGGATTCGAGAAAATTACTTTTAAATTGGCGAGCCACCGGAATCCCTAGGATGCACCCTAGAACAGGTAGATCGGTCAGTCCGGGCGTTTCCGGGAGAGCCTCTCAAAGCGCTTGCCGACGACTTTTGACTCCGTCAAACAATCCTGCGATTAAATCGCCCTCGTCCGCGCATTCAGCGATCGTTTATTTATTTACTTCTTCATTCGTTGTCTATAAAAATGCTCTCCTTGCATCCAAAAGCTCGTGCTACGCAAGCTATTCTTACGTCAATGCTATTTTAAGAAAACGGATACGGTTCGTAATAAAAGAGAAGCCGGTGTTAATTTGATCGGAAAAATTTGAAAAAAACCTTCAAAGATCTCGGAGCGTACGATTTTATGACGATTCTCGAACGCGTCTGTTACTCGTATTTTTTCCTCGTTCCTGTTTTATCGCAATCTTTAGGCTGGATATCGGACACCTCCTTGAAGAAGGGATTTTTACGGTATTCGTAAAACACTCGAGGAGAACAAAAAGCTTTCTTGACCGGGACACGAGACCGTCTCTCTCTCTCTCTCTCTTTTCGAAATAAATATTGTCAAGAATATCGACGACGGACGAAACAACTCTCTCTTCTCTTCTTCGAATTATCTTTCTCTTTCCTTCTCATCACCGTACAATAAAATACAGTCCTCTCTCTCTCTTCGTTTTCTCGACTTCTTTCGGAAGGGAGGCTATGCATTTTTCGGGCGTTTAAAAATAGGCGATTCGCTGGCCAGAGGTCAGTAACTCCTTGGGCGCAAGACTGCGCAAAAATAGCCGGCAAGACGGAAAAAAGAAATTATTTCTTTCTCTCCCCCTCCTCCGAGAAAGCTCCTCTCTCGTCGGCAATTTCAGATATGCAGCGTCGCGTCGCCCAGTTTCAAAAAACTCACTTCTGTTTAAGCGAATCTCATCTTTAATAAAGACTTTTGTTTTTAAATATTGCAAGATTTTTTTTTTTATTACGATATAATCAATTTATTCCAAGATAAATAATTATATAAGGCCATCATCCGCAGAAAATTGCGGCGCGTCGCATAAATTTTCCTTCGTCCAACGTGTCGCTCTTGCATCACGTTGCCTGTACGCTTTTAACGGGAATAGATAGATTTCATTCGAAGCGGAAAGATCGCAAACGATTCAACGGCACGCAACGATTTCGAAGGCGTCCAGTTGCATCGCGAGACCCCCGCACGTTAAAAGAGAGAGGGCCCTCTCCTTCGGGGCCCTTTCTCCTCGGGCTCCTTTCCCTCGGGCGGATGATTCTCTTCGGCCTGTTACCTCACGTCGCCCCCGGTCGATTGCGAGATTGGTCCGAATCTGCAGCGTCAGTTCTGCCAGATTTTTCACGGTACCGATCCCCTTTGTGGGGGGGAGGGTTGCCCGGCTTGTCATATTTGCCTATGATGGACGATTCCGTCTGAGAAAGAGCTCCGCGAGGTGACAGGAGGTCCCCGGCCAGGGATGACGAACGCATTTCTCATTCAACGCGATCTCGCTGATTCTGATTATGGCCGTTTTCCTCGGATCGGCCAGTCCGATTTCTTTCTCTTTTTTTTTTCTTCCTTTCCTCGGGACCCGGAACGAAGCGCCGCGAATATCCCGGCCCCTTTTCTTGAAAGGCGAAGCGTAGTCGTGGCTCCGG
This sequence comes from Camponotus fellah, assembly GCA_030586385.1. Lineage (NCBI taxonomy): Eukaryota > Metazoa > Arthropoda > Insecta > Hymenoptera > Formicidae > Camponotus > Camponotus fellah. The sequence continues at coordinate 602,777 of JAPIVC010000846.1, read as the reverse complement.
ATTCGTGGCGTTTTCTCGAACACGATCGGACCGCGAGGAGACCCGCAGCTGGACAGTTACGTCGTGGGTTGAGTAAAAATAGACGCCACTGTCCTAGCGCCCGCTTCTTTCGGCTTCCCCGAAGCTGCAATCGTCGCGAAGAAACTTTGGGAAAAAGTATGCATGTCCGAAAATATTCTTTCACTTTTAAACAAGAGAGACAAATTTATTGAGAAAGAACTCGAAAATTATAAAGCGCTAAATTATTTATACACTTTAAAGATTTATTATTATTCTAAAAAAAATTATTATATTTTTCATAAATGCGGAATAAATATTTTTGTACGAATCAATAAATCAGAAGAAGATTAGAATTGATTAGCACTTGTGATTGACAGTTCATCTGCTCTTTTTATTTAATCGTAATTGATACCGAGTAGAGAGAAAATTTGAGACAAGAAAAGAATTTATGACTCTAAGTAAATTGATGGAAAGGCTTCGAGAAGAATAAAATGCTAGATTATTTATTATTAAGATGTCGCGATTCTAAGCTTACGTCATCAACAAGCTCGATTATTATTCTAAAAGGGGTTAAATTATTCTACAATATTCTCTTATTGTATTTTTGGCAAATAAGAAAGAATAGGACATTTCTTTTATATATAATGAATAAATTTTCAATTTTTCAATCTTTTATTCCATTTAAAAAATAAAATTTTCATGGGCAATATTAAAACAAGTAATTAAAAAATTTTCCTAAACAAAATAACTTTTATTCGAAACATTTCTATTATTTAAAAAAACTAAAATAACTAAAAATCCAAGACCTATAAATATAATTAAAAAGAAGAGGGATCCGAAATAGAAATTTCTTTAAAAACGGAAAATTGAAAGAAAAATATGACAAATAAAAATAATTAAATAAAGAGTAGAAAATTAAAAATCGAGTTATTTTAAGAAAAATAAAATTAAGAAACATTAAATTAATTATTAAGAATATTAAGATTGATTGTTGCTTCGTGATTGACAGCTGCTCATCTGTCTATCCCATAATCGTAATTGACACGGAGTGAAAAAAACATCCACACCGAGTGGAGATATCGCGTTTGTCGTTCGGCATTAACATAATCTTATAACCGGCGATAAAACCGAATAACAGTTCTCCATAATTAGAGATAGATCGGCGACAGGAGGAATCGCGCCAACACTCTGAATTAATAATCATCAACGATATCCTTAGCGAGTCTTCCTCTTCCTCCCCTCTAATCCCCCGCATCCTAAACACGCGATCTCAATTTAGAATTGAATCCCGGATCCGAACGAGCGATGGTGAACCAAAAAAAAGTCCCCCCTACAAATGTTCTCCCTACACAAATCACGCTCTCCCCGCGCGTCCCCCTCCCTCCCTCCCTCCCCCTCCGACAAAAAGAGGAGGGAAAAAAAAGGAACGAGGAGACAATCGGCGATATCCTCGCGAGACGGAAGCGAGATTCGGCGCCCCGGGCGCTTTTCGGAACATTGCGAGAGCGATTCCAGATCCGGCAAATCGCACGAGATAAATTTCCCGGTGACATCGAATCTTCCCTAATTCCTCCAGTCGCTCCTGCTTAGTCCGAGAAGCTCGCCCATCAACAATGTACATCCTACTGGGAAGAATAATATAACGGAAATGAGGGAAGAGGCAGCCATTATGAAATATGGAAGATTTAAGAAAATTATTACGAGCGTATTGTGTACCTTAGATTTTTTTCGGGCGCGAGATTTCGTGACAAATTCGATAATGTGCAGAAATGATTCTTTGTCGGTACGATATTATGTCATTAATATTAGTGTGGTCGTAAAAAAATTGAGACTTTGCTATATATTTTTTTATATATTTCAATCTTTTATTCCATTTAAAAAATAAAATTTTTGTGGGCAATATTAAAACAAGTAATTAAAAAATTTTTGTTCAAGTCACGTACATTATGTAAACTTTCCTAAACAAAATAACTTTTATTCGAAATATTTCTATTATTTAAAAAACTAAAATAACTAAAAATCCAAGACCTATAAATATAATTGAAAAGAAGAGGGATCCGAAATGGAAATTTCTTTAAAAATGGAAAATTGAAAGAAAAATATGACAATTAAAAATAATTAAATAAAGAGTAGAAAATTAAAAATCGAGTTAATTTAAGAAAAATAAAATTAAGAAATTAATTAAAGAATTAAATTAATTATTAAGAACATTAAATTAATGAAAAAAAGAAAGAAATTAATTAATTAAAGAATTAAATTAATTATTAAGAACATTAAATTAATGAAAAAAAGAAAGAACTGGATGCGGACACTCAAAGCAAACGTACATCGTGCATCGCTCGAGGGCCGGAAATTCGGGAAAGCTGGAAACCGAGCCACGTCGGGGCGAACGTTAGGTTCACGACGATGCCCTCGGTGAACGACTCGCCGCGGCTTAATCGTTTTAGGAGTCGACCGGCAACGCGGATGATCCCACCGGGCGGTCGAATCGGCCAAGGAAAGTACGTGAAGCTTGCGAAATTTTCGTTTACACAGCCGCGTTCGCGGCGGGCGCGCCTCGCCCGTATATCAAAAGTTTAATTGAATTTTCGGCCGTGGCCCCGAACCGGAGAGAAGAGATTAGGATCGTCCGACCCGGCCCGTTTCGCCCTCCTCTCCTCTGGATCAGGTTCGCATCTACCCAGACGTATTGTATCCGCACCCCCGGTTGGCCGTCTTGGCTCTGTTCCTTATCCGCACCTTTATCTGACCCGCGCGCATCTTTACGCACATGTTAT
>JAPIVC010000845.1:0-18960 GCA_030586385.1 Camponotus fellah | reverse complement strand
TCCAGATAGCGTCCGATCATAAGACCTATTTGGAGCGTATCGACGAGATAAACACTTTACCTTCAAATAGCGCAAGATGCATGCGACATATTGTAGTAGTACAGACGAGAAAAACACTTTTTTTGTTTTTCTTCGTCAGCACATCCAAATAGGTCTTATGGTCGGACGCTATCTGAAGAAAAGTGTTTTCCTCTGTACGCATCCAAGTATGTCGCACGCGTCTTGCGCTATTTGAAAATAAAGAGTGTATTCCCTGTCTGTACGCATCCAAGAGGCCTTATGCGGACTGCCTTCTGAGAAAAAGTGTTTTTCCCGTCTGTACGCATCCAAGTATGTCGCATGCGTCTTGCGCTTTGAAAATAAAGTGTTTTTCTTGTCAGTACTCATCCAAGATAGGTCCTAGGACTGGCGCCATCTGGAAAAAAAGTGTTTTCGTCTGTACGCATCCAATGTCGCATGTATCTTCGGTATTTGAAAATAAAGTGTTTATCTCGTCGCACGCATCCAAATCTTATGGTCGAACGCTTTCGGAAAAAGTGTTTTTCTGGTCAGTACGCATCCCAAGTATGTCGCATGCATCTTGCGGCTATTTGAAAATAAAGTGTTTATCCCGTCAGTACGCATCCAAATAGTCTTATGGTCGGACGATATCTGGAAAAAAGTGTTTTTCTCGTTTGTACGCATCCAAGTATGTCGGCCTGCGTTTGCTTTGAAAATAAAGTGTTTATCTTGTCTGTACGCATCCAAATAGTCGTATGGTCGGACGCTATCTGGAAAAAGTGTTTTTCTGTCTGTACGCATCAAAGTATGTCGCATGCGTCTTGCGCTATTTGTAAATAAAGTGTTTTTCTCGTCTGTACGCATCCGAATAGCCGAATGCGACTTGTGCATTCTGGAAAAAGTGTTTTTCTCTGTACGCATCCAGCATGTCGCATGTATCTTGCGCTATTTGAAAATAAAGTGATTATCCTGTCAGTACACATCCAAATAGGTCTTATGGTCGGACACTACCTGGAAAAAAGTGTTTTTCTCGTCTGTATGCATCCAAGTATGTCGCATGCGACTTGCGCTATTTAAAAATAAAGTGTTTATCTCGTCAGTACGCATCCAAATAGTTTTATGGTCGGACGCCAACTGGAAAAAGGGTTTTTCTCTCTGTACGCATCCATGTATGCCGCATGCGACTTGCGCTATCTGGAAAAAAGTGTTTTTCTCGTCTGTACGCATCCGCATGTCGAATGCGACTTCTGCTATCCGGAAAAAAGTGTTTTTCTCATCTGTACGCATCCAAGTATGTCGCATGCGCCTTGCGCTATTTGAAAATAAAGTGTTTATCTCGTCAGTACGCATCCAAATAGATCTTATAGTCGGACGCTATCTGGAAAAAGTGTTTTTCTCGTCTGTACACATCCAAGTATGTCGAATGCGACTTGCGCTATTTGAAAATAAAGTGTTTTTCTTGTCTGTACGCATCCAAGTATGCCAAATGCGACTTGTGCTATCAGGAAAAAGTGTTTTTCTCGTCTTACGCAACCAAGTATGTCGCATACCTGCGCTATTTTGAAATAAGTATCTCGTCAGTACGCATCCAAGTATGTCGCATGCGTCTTGCGCTATTTGAAAATAAAGTGTTTTCCCTCGTCTGTACGCATCCAAGTATGCCGAATGCGACTTGTGCTATCTGGAAAAAGTGTTTTTCTCGTCTGTACGCATCCAAGTATGTCGCATGCGTCTTGCGCCATTTGAAAAATAAAGTGTTTTTCTCGTCTGTACGCATCCAAGTATGTCGAATGCGACTTGCGCTATTTGAAAATAAAGTGTTTATCTCGTCAGTACGCATCCAAATAGTCTTATGGTCGGACGCTTTCGAAAAAAAGTGTTTTCCTCTGTCGCATCCCGCAGCGCTTCGCTATTGAAAAAAAGTGTTTTTCTGCGCTGAAGTTTTGAGGTTTGCGCTATTTGAAAAAAGGTTTTTGGTGCTAAGGTCTGGCCGCTTTGGAAAAAGGGTTTTCTGTACGCATCCAAGTATGTCGCATGCGTCTTGCGCTATTTGAAAATAAAGGTTTATCTCGTCAGTACGCATCCAAATAGCTCGTGGACGCCATCTGAAAAAGTGTTTTTCTGTCTGTACGCATCCAAGTATGTCGACTTGCGCTATTTGGAAATAAAGTGTTTTTCTCGTCAGTACGCATCCAACAGGTCTATGGTCGGACGCCATCTGGAAAAAGTGTTTTTCTCGTCTGTATGCATCCAAGTATGTCGCATGCGACTTGCGCTATTTGAAAATAAAGGTTTATCTCGTCAGTACGCATCCAAATAGGTCTTATAGTCGGACGCCATTCGAAAAAGTGTTTTTTCGGTTGTACGCATGCAAGTATGTCGCATGCGTCTTGCGCTATTTGAAAATAAAGTGTTTATTTCGTCAGTACGCATCCAAATAGGTCCTATGTTCGGACGCGCTATCTGGAAAAAGTGTTTTTCTCGTCTGTACGCATCCGGGCATGTCGCATGCGTCTTGCGCCATTTGGAGTACGTTTTTTCTCGTCTGTACGCATCCAAGTATGCCGCATGTCTTGCGCTATTTGTAACAAAGTGTTTTTCGTCTGTACGCATCCGCATGCCGCATGCGTCTTGCGCTATTTGAAAATAAAGTGTTTATATCGTCAGTACGCATCCAAATACGTTTTATGGTCGGACGCCATCTGGAAAAAAAGGGTTTTTCTCGTTTGTACGCATCCGCGCATGTCGCATGCGTCTTGCGCCATTGAAAATAAAGTGTTTATCTCGTCAGACGCATCCAAGGTATGTCGCATGCGTCTGCGCTATTTGAAAATAAAGTGTTTATATCGTCGTACGCATCCAAATAGGTTTTAAGTGGTCGGACGCTATCTGAAAAAAAGTGTTTTTCGTCTGTACGCATTCTAGTATGTCGCATGCGTCTTGCGCCATTTGAAAATAAAGTGTTTATCTCGTCAGTACGCATCCAAATAGGTCTATGGTCGGACGCTATCTGGAAAAAGTGTTTTTCTCGTCTGTATGCATCCAAGTATGTCGCATGATTTGGCGCCATTTGAAAAATAAAGTGTTTATCTCGTCAGTACGCATTCAAATAAGTTTTATGGTCGACGCCAACTGGAAAAAAAGGGCTTTCTCGTCTGTACGCATCCATATGCCGCATGACTAGCGCTATCTGAAAAATTGTTTTTCTCGTCTGCACGCATCCAAGTAGGTCTTATGGTCGAACGCTTTCTGAAAAAAGTGTTTTTTCGTCTTGTACGCATCCAAGTATGTCGCATGCGTCTTGTGCCATCTGGAAAAAATTGTTTTTTCTCGTCTGTACGCATCCGCGCGTCTTGTACGCGTTTTTTTTTCTTGCGCTTACATGGAAAATAAAGTCTTTATCTCGTCAGTACACATCCAAATAGCCTCATGGTCGGACGCTATCCGAAAAAGTGTTTTTCTCGTCTGTACGCATCCAAGTATGTCGCATGCATCTTGCGCTATTTGAAAATAAAGTGTTAATCTCGTCAGTACGCATCCAATAGGTCTTTATGGTCGGATCGCCATTCCGAAAAAGTGTTTTTTCTCGTCTGTACGCGCATCCAAATATGTCGCATGCGTCTTGCGCTATTTGAAAATAAAGTGTTATTCTCGTCAGTACGCATCCAAGTAGGTCTTATGGTCGAACGCTTCTGAAAAAAGTGTTTTTCTCGTCTGTACGCATCCAAGATGTCGTGCATGCGTCTTGCGCCCATTTGAAAATAAAAATGTTTATCACGTCAGTACGCATCCAAATAGGTCTTATGGTCGAACGCCAACTGGAAAAAAATGTTTTTCGTCTGTACGCATCCGCATGTCGAATGCGTCTTGCGCTATATGAAAATAAAGTGTTTATCTCGTCAGTACACATCCAAATAGGTCTTATGGTCGACGTCTGGTAAAAAGTGTTTTTCTCGTCTGTACGCGCATCCAAGTATGTCGCATGTGCGTCTTGCGCCATTTGAAAATAAAGTGTTTTTCCTCGTCTGTAACACGCATCCAAGTTTGCCGAATGCGACTTGTGCTTTCTGGAGAAAAAATGTTTTTTCTCATCTGTACGCATCCAAGTATGTCACATGCGTCTTGCGCTATATGAAAAATAAAGTGTTTATCTTGTCAGCACACATCCAAATAGGTCTTATGGTCAGATCGCCATCTGCAAAAAGTGTTTTTCTCGTCTGTACGCATCCAAGGTATGTCGCATGCATCTTGCGCTATTTGAAAATAAAGTGTTTATCTCTGGTCAGTACGCATCCAACAGGGTCTTATGGTCGGACGCTATCTGGGAAAAAAAGGGTTTTTCGTTTGTACGCATCCAAGTATGTCGCATGCGTCTTGCGCTATTTGAAAATAAAGTGTTTATCTCGTCAGACGCATCCAAGTATGTCGCACGCGTCTTGCGCTACTTTGAAAATAAAGTGTTTATCTCGTCAGCACGCATCCAACAGGTTTTATGGTCGGACGCTATCTGAAAAAAAGTGTTTCCGTCTGTACGCATCTCAGTATGTCGCATGCGTCTTGCGCTATTTGAAAATAAAGTGTTTATCCGTCAAGTAGTCCAAATAGGTCTTATATCGGACGCTATCTGAAAAAGTGTTTTTCTCGTCTGTATGCATCCACGGTATGTCGCATGCGACTTGCGCCATTTGAAAATAAAGTGTTTATCTCGTCAGTACGCATCCAAACAAGTTTTATGGTCGGACGCCAACTGGAAAAAAAGCGGTTTTTTCTCGTCTGTACGCATCCATGTAAAAAAAAATGCCGCACGCGACTTGCGCTTATCCGTGGAAAAATTGTTTTTCTCGTCTTTGGTACGCATCCAAGTATGTCGATGTCTTGCGCTATTTGAAAATAAAGTGTTTATCTCGTCATACGCATCCAAATAGGTCTTATGGTCGAACGCTTTGAAAAAGTTTTTCGTCTGTACGCATCCGCGCATGTCGTGGCGTCTTGCGCTATATGAAAATAAAGTCTTTATCTCGTCAGTACACATCCAAATAGGTCTTATGGTCGGACGCCATCTTCGGAAAAAGTGTTTTTTTCGTCTGTACGCATCCAAGTATCGCATGCATCTTGCGCCATTTGAGCGTCAAAGTGTTAATCTCGTCAGTACGCATCCAAATAGGTCTTATGGTCGGACGCTATCCGAAAAAGTGTTTTTCTCGTCTGTACGCATCAAAGTATGTCGCCTGGTTCGTGCGCTATTTGAAAATAAAGTGTTTTTTCGTCTGTACGCATCCAAGTATACCGAATGCGACTTGTGCATTCTGGAAAAAAAGTGTTTTCTCTCTGTACGCATCCAAGTTTCGCATGTGCCTAGCGCTATTTGAAAATAAAGTGATTATCTCGTCAGTACACTCCAAATAGGTTCTTACGGACTCTACCTGGAAAAAGTGTTTTTTCTCGTCTGTACGCATCCAGATGCCGCATGAGACTTGCGCTATTTGAAAATAAAGTGTTTATCTCGTCAGGACGCATCCAAGTATGTCGCATGCGTCTTGCGCTATTTGAAAATAAAGTGTTTATCTCGTCAGTACGCATCCAAGTATGTCGAATGCGACTTGTGCTATCTGGAAAAAATGTTTTTCTCGTCTGTACGCATCCAGTATGCCGCATGCGTCTTGCGCCATTTGAAAATAAAGTGTTTAGCTCGTCAGGACGCATCCAAGTATGTCGCATGCGTCTTGCGCTATTTGAAAAAAAGGTGTTTAACTCGTCAGTACGCATCCAAATAGATTTATGGTCGGACGCTATCTGGAAAAAAGTATTTCTCATCTGTACGCATCCGCATGGCTCGCGTCTTGCGCTATTTGAAAATAAAGTGTTTTTCCTCGTACTCATCCAAATAGTCGAATGCGACTTGTGCTATCTGGAAAAAAGTGTTTCTCTCGTCTGTACGCATCAAAGTATGTCGCATGCGTCTTGCGCTATATGAAAATAAAGTGTTTATCTCGTCAGTACGCATCCAAATAGGTCTTATGGTCGGGCGCTCTGGAAAAAGGTTTTTTCTCGTCTGTACGCATCCAAGTATGTCGCATGCGTCTTGCGCTATTTGAAAATAAAGTGTTTTTCTCGTCAGTACACACATCAAATAGGTCTTATGGTCGGACGCTATCTGGAAAAAAGTGTTTTTCTGTCTGTACGCATCCAAGTATGTCGCATGCGTCTTGCGCTATTTGAAAATAAAGTGTTTTCCTCGTCTGTACGCATCCAAGTATGCCGAATGCGACTTGTGCTTTCTGGAAAAGTGTTTTTCCATCTGTACGCATCCAAGTATGTCGCATGCGTCTTGCGCTATATGAAAATAAAGTGTTTATCTTGGCAGTACACACCAAATAGGTCTTATGGTCAGACGCTATCCGGAAAAAAAGTGTTTTTCTTCTGTATGCATCCAAGTATGTCGCATGCGTCTTGCGCTATTTGAAAATAAAGTGTTTATCTCGTCAGTACGCATCCAAATAAGTTTTATGGTCGGACGTTAACTGAAAAAAGGTTTTTCTCGTCTGTACGCATCCAGTATTGCCGCATGCGACTTGCGCTATCAGGAAAAAGTGTTTTTCTCGTCTGTACGCATCCGATTCGCATGCGTCTTGCGCTATTTGAAAATAAAGTGTTTATCTCGTCAGTACGCATCCAAATAGGTCTTATGGTCGAACGGTCTTTCTGCAAAAAAGTGTTTTTCTCGTCTGTACGAATCCAAGTATGTCGCATGCGTCTTGCGCTATATGAAAATAAAGTCTTTATCTCGTCAGTACACATCCAAATGGGGCTTATGGTTGGCCGACTGAAAAAGTGTTTTTCTCGTCTGTACGCATCCAAGTATGTCGCATGCATCTTGCGCTATTTGAAAATAAAGTGTTTATCTCGTCAGTACGCATCCAGTATGTCGAATGCGACTTGTGCTATCTGGAAAAAAGTTTTTTCGTCTGTACGCATCCAAGTATGCCGCATGCGTCTTGCGCCATTTGAAAATAAAGTGTTTATCTCGTCAGTACGCATCAAATAGGTCTTATGGTCGGACGCTATCTGAAAAAGTGTTTTTTCTCGTCTGTACGCATCCAAGTATGTCGCATGCGTCTTGCGCTATATGAAAATAAAGTCTTTATCTCGTCAGTACACATCCAAATAGGTCTTATGGTCGGACGCTATCTGGAAAAAAGTGTTTTTCTCGTCTGTACGCATCCAAGTATGTCGCATGCGTCATGCGCTATTTGAAAATAAAGTGTTTTTCTCGTCTGTACGCATCCAAGTATGTCGAATGAGACTTGTGCTTTCTGGAGAAAAAGTTTTTTTTCTCATCTGTACGCATCCAAGATGCCGCATGCGTCTTGCACTTTATTGAAAATAAAGTGTTTTTCTCGTCTTTACGCATCCAAATATGTCTTATGGTCAGACGCTATCTGGAAAAAACTGTTTTTCTCGTCTGTACGCATCCAAGTATGTCGCATGCATCTTGCGCTATTTGAAAATAAAGTGTTTATCTCGTCAGTACGCATCCAAATAGGTCTTATGGTCGGACGCTATCCGGAAAAAAGTGTTTTTCTCGTCTGTACGCATCAAAGTATGTCGCATGCGTCTTACGCTATTTGAAAATAAAGTGTTTTTCTCGTCTGTACGCATCCAAGTATGCCGAATGCGACTTGTGCATTCTGGAAAAAAAGTGTTTTTCTCGTCTGTACGCATCCAAGTATGTCGCATGCGTCTAGCGCTATTTGAAAATAAAGTGATTATCTCGTCAGTACCACCCAAATAGGTCTTATGGTCGGACCACCTGGAAAAAAAGTGTTTTTCTCGTCTGTACGCATCCAAGTATGTCGCATGAGACTTGCGCTATTTGAAAATAAAGTGTTTATCTCGTCAGTACGCATCCAAATAGATCTTATAGTCGGACGCTATCTGGAAAAAGTGTTTTTCTCGTCTGTACACATCCAAGTATGTCGAATGCGACTTGCGCTATTTGAAAATAAAGTGTTTATCTCGTCAGTATGCATCCAAGTATGTCGCATGCGTCTTGCGCTATTTGAAAATAAAGTGTTTTTCTCGTCTGTACGCATCCATGTTGTCGAATGCGACTTGTGCTATCTGGAAGAGAAAGTGTTTTTCTCATCTGTACGCATCCAAGTATGTCGCATACGCCTTGCGCTATTTGAAAATAAAGTGTTTATTTCGTCAGTATGCATCCAAGTATGTCGAATGCGACTTGTGCTATCTGGAAAAAAAGTTTTTTCTCATCTGTACGCATCCAAGTATGTCGCATGCCTCTTGCGCTATTTGAAAATAAAGAGTTTATCTCATCAGTACGCATCCAAATAGGTCTTATAGTCGGACGCTATCTGAAAAAAGTGTTTTTCTCGTCTGTACGCATCCAAGTATGTCGCATGCATCTTGCGCTATTTGAAAATAAAGTGTTTATCTCGTCAGTACGCATCCAAATAGGTTTTATGGTCGGACGCTATCTGGAAAAAAAAGTGTTTTTTCTCGTCTGTACGCATCCTAGTATGTCGCATGCGTCTTGCGCTATTTGAAAATAAAGTGTTTATCTCGTCAGTACGCATCCAAATAGGTCTTATGGTCGGACGCTATCTGAAAAGAAAATGTTTTTCTCTGTCATGCATCCAAGTATGTCGCATGCGACTTGCGCTATTTGAAAATAAAGTGTTTATCTCGTCAGTACGCATCCAAATAGGTCTTATGGTCGGACGCTATCTGGAAAAAAAGTGTTTTTCTCGGTTGTACGCATGCAAGTATGTCGCATGCGTCTTGCGCTATTTGAAAATAAAGTGTTTAATTCGTCAGTACGCATCCAAATAGGTCCTATGTTCGGACGCTATCTGGAAAAAAATGTTTTTCTCGTCTGTAGGCATCCAAGTATGTCGCATGCGTCTTGCGCTATTTGAAAATAGTGTTTTTTCGTCTGTACGCATCCGGGCCCATGCGTCGCGCTTTGAAAAAGGTTCTTCGTCTGTACGCATCCGTATGCCGCATGCGTCTTGCGCTTTTAAAAAAAAGGTGTTTATATCGTCAGTACGCATCCCAAATAGGTTTTATGGTCGGACGCTATCTGGAAAAAAAGGGTTTTTCTCGTTTGTACGCATCCAAGTATGTCGCATGCGTCTTGCGCTATTTGAAAATAAAGTGTTTATCTCGTCAGGACGCATCCAAGTATGTCGCATGCGTCTTGCGCTATTTGAAAATAAAGTGATCGTCAGTACGCATCCAAATAGGTTTATGGTCGGCCCTATCTGGAAAAAAGTGTTTTTCTCGTCTGTACGCATCCAAGTATGTCGCATGCGTCTTGCGCTATTTGAAAATAAAGTGTTTATCTCGTCAGTACGCATCCAAATAGGTCTTATGGTCGGACGCTATCTGGAAAAAAAGTTTTTTTTCTCGTCTGTAGCATCCAAGTATGTCGCATGCGACTTGCGCTATTTGAAAATAAAGTGTTTATCTCGTCAGTACGCATCCAAATAAGTTTTATGGTCGGACGCTATCTGGAAAAAGGGTTTTCTCGTCTGTACGCATCCAGGTATGTCGCATGCGACTAGCGCTAATTGAAAATAAAGTGTTTTTTCTCGTCTGTACGCATCCCAAGTAGGTCTTATGGTCAACGCTTTCTGGAAAAAAGTGTTTCCCTCGTCTGTACGCATCCAAGTATGTCGCATGCGTCTTGCGCTATTGAAAAAAAATGGTTTTTTCTCGTCTGTACGCATCCAAGTATGTCGCATGCGTCTTGCGCTACTTGAAAATAAAGTCTTTATCTCGTCAGTACGCATCCAAATAGGTCTTATGGTCGGACGCTATCCGAAAAAGTGTTTTTCGTCCTGTACGCATCCAATTTAACGCATCTTGCGCTATTTGAAAATAAAGTGTTTATCTCGTCAGTACGCATCCAAATAGGTCTTATGGTCGGACGCTATCTGAAAAAAGTGTTTTTCCGTTGTACGCATCCAAATATGTCGCATGCGTCTTGCGCTATTTGAAAAAAAGTGTTTTCCCGTCTGGACGCATCCAAGTATGTCGCATGCGTCTTGCGCTATTTGAAAATAAAGTGTTTATCTCGTCAGTACGCATCCAAATAAGTTTTATGGTCGGACGTTAACTGGAAAAAAGGATTTTTCTCGTCTGTACGCATCCATGTATGCCGCATGCGACTTGCGCTATCAGGAAAAAATTGTTTTTCTCGTCTGTACGCATCCAAGTATGTCGCATGCGTCTTGCGCTATTTGAAAAAAAAAGTGTTTATCTCGTCAGTACGCATCCAAATAGGTCTTATGGTCGAACGCTTTCTGAAAAAAAGTGTTTTTCTCGTCTGTACGAATCAAGTATGTCGCATGCGTCTTGCGCTATATGAAAATAAAGTGTTTATCTCGTCAGTACGCATCCAAATGGGTCTTATGGTCGGACGCTATCTGGAAAAAAGGTGTTTTCTCGTCTGTACGCATCCAAGTATGTCGCATGCATCTTGCGCTATTTGAAAATAAAGTGTTTATCTCGTCAGTACGCATCCAAGTATGTCGAATGCGACTTGTGCTATCTGGAAAAAATAGTTTTTCTCGTCTGTACGCATCCAAGTATGCCGCATGCGTCTTGCGCTATTTGAAAATAAAGTGTTTATCTCGTCAGTACGCATACAAATAGGTCTTATGGTCGGACCCTATTAAAAAAGTGTTTTTCTCGTCTGTACGCATCCAAGTATGTCGCATGCGTCTTGCGCTATATGAAAATAAAGTCTTTATCTCGTCAGTACACATCCAAATAGGTCTTATGGTCGGACGCTATCTGGAAAAAAAGTGTTTTTCTCGTCTGTACGCATCCAAGTATGTCGCATGCGTCTTGCGCTATTTGAAAATAAAGTGTTTTTCTCGTCTGTACGCATCCAAGTATGCCGAATGAGACTTGTGCTTTCTGGAGAAAAAGTGTTTTTCTCATCTGTACGCATCCAAGTATGTCGCATGCGTCTTGCGCTATATGAAAATAAAGTGTTTATCTTGTCAGTACACATCCAAATAGGTCTTATGGTCAGACGCTATCTGGAAAAAAATGTTTTTCTCGTCTGTACGCATCCAAGTATGTCGCATGCATCTTGCGCTATTTGAAAATAAAGTGTTTATCTCGTCAGTACGCATCCAAATAGGTCTTATGGTCGGACGCTATCCGGAAAAAAAGTGTTTTTCTCGTCTGTACGCATCAAAGTATGTCGCATGCGTCTTACGCTATTTGAAAATAAAGTGTTTTTCTCGTCTGTACGCATCCAAGTATGCCGAATGCGACTTGTGCATTCTGGAAAAAAGTGTTTTTCTCGTCTGTACGCATCCAAGTATGTCGCATGCGTCTAGCGCTATTTGAAAATAAAGTGATTATCTCGTCAGTACACATCCAAATAGGTCTTATGGTCGGACACTACCTGGAAAAAAAGTGTTTTTCTCGTCTGTACGCATCCAAGTATGTCGCATGAGACTTGCGCTATTTGAAAATAAAGTGTTTATCTCGTCAGTACGCATCCAAATAGATCTTATAGTCGGACGCTATCTGGAAAAAAAGTGTTTTTCTCGTCTGTACACATCCAAGTATGTCGAATGCGACTTGCGCTATTTGAAAATAAAGTGTTTATCTCGTCAGTATGCATCCAAGTATGTCGCATGCGTCTTGCGCTATTTGAAAATAAAGTGTTTTTCTCGTCTGTACGCATCCAAGTATGTCGAATGCGACTTGTGCTATCTGGAAAGAAAGTGTTTTTCTCATCTGTACGCATCCAAGTATGTCGCATACGCCTTGCGCTATTTGAAAATAAAGTGTTTATCTCGTCAGTATGCATCCAAGTATGTCGAATGCGACTTGTGCTATCTGGAAAGAAAGTGTTTTTCTCATCTGTACGCATCCAAGTATGTCGCATGCGTCTTGCGCTATTTGAAAATAAAGAGTTTATCTCATCAGTACGCATCCAAATAGGTCTTATAGTCGGACGCTATCTGAAAAAAAGTGTTTTTCTCGTCTGTACGCATCCAAGTATGTCGCATGCATCTTGCGCTATTTGAAAATAAAGTGTTTATCTCGTCAGTACGCATCCAAATAGGTTTTATGGTCGGACGCTATCTGGAAAAAAGTGTTTTTCTCGTCTGTACGCATCCAGTATGTCGCATGCGTCTTGCGCTATTTGAAAATAAAGTGTTTATCTCGTCAGTACGCATCCAAATAGGTCTTATGGTCGGACGCTATCTGGAAAAAAAGTGTTTTTCTCGTCTGTATGCATCCAAGTATGTCGCATGCGACTTGCGCTATTTGAAAATAAAGTGTTTATCTCGTCAGTACGCATCCAAATAGGTCTTATGGTCGGACGCTATCTGGAAAAAAAGTGTTTTTTCTCGGTTTGTACGCATGCAAGTATGTCGCATGCGTCTTGCGCTATTTGAAAATAAAGTGTTTATTTCGTCAGTACGCATCCAAATAGGTCCTATGTTCGGACGCTATCTGGAAAAAAAGTGTTTTTCTCGTCTGTACGCATCCAAGTATGTCGCATGCGTCTTGCGCTATTTGAAAATAGTGTTTTTCTCGTCTGTACGCATCCAAGTATGTCGCATGCGTCTTGCGCTATTTGAAAAAAAAGTGTTTTTCTCGTCTGTACGCATCCAAGTATGTCGCATGCGTCTTGCGCTATTTGAAAATAAAGTGTTTATATCGTCAGTACGCATCCAAATAGGTCTTATGGTCGGACGCTATCTGGAAAAAAAGGGTTTTTCTCGTTTGTACGCATCCAAGTATGTCGCATGCGTCTTGCGCTATTTGAAAATAAAGTGTTTATCTCGTCAGGACGCATCCAAGTATGTCGCATGCGTCTTGCGCTATTTGAAAATAAAGTGTTTATATCGTCAGTACGCATCCAAATAGGTTTTATGGTCGGACGCTATCTGGAAAAAAAGTGTTTTTCTCGTCTGTACGCATCCTAGTATGTCGCATGCGTCTTGCGCTATTTGAAAATAAAGTGTTTATCTCGTCAGTACGCATCCAAATAGGTCTTATGGTCGGACGCTATCTGGAAAAAAGTGTTTTTCTCGTCTGTATGCATCCAAGTATGTCGCATGCGACTTGCGCTATTTGAAAATAAAGTGTTTATCTCGTCAGTACGCATTCAAATAAGTTTTATGGTCGGACGCTAACTGGAAAAAGGGTTTTTCTCGTCTGTACGCATCCAAGTATGCCGCATGCGACTAGCGCTATCTGGAAAAAATTGTTTTTTCTCGTCTGTACGCATCCAAGTAGGTCTTATGGTCGAACGCTTTCTGGAAAAAAGTGTTTTTTCTCGTCTGTACGCATCCAAGTATGTCGCATGCGTCTTGTGCTATCTGGAAAAAAGTGTTTTTCTCGTCTGTACGCATCCAAGTATGTCGCATGCGTCTTGCGCTATATGAAAATAAAGTCTTTATCTCGTCAGTACGCACATCCAAATAGGTCTTATGGTCGGACGCTATCTGGAAAAAAAGTGTTTTTTCTCGTCTGTACGCATCCAAGTATGTCGCATGCATCTTGCGCTATTTGAAAATAAAGTGTTTATCTCGTCAGTACGCATCCAAATAGGTCTTATGGTCGGACGCTATCTGGAAAAAAGTGTTTTTTCTCGTCTGTACGCATCCAAATATGTCGCATGCGTCTTGCGCTATTTGAAAATAAAGTGTTATTCTCGTCAGTACGCATCCAAATAGGTCTTATGGTCGAACGCTATCTGGAAAAAAAGTGTTTTTCTCGTCTGTACGCATCCAAGTATGTCGCATGCGTCTTGCGCTATTTGAAAATAAAGTGTTTATCTCGTCAGTACGCATCCAAGTTTGCCGCATGCGACTTGTGCTATCTGGAAAAAAATGTTTTTTCTCGTCTGTACGCATCCAAGTATGTCGCATGCGTCTTGCGCTATATGAAAATAAAGTGTTTATCTTGTCAGTACACATCCAAATAGGTCTTATGGTCGGACGCTATCTGGAAAAAAAGTGTTTTTTCTCGTCTGTACGCATCCAAGTATGTCGCATGCGTCTTGCGCTATTTGAAAATAAAGTGTTTATCTCGTCAGTACGCATCCAAATAGGTCTTATGGTCGGACGCTATCTGGAAAAAAAGTTTTTTCTCGTCTGTACGCATCCAAGTATGTCGCATGCGTCTTGCGCTATTTGAAAATAAAGTGTTTATCTCGTCAGTACGCATCCAAATAGGTTTTAGTCGGACGCTATCTGGAAAAAGATGTTTTTCTCGTCTGTACGCATCCAAGTATGTCGCATGCGTCTTGCGCTATTTGAAAATAAAGTGTTTATCTCGTCAGTACGCATCCAAATAGGTCTTATGGTCGGACGCTATCTGGAAAAAAAGTGTTTTTCTCGTCTGTACGCATCCAAGTATGTCGCATGCGACTTGCGCTATTTGAAAATAAAGTGTTTATCTCGTCAGTACGCATCCAAATAAGTCTTATGGTCGGACGCTATCTGGAAAAAAGGGTTTTCTCGTCTGTACGCATCCATGTATGCCGCATGCGACTTGCGCTATCTGGAAAAATGTGTTTTTTCTCGTCTGTACGCATCCAAGTATGTCGCATGCGTCTTGCGCTATTTGAAAATAAAGTGTTTATCTCGTCAGTACGCATCCAAATAGGTCTTATGGTCGAACGCTTTCTGGAAAAAAGTGTTTTTCTCGTCTGTACGCATCCAAGTATGTCGCATGCGTCTTGCGCTATTTGAAAATAAAGTGTTTATCTCGTCAGTACGCATCCAAATAGGTCTTATGATCGGACGCTATCTGGAAAAAAAGTGTTTTTCTCGTCTGTACGCATCCAAGTATGTCGCATGCATCTTGCGCTATTTGAAAATAAAGTGTTTATCTCTAGTACGCATCCAAGTATGTCGAATGCGACTTGTGCTTCTGGAAAAAATTGTTTTTCTCGTCTGTACGCATCCAAGTATGTCGCATGCGTCTTGCGCTATTTGAAAATAAAGTGTTTATCTCGTCAGTACGCATCCAAATAGGTCTTATGGTCGGACGCTTTCTGGAAAAAAGTGTTTTTCTCGTCTGTACGCATCCAAGTATGTCGCATGCGTCTTGCGCTATATGAAAATAAAGTGTTTATCTCGTCAGTACACATCCAAATAGGTCTTATGGTCGGACGCTATCTGGAAAAAAAAGTGTTTTTCTCGTCTGTACGCATCCAAGTATGTCGCATGCGTCTTGCGCTATTTGAAAATAAAGTGTTTATCTCGTCAGTACGCATCCAAGTGGTTTATGGTCGGACGCTATCTGGAAAAAAAGTGTTTTTCTCGTCTGTACGCATCCAAGTATGTCGCATGCGACTTGCGCTATTTGAAAATAAAGTGTTTATCTCGTCAGTACGCATCCAAATAGGTCTTATGGTCGGACGCTATCTGGAAAAAAAGTGTTTTTCTCATCTGTACGCATCCATGTATGTCGCATGCGACTTGCGCTATCTGGAAAAAAGTGTTTTTCTCGTCTGTACGCATCCAAGTATGTCGAATGCGACTTTGCTATCTGGAAAAAAAGTGTTTTTCTCGTCTGTACGCATCCAAGTATGTCGCATGCGTCTTGCGCTATTTGAAAATAAAGTGTTTATCTCGTCAGTACGCATCCAAATAGGTCTTATGGTCGGACGCTTTCTGGAAAAAAGTGTTTTTCTCGTCTGTACGCATCCAAGTATGTCGCATGCGTCTTGCGCTATATGAAAATAAAGTGTTTATCTCGTCAGTACGCATCCAAATGGGTCTTATGGTCGGACGCTATCTGGAAAAAAAGTGTTTTTCTCGTCTGTACGCATCCAAGTATGTCGCATGCGTCTTGCGCTATTTGAAAATAAAGTGTTTATCTCGTCAGTACGCATCCAAATAGGTCTTATGGTCGGACGCTATCTGGAAAAAAAGTGTTTTTCTCGTCTGTACGCACAAATATGTCGCATGCGTCTTGCGCTATTTGAAAATAAAGTGTTTATCTCGTCAGTACGCATCCAAATAGGTCTTATGGTCGAACGCTATCTGGAAAAAAAGTGTTTTTCTCGTCTGTACGCATCCAAGTATGTCGCATGCGTCTTGCGCTATTTGGAAATAAAGTGTTTATCTCGTCAGTACGCATCCAAATAGGTCTTATGGTCGGACGCTATCTGGAAAAAAAGTGTTTTTCTCGTCTGTACGCATCCAAGTATGTCGCATGCGTCTTGCGCTATTGGAAATAAAATGTTTATCTCGTCAGTACGCATCCAAATAGGTCTTATGGTCGAACGCTGTCTGGAAAAAAAGTGTTTTTCTCGTCTGTACGCATCCAAGTATGTCGCATGCGTCTTGCGCTATATGAAAATAAAGTGTTTATCTCGTCAGTACGCATCCAAATAGGTCTTATGGTCGGACGCTATCTGGAAAAAAAGTGTTTTTCTCGTCTGTACGCATCCAAGTATGTCGCATGCGTCTTGCGCTATTTGAAAATAAAGTGTTTTTCTCGTCTGTACACGCATCCAAGTTTGCCGAATGCGACTTGTGCTTTCTGGAGAAAAAATGTTTTTCTCATCTGTACGCATCCAAGTATGTCGCATGCGTCTTGCGCTATATGAAAATAAAGTGTTTATCTCGTCAGTACGCATCCAAATAGGTCTTATGGTCGGACGCTATCTGGAAAAAATGTTTTTTCTCGTCTGTACGCATCCAAGTATGTCGCATGCGTCTTGCGCTATTTGAAAATAAAGTGTTTATCTCGTCAGTACGCATCCAAATAGGTCTTATGGTCGGACGCTATCTGGAAAAAAAGTGTTTTTCTCGTCTGTACGCATCCAAGTATGCCGCATGCGACTTGCGCTATTTGAAAATAAAGTGTTTATCTCGTCAGGACGCATCCAAGTATGTCGCATGCGTCTTGCGCTATTTGAAAATAAAGTGTTTATCTCGTCAGTACGCAACCAAATAGGTCTTATGGTCGGACGCTATCTGGAAAAAAAGTGTTTTTCTCGTCTGTACGCATCCAAGTATGTCGCATGCGACTTGCGCTATTTGAAAATAAAGTGTTTATCTCGTCAGTACGCATCCAAATAAGTTTTATGGTCGGACGCTAACTGGAAAAAAGGGTTTTTCTCGTCTGTACGCATCCATGTATGCCGCATGCGACTTGCGCTATCTGGAAAAAAATTGTTTTTCTCGTCTGTACGCATCCAAGTATGTCGCATGCGTCTTGCGCTATTTGAAAATAAAGTGTTTATCTCGTCAGTACGCATCCAAATAGGTCTTATGGTCGAACGCTTTCTGGAAAAAAGTGTTTTTCTCGTCTGTACGCATCCAAGTATATCGCATGCGTCTTGCGCTATATGAAAATAAAGTCTTTATCTCGTCAGTACACATCCAAGTATGCCGAATGCGACTTGTGCTTTCTGGAGAAAAAGTGTTTTTCTCATCTGTACGCATCCAAGTATGCCGCATGCGTCTTGCGCTATATGAAAATAAAGTGTTTATCTCGTCAGTACGCATCCAAATACGTCTTATGTTCGGACGCTATCTGGAAAAAAGTGTTTTTCTCGTCTGTATGCATCCAAGTATGTCGCATGCGACTTGCGCTATTTGAAAATAAAGTGTTTATCTCGTCAGTACGCATCCAAATAAGTTTTATGGTCGGACGCTAACTGGAAAAAAGGGTTTTTCTCATCTGTACGCATCCATGTATGCCGCATGCGACTTGCGCTATCTGGAAAAAAGTGTTTTTCTCGTCTGTACGCATCCAAGTATGTCGAATGCGACTTCTGCTATCCGGAAAAAAGTGTTTTTCTCATCTGTACGCATCCAAG
This sequence comes from Camponotus fellah, assembly GCA_030586385.1. Lineage (NCBI taxonomy): Eukaryota > Metazoa > Arthropoda > Insecta > Hymenoptera > Formicidae > Camponotus > Camponotus fellah. Next base: position 1,118 of record JAPIVC010000845.1, on the reverse strand, counting down.
TATGTCGCTCGCGTCTTGCGCTATTTGAAAATAAAGTGTTTTTCTCGTCTGTACGCATCCAAGTATGTCGAATGCGATTTGTGCTATCTGGAAAAAAGTGTTTTTCTTATCTGTACGCATCCAAGTATGTCGCATGCGTCTTGCGATATTTGAAAATAAAGTGTTTATCTCGTCAGTACGCATCCAAGTATGTCGAATGCGACTTGTGCTATCTGGAAAAAAGTGTTTTTCTCGTCTGTACGCATCCAAGTATGTCGCATGCATCTTGCGCTATTTGAAAATAAAGTGTTTATCTCGTCAGTACGCATCCAAATAGGTCTTATGGTCGGACGCTATCTGGAAAAAAAGTGTTTTTCTCGTCTGTATGCATCAAAGTATGTCGCATGCGTCTTGCGCTATTTGAAAATAAAGTGTTTTTCTCGTCTGTACGCATCCAAGTATGGCGAATGCGACTTGCGCTTTCTGGAGAAAAAGTGTTTTTCTCATCTGTACGCATCAAAGTATGTCGCATGCGTCTTGCTCTATATGAAAATAAAGTGTTTATCTTGTCAGTACACATCCAAATAGGTCTTATGGTCAGACGCCATATCTGGAAAAAAAGTGTTTTTCTCGTTTGTACGCATCCAAGTATGTCGCATGCGTCTTGCGCTATTTGAAAATAAAGTGTTTATCTCGTCAGTACGCACCAAAATAGGTCTTATGGTCGGACGCTATCCGGAAAAAAGTGTTTTTCTCGTCTGTACGAGAGATGTTTCGGGCTGCACATACGGACACCGGACGGCCGCCTACGAGCAAAGTCTCTTCTTGGCGGCACCTACGACACGTAGACGGGCGGCACCTACGAGAGATGATTCGGGCGGCACCTACGATTGTGCTATCGGGCGGTACCTACGAGAGATGTTTCGGGCTGCACCAGCGGACGCCGGACGGCTCGCGACGAGCAAAGTCCATTCTCGGCGGTACCTACGACGCGTAGACGGGCGGCACCTACGAGAGATGATTCGGGCGCCACCTACGATTGTGCTATCGGGCGGTACCTACGGGATGTGTATCGGGCTGCACCTACGGACACCGGACGGCTCGCGACGAGCAAAGTCCCTTTCGGCGGTACCTACGAC
>JAPIVC010000844.1:0-22960 GCA_030586385.1 Camponotus fellah | reverse complement strand
TAAAGCAAAAAATGGATTGCTGCAGTTGGAAGAGGCAAAAATTGGTTATTCAATAATTCTCAAAAACTTTGCAAGATTAGTAGCAATTTGCTCTGATTTTGGAGTTTGAAAGAATAAATAGACGAAAGAATAAATAGATGTAACAATATATTTTATTGTTGGAGGTCAAAGTACATTTATGTGATTTTCTCTCTTTAGATACATTTTTTGCCATCAGAAATTGAATTCGTTGCTAAACGTAAATAAGTAAAATTTGACTCAGTTTCTTTTCGTTTTTACACATATTCTTCGGAGAATCAAGAAAACTATAGAAAATTAAGGAAAAAGCAGAACTATAAAAGTTGTCCTTACCAGCGAGAGAGAAAACAAAATGATTATTTTGTTCTACATCTTTCTCGTGACATAAAAAAAATGAAGTATTAGATAATAAACAGAAGGATTTAATAGAAGTAATAGCGAAAATGATACCTTGAGAACAATTGTTTCTCTTCTTCAAAATATATTACAAAATAGAAAAGAGTAATTTTGTAAAAAATTGTGGCAAATTTTTGTAAAAATCCTATTATTATAACAATTTTTAATTAACTTTAACTGTGTAGTTGTAAAATAAATTTATTATAATTAAAAAACTTAACATTATCTTTATTAATTGAAAATATGTAATGCTTAGATAACATATACATACATATATACATATATATATATATATATATATATAGTATATATATATATATATATATGTATATATATATATATATATATATTAATAATTATTTTTGTAATTTTTATTATCTTTAAAATAAAAAGAAAACGTTTTTAGAGTTTTTCTAAAATATGATTTTATTATTTATAACTGCCAGTTGTATATATTATGTTTTTTTACATAAAAAAAAAATTAAAATTTTTTTATATTATACAGGGTGTTTCATTTTAATCCGACCAGTCGAATATCTCGAAAACCAAGCCCGGGAGAGAAAAATATTTGAGACAAAAGTTGTTTGGTTTCAAGGGGGCCATAAGATGGTATCATTGGTTTGATCTTTTAAGAGTCATTTGAAGGTCACGTGAAGGTCACTTCAAATTTTTTTAAATGGAATACCCTATATATTTTTGCACATTCTTGTAGCTTATCTCGAGAGCTTTCCAAAACACTATAATTAAGTGCCTTTTGTTAAGTACTTTTTGAGTTATGAGGCTTGAAATAATTTCTTAATTCTACATAAACCGTAAAATATCTAGTAAAATATTCATTTTTCGATTATCTTATCTTAATACTTTTACGTACAAAATAATGAGAGGAATCAATTGGTGTAAAGAAAACACATAGTTATTTTTAAGAAAAAATATGGAATTGTTAATTGCAAATTACATATTTTTTCTTTAAAACAACTTTTCAAGGTTATTTGAAGGTCACGGCGATTATTTTAACAATATATATATATGTATATATATATATAGTGTTCATTTATCGACATCATCTCGAAAACGCTTGAGAGAAAATGTTCAGACAGGGTTTGCGAAGGCCAAAGTATATTGGTTTGACCTTCAAGAGTCATTTGAAGGTCACGTGAAACTCACTTTTAAATAGAATACCTTATATTTTATCTTGTAGCTTTCGAGAGCTTCAAAACATTATGCTTTGTGTACTTTTGAGTTATGAGCTTGAAATAATTTTCATTCATAAACCGTAAATATCTAGTAAATTCATTTTTCGATTATTTCATTTTTACGTACAAAATAATGAGAGAATCATTTGTAAAGAAACACATAGTTATTTTTAAGAAAAATATGGAATTGTTAATTGCAAATTACATATTTTTTCTTAAAAATAACTATGTGTTTTCTTTACACCAATTGATTCCTCTCATTATTTTGTACGTAAAAGTATTAAGATAAGATAATCGAAAAATGAATATTTACTAGATATTTTACGGTTTATGTAGAATTAAGAAATTATTTCAAGCCTCATAACTCAAAAAGTACTTAACGAAAAGGCACTTAATTATAGTGTTTTGGAAAGCTCTTGAGATAAGCTACAAGAATGTGCAAAAATATATAGGGTGTTCTATTTAAAAAAATTGAAGTGACCTTCACGTGACCTTCAAATGACTCTTGAAGGTCAAACCAATGATACCATCTTATGGCCCCTTCGAAACCAAACCACTTTTGTCTGAAACATTTTTCTCTCCCGAGCTTGGTTTTCGAGATATTCGACTGGTCGGATTAAAATGAAACACCCTGTATGTATATATATATACATATATATATATTGTTTAATACATTTCAGAGCCTAATTCTTTATCTATCTTAATTTGTTATATATATATATATATATATATATATATGGATATATATATTTCACGTCAACCGGATCACTTGTCTGCCTAAAATTTGAAGCGACCTACAAAGATGTTCGATGGCTCAAAAAATTAGTCTTTACTAATACTTTCGAAAGTCATGTGCCCCGTTTTGAAATTCAAAATGGCGGATCCAATATGGCGACTGAAAGTGTGAAAATTAATAAAAAGCTAATCTTAACTTGAGAGTTACATTACTGAAATTCAAAATGGCGTATCCAATATGGTTGCAGAAACCATAAAAAGACTACTTAATTTAAAAATCAAATTATTACTGTGGTTACTACTCTAACGTTTTTTTCAGAGTAGTTAGTGAGCAATCCCATCGGTAACTCAGTGAGCTTTAATATTATATTTTCTCCAGCAGTCTTTTAAGAAAGTTGATGAAAATTTCCCAACTTTCTTAAAATCAAATGTTGTCTTCTCCAATAGTTCTTTTCAGGATAGTTGGTGAGCGAATACTATAGAATCTATAGTATAGGTTGCTCAGAGAGTTATTGTGGTGGCTTCCCTAACGATCTTTTTCAGGATAGTTAGTGAGCATTTCCATCGGTAACTTAGTGAGCTATCGATATATTTTCTCCAACAGTCCTTTTCATAGTTGCTGAAAATTTCTTTTTCGCGGTTCAGTAAGCTGGTGTTGCTTCTCCAACAGTCCTTTTCAGGATAGGTGGTGAACTAATATCATATCAGGTTACTCAGAAAGTTACTGTGGTGGTTTCAACGGTCCTTTTCAAATTGACTGCCCTTACCTTTGACTATCGGATTCCTAATTAGTAGACTTTTTAAAAAATAATCTATAAAATATTAATTAGAGAAAATGGAAAAGAAACGCAAAGACGCTACAAATGAACCAAAAAAGTTATCTTCCAATAGATGTTCTAACCCATTAAGAAGGGATGGTCATATCGGTAAAAGTCTGAGAAACATTTCAGAGAGTATCTCTAAAATGTTCCCAAACCTAAGTCTGAACGCAAAAATTTGCAGCCAATGCCGAAAAATGTGTAATGAGACAAAGACAAGGGATTCCTCATTTTGTGAGGACACTGAAGATTCGGATTTCAATGATAATGATCATTCTCCAAGTAAAAAAATTTGTTTGTCCAGAGAACAACAATTAGAAGATCTTTTGGAAGGTTTAAAACATAAATTTAAAAATTTACCTGAGAACGATCCCCTCCGAGTAAGTATACTCACAATAGCTCCAGAATGTTGGAGTATTCGTCAAATAGCTGAAGAATTCCAGGCTTCCTATAGAATGGTCAAACAAGCAAAAGATCTTAGAAAATCGAGCAGAGTTTTAGCAATACCGCCACTAAAAAAAGGAAGGAATTTACTTGATAAAACAGTTTCCAAAGTGATTGAGTTTTACAAAAATGATGAGAACAGTCGTATAATGCCGCACAAAAAGGAGACTGTCACTGTACGTATTAATGATCGTAAGGAAAAAAAGCAGAAGCGTTTATTATTGAGTGACATTAAAGTACTGCACACTTGCTTCAAAAAGAAATATCCTTTATTTCCTATTGGTTTGACCAAATTTGCTGAACTTCGGCCAAAATGGTGTGTCCTTGCTGGTACTTCAGGAACACATAATGTATGCGTTTGCGTTATTCATCAAAATGTTAAGGCGATGATCGATGCTGCAGGTTTGGAAACATTCAGCAAAAATTTAAAAACTATCTTAAACAACTCTGATGATTGCATTCGTTTCATTCTTTGTGATAAACCTAAAGATACCTGTCATGTGCTTCAATGCAAAGATTGTCCTAAACTAGAAAATTTTTCTGATCTTCTGTTAGGAATATTGAATCAAAACAATATTCGGCAAGTAATTTTCAGTAAATGGCAATTTACTGATCGATGCACTTTAAGACAAGAATGTCTTCCAACCGAAGATTTCGTAGAAGAACTTTGCGAAAAGCTAAAAGAACTAATTTCTCACGATTTCATTTCGAAAGCTCAGTCAAAATTCATTTCTAATAAGAAGGAAAATTTACAAGAAGACGAGGTATTACTTCATTGCGATTTCGCTGAAAATTACGCTTACGTTTTACAAGACGCAGCACAGGGCTTTCATTACAACAATGATTAGTGCACAGTTTTCACAGTTTTGTTTTATTACCGTTCTGGTGAACAATTAGAACATCAAAGCATCATTTTACAGTCAGATAGCACAACTCATGACGCAGCTGCTGTATATATAATGCAGCAAAATGTGATACCAATAATTAGAAAAATTTGTTCAAAATTTAAAAAAATCATTTACGCTACTGATGGTGCTAAACAGCACTTTAAAAATAGATACCAAATGAGTAATTTAATGAATCACAAGGACGATTTCGACGCAGAAACCGAATGGCACTTTCATGCTACAGCACATGGTAAAGGACCATGTGACGGTCTTGGAGCTTCTCTGAAAAGGGAGCCGACTAATTATAGCCTACAAGTACATCAGAATAATGCTATATTGAATTCAACTAGGCTCTTCACTTGGGCAAAGGGAAAATTTGAAAATATTAAATTCTTTTATTACTCTAAAGAACATCATCAAAAGACAAAAAAATTTTTGAATAAAAGGTTTTCTACAGCTCCAGCTGTCACTAACATTCAAATGAGCCACGCATTTATACCGATATCAAATAAAGTATTGAAAGTAAAAAGGTATTCTGCTGCGAAGGATATCATTTCTACTGTGCAATATTGAAGCAAAAGAACCTAAAAACCTATTTTTTATTGTAGACTATGCCATGATTCATTATTAAGAACATTTAATACCATCAATATAAAAAAAAACTGAAAGTATTTACGTGAACACACGTTTATGAGAAGACAATATACCTTGCAGATTTTTAACTACTTTCAAAATTTGAAACATCAGTTACTGGTATAGAACCGAATCCACCCAGATTCAACATCATAGACACTGAAAATTCATTACCAAGCCATTTCAAAACCGAATCAATATTTAAAAACATGATTACGTTAAATTATGTAGATTTTTCTCCAATTTTCAGGCTTTCAGCCGCCATATTGGATCAGCCATCTTGGATTTCAGTAATACAACTCTAGGATTGTGATCAGAGACACTGAAAACTCCTTTCTAAGCAATTTCAACGCCAATGTAATTTTGAAAAAGGAGATACTGTGGAATTACGTAGGCTATTCAATAATTATTCATCCATTCAGCCGCCATATTGGATCCGCCATTTTGAATTTCAAAACGGGGTACATGACTTTCGAAAGTACTAGTAAAGACTAATTTTTTGAACCATCGAACGTCTTTGTAAGTCGCTTCAAATTTTGGGCAGACAAGTGATCCGGTTGACGTGAAACGTCCCATATATATATATATATATATATATATATATATATATATATATTTATATATATATATAGTTTATATATATATATATGTTGTTGATATATATATATATATATATATATATATATATATATATCAACAACATCTTTAGGCAATAGAATAACATCAATTATCATTAACATTTCTTTCAAGTTTTTGAATGTATGAATAAAATCAGAAATAGCGTATAAACTCGAAGGATTGTATAGGTGAGGAATGCTGTACACCATTTTGTTTTTTTTTGCAACTGAATCCGAGTTCATTTAAAATGTCACGATTACCCATATCAAACCAAACAAATCACAACAAGGCCACTTTTCTCACATCGTTCTAATATGCTTAATATAATTTCCTTGATACTTTTGTTATGTGTCTGTAAGGGTGTAAAATACATTTTAATTTTCTTTTAAACAGTAAAACAATAAAACGCGAGTTACAAGCATCAATTTCCTTTTTCCTTCCAAAACTTTTTTTTCGGGCTCGGATATAAAATCATACCTTAAACAAAAGAATAAATTTGGAAGTCCCTCCCACAATTCTTCGAGGATTTCTCTACCAATGACAATCTGTTCAAGGAAAAGATTAGAACCTATACGACCGTCATCTAAACAAATACCGGAAATCACGAAAATTGCCATTCAGACATTCTAAAGAAAGAATCAATCCCCTTTCCGAGATACATCCGAGCCCGTTACTTTTACTCACATCAGTAGCAAATAATTTTTCATTAACAAACAAAGCTTTAAAACTTTTTTACAATTTAATTTTCCTCATTCTTTTCCCCTTCCTCTTTTTCTTTCGCATCGTTCCTCTCCGTCTTTTGAAAAACATTTTTTTCAGAATTTTCACTAAATCTTCCGAAATTTTCCCTTTTTCTATCAAAACTCTCCCCTTGAATAATTTTAACCGCCTTTGCTCTCTCGATAGTCAAATTCAGAGAAGTTATCCCCTCTAATTGTAGAGTTTCTCCTCAAAAAGTTGTTCGAAAGAGCTGAAATAAATTGTGCGCACGCTATTTTGTCTCTTACCACGTAGGGACACTCCGGATAAGCTAAACGCGATAATCTTTCTAGCTCGGCACCGAAAGAAGCCAAATCTTCCCCGAATTTCTGTTTGCGATTCGTAAAAAGCGAATAATAATTTTGCGTCAAATTTCCCTCTCCGAAAAGAAGTTCAAGTTTAGATTTCAATTCCGAGAAACTCAGACTTTCGAAATCCTCTACATTTTCCAAAACCGTTCGCGCTTTACCCCTTAAACTCGCGGCCAAAACAATTGTTCTCGTCGAATCGTCCCAATTATTTGCACGCGCGATCAAAAGAAATTGGGAGAGGAACTCTCGCAGCGGAACTTTTCCGTCAAAAATATCGGGCTTCAATTTGAAGCCCGTTCTCCCATGAAAATCATTTGATACATCCCCACAAGCTCTAATATTGGAAGGACTTAGCTGTGACTGAGACTGGCTCCTTCGCAGAAGCTGCAGCTCCTCATCTTGCCGGCGAAGCGTTGCGGCGATTTCTTCTTCTCGCCGCGCCTGCTCCTCTCGCATACGCCGTATCTCAAGAAGGATGGCCTGCAGAGCCGTCGTCTCCGTGGCCGTCGTCTCCGTAGCCGCCGACTCCGACGCCGCCGATTCCATCGCTCTCGGTTCCGACGGCGACTCGGAATGCTCGCGCCTCCTCCTTTTAGCAGCAAGTGTTGCCATCGCACTTTTCACTTTTGCCCGAGCACTTTCAAACTCTATCGTCCGTCTAGTCCGGTTTATCCCGGACGAGCCCCCAAAATGTTACGCTCGGGGCGAGGACTTCGATATATATCGAAGGGCGCGCGCTAAAGAAATCGGCTGTCATGGACCGCGTCAAATGAATTAGCACTTTTTAAGAAAACACGGGAACTTTATTAGGCAACACAATAACACAGAACATAGAACACAGAATTATAACACAACGGAGCGGCTCGTATGTAACGCGTCCGGATAGCTTGACAGCTATTTCCCGACTAAATGACAGCCGCAACTGTCAACAACCTCTTGACAACGGACTTCTTCGCTTTTCACGACAGACTCGACCGCGACTCGAGCCAGGGGCGTAACACTATGTATGTATAAAAGTGATGCAAGAGTTACATGAAGAATTGAGGTAATAAAAACTTACGGAATAACAATAAAAGCGAACGAGATAAAAATAGCACGAGTAACGAGGATTCGAGCTCGAGAATTGGAACCTTCTTTCACTATTATTTTTCTCTCGCTTGCATCTATTACTGTCTCGCTCGCTCCTATTACTGTCTTGCTCGCTCCTATTATTGCCTCACTCGCATCTATTACTGTCTCGCTCGCTCTCGATTCTTGGGTCCGCTTATCTTTTCGAGCTGTCTATCACGATTGTGAAGTATGACGGAGAAAGCAAGACCATGAGTAGAGAGCGAGCGAAATGATTTATCATCAAAGAGTTCCGAAGTCTTTTACAATCGGTTTCTTCGCTTCCTCTATCCATTTGCAATTCACGAAAAAATGTGAACATTTTATAAAATAAAAATTGAAACTTTTATTTTTAATTCCATCGGTTTGAAAATAATTTTAATGAATTAATGAGACTTTTGGGATTAAAATGATATCAAGCACAGCGTAAATCGAATAATTTTTAATTAGATAATACAAGTTTTATAATTATATATTTAACTAAATTTATGCTACTTATATCGAATATATATCAGAAAATAAACTGCATATTCGTGAATATTATAAATAAAGTATCTTGTCACATATTTCTATAATTGAAATTAATTACAGGTATATAATTCACAAACTTTGTAAAATTATATGTATTATAATATGACCCAAGCACGCCAAGTTTTTGTAAGTCGTTTTACTCTTAATTTTTTTAGTTCCAAATTTATTTGGAACTTATTTTGAAAATCATTTTCATTTTATCGAGAATCTAATACATATGCAAGATTGAATTTGTGACAAATATTTCAAATGACAAATCCCTATCAATTGCTTCAATGTACTTGGTTAATTAATTATTGATTCCATATTTAGTTTTGATTTTTTTTAGGAAAATTATATATATTTTTTGAGAGAAAATTTTAATAAATTATTTATTATAAGGGTATCTTTTTATTAAACGTTTTGTTGCATACAAGGTGAAATATTTTTTATGTACTTGGCGTATTTTTTACCTTTGTAAAGTTTTTTTTAGAGGGATTTCACACCTTTTTGTAAAATTTATTTATATATCTTTTCTACAAAAAATATACATGCATTTTTAGCACTTCGAGGCCAGATACACTTTTGTACTACTAAATCATTTATTAATTGCCATCCGGTATATTACTATATATTACACATCAAAATTATTGATTTAATTAAATTTTTATTACATATTTACTATTACAGATTTCATTATTATTGCATTCTTTATTATAAAATAAAATTTTGTTTTACATATGAAGAAAATTTTAGAAGTTCAGATTTAATTGATAAAAATAAGACATGCTGCAATTCTGCCATTGTATTAGATTTCTATCTTAAACAAAATGAAATTTAAATTGAAATTTAGCCAGTACTAGGTTTAAAGAGAAAAAAAGAAGTATGTAATAAATAAATAATAATATAATTACCATAAAAGGTTAATATAAGTTTGTTGCGTATCGTAATAAATATTATTTTATAAGGCAGCATCAACATATATAGTCCATCCTCCCACAACTTAAAATATATTTCCAGTTTTACAAATATGATATTACTCTTTTCCTACTTCCATGCAATATCTAAACCTTATTTTTACAAGTAATCTATTCATATAAGTTATGATTACGCAGAAAAAGATTATTTATGTACATAATTATATATATGTATGTATATTTATAACTCTACAGGGTGTCCGTCGATTTTCGATCTTAACGAAATAAATAAGTAGATTGGCTCAAATTAAGAAAAAATGATCTATATTGTTTTGAGATTGTCGCAATAATTACGGAAAAATTAAATAAAGGAGATCAGCCAATCTGCTTGAGTAGAAGCGCGCGGCGACGAGAGTCACCCCACTGTAATCCGATACTAGTCGTGCCGCAAAGTGGTGGGCGGGTCGCTCGAGACATGATGGTGATTTGCGATATATCGCAATACCGCGCCGAAAAATGACCCATCCTTTTAGTGGCGAGAAAATGATGCGCTATCATTTCTACACCACCTTGCAGTAGATAGCATGGTGCGCTTTTTTTATAGTGGTTTCCCCCATAGGCCTATTCCACTCTCAATTTGAAAATTATTCAAAATGCTACTACTATACGCTGAATACATCATAAATGTAAAAAATTAATGGTGACAGTACCTTTACAAAAATTGATCCGTGATTGAAAACCCTTCGATAAAATGTATTGCACAGATGCGTACTGCGTACGCCAGCAGCACGCAACTACAGCTGAGCGGACAATCATAGTGCGCAGGCGTCGAACTCACACGTACTCTTACATTCACATGTCCGCTCAGCTGTCAGCTGTAGTTGCGTGCTGCTAGTGTACAGTCTTGCAACAGCGTGCGAGAGCTAAGATGTTTTAATAAAAATCTTGTGTTCGCGTAGTAAATTAACAGTGAAAATGAGGTATACTCTGCAGGAATATACGGATATGATTGTGGCATACGAACTAGCGGGAGAAAATACTTATCGTGCGGCCGCAATTTATATGGAATCATTTCCCAGGCGTTAACGAAAACCAAGTGGCCATATAATTTTGTGTTGTGCAATAATTATGTGAAACTGCGTGTCGTGCATAATATCAGGATAATTGGTCCAGCAGTGCGCCTTCGTGTACAAGATGAAGAAAGGATTCGTGAAGCATTTTATCATCGTATCATTATCAACGTGTGCAATACATTTTATCGAAGAATTTTCAATCACGGATCAATTTTTGTAGTAGTAGTAGTAGTAGTAGTAGTAATAGTAGTAGTAGCTTTATTTACGGACTCCCCTCAGGGTTGCCGTCTCATCAATACAATCATCATACATTTCGTATCTTCACAATTTCATACCTCCTCTCCTTTCCATCCTCTTCACCAAAACCCTTACTACTCTACACATCCTTCTTATAAAATAATAAACTAATAATAAAATATATAAACTTAACATTTAAAAATAAAAACTCACATCCCTCCGCGCTCCTGACCGACTAGCGGCCTTACATCCTTCCTTTTACCCTCTCTCTCCCTTCGTCCTCTTTTCCATTCTAACTCTTTATCTCTCATCCATACCTCACACACTCAGTTTACATTTTCCCTATCATTCCTTCTCCTTACGTTCCGTTACTCCCATCATTTCCTACACTCTTCATCCACACATCCCTAATCGCTCTCTCTACCTGTCCTTCCGTATAATCTAACATTTGATACACTCCGCCCTCCGCGATCCTGATCGACTTGTGCCCTTACAATCCTTCCTTTTACCCTCACCCACCCTCCGTCCTTCTCTCCACTCTACCTTTTGTCTCCCTCATACTCTATCCTCGCTTTTCCATACCCTAACACACATTACACACATTACCTGCATTGCATACATATCCCTTCTCTCTCCTACACCGATCCTGACCGCCTGCGGCCTTACAAAAGTCCTTTTTCCCCTCTCCCTTCCCTCAACCTTCCCTCTGTACCTCCTACCACCTCCTTTCCTCCACCTGTTCCTAACCCACATTACATCTATCGCATACCTTACATACTTAATCCTCCTCCCCTCCTATACCGATCCTGACCACCTGCGGCCTTACAAAGTTCTTTCCCCTCTCTCTCCCTTCGACCTCCCCTCTGCATCCTTATATCATCTCCTATTCCTCCTTCTCTTTCCCACATCGCCTCTTCTCCCTGTATTCTCCAGGAAAACAACTTCCCCCCTTCTCCCGGCCCTCCTCCCCCATCTCCATCCTCTTAGTGTCTCTTCATTCTTCCTCCCCATTTCCCTCCTTCACCCTCCATATCTTGAAAATCCTGTTCCGTTTTTTCCGTCAATCTGCTATCAGAGATTGTGTGCGCAGATCTTGCTCGATTTTGTTATTAATTTGCTATCAAATTGCGTCGCACAGATCCTGTTAACTTTCTGCCATCAATTATATCTGCAGACTTTATTCGATTTCTGCCGATAATTTGACATCAAATTTCATTGCTCAGATCTTGCTCAGTTTCTGCCGATAATTTGTTGTTAAATTGCGCCGCACAGATCCTGTTCAATTTCTGCCATAAATCTGCCATCAGTTATATCAGCAGGCTCTACTTGATATCTGAAAATTTGATATTAAATTTCATTGCGCAGATCCTGTTCGGTTTCTGTTGACAATCTGTTGTTAAATTGCGCCACACAGATTCTGTTTAATTTCTGATATCAATCTGCCATTAGTTATATCAACAAGTTCTGCTTGTTTCTGTTGACAACCTTTTATTTAGTCATGTGAATATATTTTGTTGTATTTCTGCTGACATGCTAGCAACATAATCGAATATATCAGTTTTTTTATACAAACTGTAATCTTTTTGCCTTTAAAATTTGTAATGGGCATTTGATGAAAATCTGTTCTAACAAATTTGGCTATCAGGGTATATAATTATAAAACTTGTATTATCAGACTAATGAAAATTATAATTATAATAATTTACGCCGTGTTTGATTTTAATCGCAAAAATCTCATTAATTCATTAAAATTATTTTTAAACCGATGAAATTAAAAATAAAAGTTTCAATTTTTATTTTATAAGATGTTTACATTTTCGTGAATTGCAAATGGATAGAGGAAGCGAAGAAACCGATTGTAAAAGATTTCGAAACTCTTTGATGATAGATCATCTCGCTCGCTCTCTACTCATGATCTTTCTCCGTCACACTTGACAATCGTGATAGACAGCTCGAAAAGATAAGCGGACCCAAGAATCGAGAACGAGTGAGACAGTAATAGATGCGAGCGAGACAATAATAGATGCGATAGAGAACCTCTAGGAGAGAGAATGGATAACTGATCATGTGATCAAGCCTTTTCATGATTGGCTGGTAGAAAATGTATCAATTTTAGCTATTGCACCGTCAATGCAAAATATGGTAACACATAAATAGGTTATATCTCGAGCATAAAAGATGTCAAAGTCGATTGATTAATTAATAATAATCATTTTTAAATAGAATTGTTTGCTTATTATAAAAGTTTTGATAAAATAGGAGTCGGTATGAATTCTTCTCTGTTTTCGGTTCTTGTCTTCTCCCTTTCTGTGACGTTTTGCTCTTTTCTTTCTTTTTTTCTCCCCCCCCCTTTTATATTTCACTCGTCTCATATCGGCGATTAGGCCCTCAGTTCGGCGCCTTACATCGAAACGCTAAGTCGTGCTTAACTTGCTCTCCTTTCGATTGTTCTGTATTCCGCGATTTCTTTTTTTTTAATTTATAGACCGGTTCTTTTCTTTTAATTTGTAGACCGGATTTCTTTTCTTTTAATTTATAGACCGGTATGTAATCAATTCTTATTCTAATAATTCTAATATTTTCTTTTTAATGTATTAATTTCAATTTTAATCATCATGGAGGATTTATTTCTGTTCTGTTAGTTTAATGACATATTTCGCATTCTATTTTTTATATTTTTTCTTTTTTTTTCTTTTTCCTGTAGCTTGTCACGTTTATCTAAGTTTTCTCACATAACATGGACCATTACTTTCCAAGGAGTCATTGATTTTGGTATCTCTGGCTTTTTTTCACTTGGAATCAATTTTGGACCTGTGTGGGAGTTCTTTCATGGCTTTTGTCTTCCGAGGGGAGCAGTTGGTTTTTCACGACACACATGAAATATGGAGCGTTCTTTGCGTTCGGCTTTCAACGTCATTCGGACGATCAATATTAATGCGTTGCGTATTTTATTTGATTTTTTAATTTTATTTAATTCGTTGAACCATCCGTCTTTATGTGCTTCTGATTTTTTGACTTTCTTTTTACCGTTTAATTTGAGTTGCGTTCTTTATTTATATTATATCTATGACTTTTAATATTAATTTAAATTTGTTTATTACTTCGTGTTTTGACATTGAAAAGGATCCGAATGCAAGGATCGAAACGCAGTGTTTGTTTTATTTAACTTAAATAAACATATCTTTCGGTGGTTAAATTTTAAATCTACCGTTTAATTTTTTGCACTTATTCAACCTTTGTGCTGGTCCATGTAGCCTTTAATTGTTCTTTGTTTAGTGATTTTATCCAACGGACCTTTATTTCAGTATATTAATTTTAAAATAGAAGTGTTTATTAATAATTATAAATAAAACTTAATACATAAACTTTTTAACAAAGGTACGTTTAGACGTGTCGAAAGTATAAATTTACTGTTAACAGGATTATTTTTGTAATACTAGGACTGTGAATTAATTTCGAGGGATGTTTTTGTAAATTCAAGGCTTTATTGTGAAAAATTGTGTACATTATTATTTTTCAAAGTGTTGTCCATCGCTAGCCACTACTTTTTCCCATCTTTCTGGCAGCATACGAGTTCCGCGTCGGAAGAACAACTCATCTTTTGATGCTATCCACCAATTGATCCAATTTTTCGTATCTTCGTAAGATTGGAAGTGCTGCTTAGTGCCAGGCCATGGATCGGAATAAGTAGTAATCCGATGGAGCAATATCTGGTGAAAAATATATGATGGGTGGGATAAAACATCCCATTTCAACGTTTCTAAGTATTTTTTGACTACATGAGCAATATGTGATCGAGCGGTGCCATGTTGAAAAATTACTTTATCGTGCCTTTACTCGAATTGCAGTCGTTTTTCCTTCAATGCACGACTCAAACGCATCAATTGTGTTCGGTAGTGTTCACCAGTGATGGTTTCATTCGGTTGAAACAGCTCATAGTACACAACACCAAAGCTGGTTCCACCAAATACAGAGCATGAGCTTCGAACCATGAATATTCGTCGAAACCAATACTCACACGTTTTTACCGATGGAGTATGTTCATCGTAAGTTTTCAACAGCATTCGATGACTTTCAGCAGCACTTTTCTTTGAATTAAACAGGAAAAATAAAACTTCCCGCAAATAGTTTTGTTGGCTCGTAATTCGACATCTTCGGAACTGAGAAAAAATATATTGTTTACACATCAGCAAAATGACACATAATAAAAAGTAAAGCCTAATGACAGAGCTATATAGTTACAGAAGTGTTCGATGCGATATAGCATAAGTTACGCCATTTATTGTAAATCCCTCAAAATTAATTCGCAGTCCTTATAAATATTGAAATATCTGTTAATTTGATGACACAAAATTTGTTGTCAGCTAATTTATTGTTTTATTACAGAAAACGTTATTTACTATGCCATCGAGTTGCTCTGCATACAAATGTTTTAATAATAGTGATCAAGGATATTCTTTATTTAGATATCCGCAGGAATATATTAATGCAAAAATGCATTGCTGCAGTTGGAAGATGCAAAAATTGGTTATTCAATAATTCTCAAAAACTTTGCGAGATTAGTTGCAATGTGCTCTGATTTTGAAGTTTGAAAAAATAAATATATGTAACAATATATTTTATTGTTGGAAATTAAAGTACATTTATGTGATTTTCTCTCTTTAGATACATTTTTTGCCATCAGAAATTGAATTCGTTGCTAAACGTAAATAAGTAAAATTTGACTCAGTTCCTTTTCGTTTTTACACATGTTCTTCGGAGAATCAAGAAAACTATAGAAAATTAAGGAAAAAGCAGAACTATAAAAGTTGTCCTTACCAGCGAGAAAGAAAACAAAATGATTATTGTGTTCTACATCTTTCTCGTGACATAAAAATAAAATGAAGTATTAGATGATAAACAGAAGGATTTAATAGAAGAAATACGCAGAGAAAATGATATCTTGAGAACAATTATTTCTCTTCTTCAAAACATATTACAAAATAGAAAAGAGTTTTTAAAGAGAATTTTGTAAAAAATTGTGGCAAATTTTTGTAAAAATCCTATTATTATAACAATTTTTAATTAACTTTAACTGTGTAGTTGTAAAATAAATTTATTATAAAAAAAACTTAACATTATCTTTATTAATTGAAAATATGTAATGTATAGATAACATATATATACAGGGTGTCCCATTTTAAATAATCCAATCAAATATTTCGAAAACCAAGCCCGGGAGGGAAAAATGTTTCAGACAAAAGTTGTTTGGTTTCGAAGGGGCCATAAGATGATATTATTGGTTTGACACTGAAGAGTCATTTGAAGGTCACGTGAAGGCACCTCAATTTTTTAATTGCATCCCTTATTTTTTATTACATATTATTGTAGCTGACTGAGCTTTCCAAAACACTATAATTAAATGTTTTTCCGTTAAGTACTTTTCGAGTTATAAGGCTAGAATAATATCTTAATTTTACATAAATGATAAAATATCTAGTAAAATATTCATTTTCGATTATCTTACCTTAATACTTTTAGTACAAAATAATGAGAGGAATCAATTGGTATAAAGAAAAAACAGTTGTTTCGAAGAAGAAATATGTAATTTGTAATTAACAATTCCATATTTTTTCTTAGAAACAATTGTATGTTTTCTTTACACCAATTGATTCCTCTCATTATTTTGTACATAAAAGTATAGGTAAAATAATCGAAAATGTTTTTAAAATGATATTTTTATGGTTTGTATGTAAAATTAAGAAATGATTGCCCCATACCCCGAAAAGCACTTAGTGAAAAAAATTTAATTTTTTTTTTTTGGGAAAGCTCTCGCGGGAAGCTACAAGAATATGCAATAAAAAATAGGGCCAATTTAAAAAATTTAAGGTGACCTTTGCGCCATCTACAAATGATTATTCAAAGCAATGGCACCATCTTATATCCCCCTCGAAACCAAACAACTTTTGTCTGAAACATTTTTCCCTCCCGGGCTTGGTTTTCGAGATATTTGACTGCATTGTTTAAAATGGTATATATATATATTGTTACGTCCGCGGCGGGGATTTCGATATATCGAAGGGCGCACGCTAAAGAGGACGGCTGTCGAGGACCGCGCGAAATGAACGAACACCTTTAAAGATACACGGGAACTTTATTAGGCAACACAATAACACAGAACACAGAATACAAAGAATAATAACACAACGGAGCGGCCCGTAAGTAAAACGCGTCCGGAAAGCTTGACAGCTATTTCCCGACTCCAAATGACAGCCGCAACTGTCAACAACTTCTTAGCAACGCGATCTTCAGCCGAACGTCACGGGTGTCCAAGTAATCCGCAGGAAAGGAACACGGGGACGCAACAATATATATATACATATATATATATACAGGGTGATTCAAAATAAGTATAGTGTCCGTGAAATGACATATTCTTGAGTCAATTTTAAGACGATTTTTCCTTTAGCAAAATTTCGTCCGACGCTTAGTTTTCGAATTATTAAAAAAAGTAATTAACTTATAACGGGTCGGATACAAGAGGCAGGCAAGGGTGGCGCGAGTCACCGTCAGATGCGGGTGCTCACACGGGGCGATCGCTGCGATCAGCTGGTCGCTACATACACACACATGCGAATACATAATTCTCATTCTCTCTCTCTCTCTCTCTCTCCTTCTTCTCTCTCTCTCTCTCTCTCTCTCTCTCTCTCTCTCATTTGCTTATTTGAAGTTATTATTGTTCTTACTAAAATTATTATTTATTTTTTATTGTTACACATTTTCACTTAAATTATTTTCTTATTCTATTGTACCGTTTTTTTTTTTTTTTTTTTTTTTTACGAGAGAGGGGAAAATGCATTTTATGTATACTCATCGGGCGATCCGATGAGTTATGGGACTCGAGTACCAAGTCGAATTACCAACTCGGTACTCCCTACCCACTAAAAACCCCTCTCTTTCGCTAATTTTCTCTAACACTGTTTATTTGACATTCCGAAATTTGTTTTCACACAACACCAAAGAATAGTTATTATTACCTTGTTCGATGTATTGCTGTAATTTCTTGAGAAATGAATTTTCCAATAGATCGTACTTTCATTCAAATTGAACGTAGATATCACGTTTTAAAGAACAGAGATCCACACTAAATAATTAATCGAAAATTCTTTTTTCTTTTATAAACTGTATTCTTTTATAAACTTCAACATAATCACATTCATTCACTCACTCGATAAGACGAGAAATTTACCAATGACTCTATCACTAATCACTATAAATCACTGTCGAATAATCACTGTTGACCATTAAAAATCACTCGATTAAAGAAAGATACACGTTATTACATGACGTGACGACGCGACAACGTGACGATATTTACCTGGTGACAGCAAACTGTTTTTGGTTATGCTAGGTTGCGGTAGGTTAAAGTAACAGCGCTGTCGAGCGTGAACATGTGCTTGATTGAAGACGCGCCAATTTAGCGTATAATATTATTATCATATGATATTTATATATTGTATGATATCTGTTTTAAAATTAATTAAATCATCTGATTAAAAATCAATAGTAATATGAAAATAATATGAAAAAATATCATAAGGTCTGGTTTCAATCTCTCTTGGCTTTTTCTTATAGTTTTAAAAATGTAAGAAGATGTTCCAAATGTTCAGAAATATTGGTCACTCTGAATTTGTTTTTAAAACCATAAGAAAAAGCCAAGAGAGATTGAAACGCCAGAATTTAATGATATTATTTCATATTATTTTCATATTATTATTGATTTTCAACAGTTTAATAAATATTTAATAATAATAAGTAAATAAATTTAATATTAATATTAATATTTAATAATAATAAATAAATATTTGTTATAGTCTCACTGACTATAACCTACATATAATTAAAAGATTGTGCAACACCATAAAATACTCTTGGTAAATGCGACACCGAGCATTCACCTTATCAAACCGCTGTCTCAGCGAACTACGCGCGAGTCCACCGGAAACGCGAAAACGTCAGCGAAGAGATTCGACTTTGAACCTCCTTCGCTTGCATTTTGACTTGACCGCCACGAAAACCCTCCATGACCAAGGATGGTCATGTTGCTGGGCGACCCCCACCAAAATTACCCCAAAATTTGGGGCAATAAAGCCGTCCACCGCGAGACCGCGGCGGACAGTCGTTAATCAAAAATCAGATAAGAAAAGTGCGGAATTAGAGGGCAAATCGTTTTTATTTTACGTCGAGAACATATTGTCAAAATATAAAATTAATAAGTGAATAATAAATATTACTTGTGAACTACGGATTTTGAAGAGTACTTGCGTCTTCGGCAACCTTCCACATCCTCGTGCCGCTCCGGGCACAACATATTTAATATTAATAATACTATTTAATAATAATAAATAAATATTTAATGTTAATAATAATATTTAAGAATATTTAATAATAATATTTAATATTAATAATAAATAATATTTAACATTAACAGTAAAAGTATTAAACATTTATTTATTCTAATTAATTTTAAAACAAATCTCATACGATGTATAAATGTCATATGATAATATTATACGCTAAATTGTCGCGTCTTCAATAAAGCACATGTTCACGTTCGACAGCGCTGTTAGTACCTTAACCTACCGCAACCTAGCCTAACCAAAAACTGTTTGCTGTCACCAGGTAAATATCGTCACGTTGTCGCGTCATCACGTCATGTAATAACGTTGTGTTTTTCTTTAATCGAGTGATTTTTAATGGCCAACAGTGATTATTCGATAGTGATTGATAGTGATTAGTGAGAGAATCATTGATAAATTTCTCGTCTTATCGAGTGAGTGAATGAATGTGATTATGTTGAAGTTTATAAAAGAATAAAGTTTATAAAAGAAAAAAGAATTTTCGATTAATTATTTAGTGTGGATCTCTGTTCTTTAGAACGTGATATCTACGTTCAACTTGAGTAAAAGTACGATCTATTGGAAAATTTATTTCTCAAGAAATTACAACAATACGTCGAACAAGGTAATAATAACTATTCTTTGGTATTGTGTGAAAACAAATTTCGGGATGTCAAATAAACAGTGGTAGAGAAAATTAGCGAAAGAGAGGGGTTTTTAGTGGGTAGGGAGTACTGAGTTGATAATTCGACTTGGTACTCGAGTCCCATATAACTCACCGGATCGCCCGGTGAGTATGCATAAAATGCATTTTCCCCTCTCTCGTAAAAAAAAAAAAAAAAAAAAACGGTACAATAGAATAAGAAAATAATTTAAGTGAAAATGTGTAACAATAAAAAATAAATAATAATTTTAGTAAGAGTAATAATAACTTCGAGTAAGCAAATGAGAGAGAGGGAGAGAGAGAAGGAGAGAGAGAGAGAGAGAAAGAGAGAGAGAGAGAGAGAAGGAGAGAGAGAGAGAGAGAAGGAGAATTATGTATTCGCATGTGTGTGTATGTAGCGACCAACTGATCGCAGCGATCGCCCCGCGTAAGCACCCGCGTCTGACGGTGACTCGCGCCATCCTTGCCTGCCTCTTGTATCCGACCCATTATAAGTTAATTGCTTCTTTTAATAATTCGAAAACTAAGCGTCGGACGAAATTTTGCTAAAGGAAAAATCGTCTTAGAATTGACTCAAGAATATGTTATTTCACGGACACTATACTTATTTTGAATCACCCTGTATATATATATACAGGGTGGGCCAGATAAAGTGTTACAGTTTAATATCTTTGAAACGGCTAGATGGATCTTAATGTTCTTGAATTCGATTTTCTCGATTTGATGTGCTTTTTCACGTGGACTTATTTTCATTTTCCGCAATCGGCCCTTTGTGGGGTGGGGGGCACCAAGCTCCGTTTTTTTAAATGGCACCTTCCCAAAAAATTAATATTAATGGATTCTATGTTGAAAAGAAGTAATTTTTATTCGAAAAAATTTTTTTTACAATTATTAATTTCCGAGCTACAATTATTCAAAATTTTTCGGAGCGCCGAACTTCACACTTATGTGAAACAGTGTTTATACTCTCAACCTTAGGCAGTTGTGATCTAACACCTTTAGATTTCTTTTTATGGGGATACATAAAGGAAAAAGCATTTAGCACAGTTTCTACTACGAGAGAAGAATTGAAGGAACGAATTCGGACTGCTTGCGCATCAATTACACCAGCTATGCTATTCAGTGTTCGCAGAAATATTATCGAAAGATTACTTAAATGCTTGGAAGTACATGGTATGCTTTTTGAACACTTATTAAAATAAAAGTTACTTTTTTTCAACATAAAATCCTACTATAGACTAAGATTATAAACACTGTTTCACATAAGTGTGAAGTTCGGCGCTCCGAAAAATTTTGAATAATTGTAGCTCGGAAATTAATGATTGTAAAAAAAATTTTTTCGAATAAAAATTACTTCTTTTTCAACATAGAATCCATTAATATTAATTTTTTGGGAAGGTGCCATTTAAAAAACGGAGCTTGGTGCTCCCCACCCCACGAAGAGTCGATTGCGGAAAATGAAAATAAGTCCACGTGAAAAAGCACATCAAATCGAGAAAATCGAATTCAAGAACATTAAGATCCATCTAGCCGTTTCAAAGATATTAAACTGTAACACTTTATCTGGCCCACCCTGTATATATATATATATTAATAATAATTATTTTTGTAATTTTTATTATCTTTAAAATAAAAAGAACGTTTTTAGAGTTTTTCTAAAATATGATTTTATTATTTATAACTGCCAGTTGTATATATTATGTTTCTTTTACATAAAAAAAAATTAAAATTTTTTTATATTATATATAATTTTTTTATATTATATATATTATATAGTAAAAAAGGGATATATTTTAAGTAATATAAAATAAATATACATTACTATAACGAAGGCAGTAAAATTAAAAATTAAGTACAAGTATTAATTTTCAATATAACACAAAGCCTTATTGTTGAAGTAATATCACAATCAATAAATATTTTTTGTTTACAATATAACAAGAATTTTTGTTAACTTAGTATCACAATCAATAAAAGCTTTTATAACATAAAGATTAAAATATCACAATGTATATATTATTTGTTTGATATCTAAAATAACATATTATAATACTTGAGAAATAGTAAATTTGAAATATTGAAATAGCAATAACAACAGAAATAAGTATAAACAATCCAAGTTATCCGTTATTGCCTACCTACCTATTACAACAAAAATACAATGTGTTGTGTTATAAACATTTTATTTTATAGGAATTTATTAATTCATTGTCATTAAAAATCAATATTGAAATGAATAAGAAACTCATAACTTTTTATATATTATAAAATATTTCTCTAAAATTATATGCATTGCATACAATTTCATTATATCATATTTATTAATTGATAATGCATTGTAATTAAAGCTGTTTTTTTCTGTTGTTTTTAGATTAAAATTATCAGTTAAAAGTCTTGATCCCATGCTTTTACTGCCAAAGGCAGCTGTTCTACTCTTTTCAATAGAAATATTGCTTAAGTCTGATGATATCTGATACAATCTTATTCTGCAATATCTGGAAATTAAAAGATCTTTTGTATTGTTGGCAATGTGATGTAGCGAGGTATCCGCGGAAATCACCTTGGATATATACCGACGTTATTATTCTCTTTGAATCGGATTATTATTATTCTTCATGTGTTTGCCCGTTGTCTTAAGTTGCTTTGTGTTTTCGGCGGGACGTGCCATGACGTGATTGGCTCCGTCAGAAGATAAGGTGGATTCTGCGATAATATATATATGACGGCCGTTCCGCGAACGAGACAGATCTGAATAAAGCGTGTGAATAGAATTATCAGAATCAAGAATTATCAGAATATACACCTTCTTCCCGATTTTCCGTCACCGATTCTCTAACAAAATAATCAGAAGTGGGATTGACCGCCCAATTAAGAGTGCAGCATGAGTGAGTTGCAAGGTAGTGATTTTACGGTGATAAAGCTAAAGGAAGGCCTGCGGGCGAGAGGACTGCCGACGGGAGACTCGAAGGCCGAATTGATCCAGCGGTTGGACAACGGAGATCCAAACGTATGGAAGGCCTTGGGAAGGCGGCTGGAGTTGTCACGGTTGGCCGGTGCATCGGACCTCGACGGTGCGGAGTTCGAGGAGGGACGAGAACGAGAGACTGCCTCGCCTACGCTATCGGAAGAATGGGAGCAGGTCACGGAAGCATATGAGGAACAACGAAGTGCCCGGTCCGTACACATGGAGGAGCGTGGAATTTATCCTTTTAAGGAGAGAAAGAGAGCTGTGGGAGAGAGAGAGAGAGAGAGTCACTTTGGC
>JAPIVC010000842.1:0-60379 GCA_030586385.1 Camponotus fellah | reverse complement strand
CAGAATTTTATTACATTCGTTCGCGAATAAGAGTGCATCTTTCAAAACGGGGGAACTTAGGATTCTCAGTATCGGTGATAGTAGTAATTTATACTTTGCAGGATGCGTCTGTTAAAGACAAGGGATGACTTTTACTACCCTTTTGAAATTAAAAATGGGTACGCATCGCGACATCCGGTCACGCGTTTCATGAATAGTTTGGCTTTTATTTTCTATGGCTTCTTTAGATTTTATGAGTTTTTAAGTGATCGAAAAATATCAAATTCGTCTGACTGACTGACGCCTTGACCAGATGCTATTTTTTATAAACTGTTAATATCTGACTGTCGTTTTGAGAGCATTTATTAAGAATCCTATTTCAATTTTAACTGTCGTTAACGATTTTGGAAATCGTGCAAGTGTGTGCCAGATACGGGAAAGAAAAGAATCGTGAAGTCCCTTGGACGTAACAGTATCAATAATAAAGTCTACGATGCGAATAAAAATTCCTTCCGTTGTTAAAGCATATGAATTATCTGATCGAATCATATTTCTTTTTGATGATGTGTACAAACACCGTTCTTTTAATTTTCTGATAAGTTCGATAAGATTTTTTTCATTTTCTTTCTTCAGATAATTCAAATTCTTCTATCCACATTGAACTAGTTTTGTGGTCCGAAATATCTTGCATGCGAAACTTTACATGTTTGTTTTGCGCTTTTTTTGTCTAGGTAAGAAATAAAATTATTTACATTTGAAAACGCTTTCAAAGCAACGTGTTTCTTTAAAATCAATTCCATTCTTCTCCTCTCCTCTCCTCTCTCTTTCTCCCTCTCTCTAATATAATACAATAATTAAATTTATGCAATATATCTAAATAAAAGTACTAAAAAAATATAATATACTCTCTCTTTCATCTTTATCATACATACAAAAAGATATTATTTCCATAAACATACATTAGTACATTGTGATACAAGTGCGGAAAGTTGGCAATTGCGCACGAGCGCGAAGTAACGCACGAGCCGAAGGCGAGTGCGTTAACAGCGTTCGTGTGCAATTTACCATTCCTTACATGCCATCACACGATATTTTATATTATAAGTGCGTCCAGTAGCAAAAGGAAAAATCGTGCGGAAAGTGCTACTTTGGACGCACGTGTGATATAAACATACATACATACCTGTATATATAAATATATCCTCTCCTCTCCTCTCGCTCTCTCTTTCTCTCTCTCTAATATAATATAATAATTAAATTTATGCAATATACATACCTGTGCTTATTTCTCTTTTTCTTTCTCCTTTCTTGATGCTCTAATAACTTTTTAATTTCCTTTGACAAATCGTCACACGAGCTGTCAAAATTTGTAATAACCGCAATACAAATGACAACTACTCAAATAATTGAGCGAAAAAGAACACAACCAACACCGGGGAAGGCAAGGGGCAATATTCGAGACTTTCGAGAATCGACTTAACATGCCTTTTTCAGAAAGGGACTAGCACGCAGCGCGCGCTAACACGCGCGCCTTCCATGGGTCTAATTTTAATTAGTTTTATGTTAAAATATTCATCCCATTCTCCCATTTTTATATCTCTCTAACTCATTTCTTTTTTCTCTTCTCATTATTCATCATTTTATTATATATCATCATTATTTATCATTTTATCATTTCATATCTTTCTTTCTCTCCTTATTTTACTTACTTATCTGTCTCATCTTTTATTTTTATTTTTCTTCTTATTTCTTACATATATAACAATTAGTTAACTCATTGAATGGTAAAAAAAAATTTATTAATATTTAATTTATTTCTATATTAATAATAAAATATTTTTTCATTTTAAATAGCACATTATAAACATTAGTATTATATTATAACATTAATATTACATATGATATAATTATTTATTTACTTATTTATATATGTTCTTATTTGTCATTACTTCTTTATTATTTATAAATCTATTTTATCTTATTAATTATTTTTTCAAACGTCTTTATTCTCTCTTATAATTCTTTTCATTTATTAAAACATAACCTATTATAAACTTTTTCTTCTACCGTATCTTTTTTAATTTAAACCTTTAAAGTTATTAGTTTAATCCTTTTATTTTGATTTTTAACTTTACTTCTACATCCATATATCATAGAACATTGCAGCAATATTGCAGCAACAATATAATATTGCTGCGACATTGTAGCAATATTGTAATCGCAATATTGCCAAACGCAATGTTCTGTGCTGTATGGACAAGTATAAATATATATATTTAAGTATATAAATGTAAGTGTATTAATAATTAAATTATCAATTAAAGTATTACTGAAAGATAATCATTAATCTTTAATTAAATTAAGTTTAAAATAAAAATTTCTTTAATTTTTATTTACTTAATGTTTTTATATCATTATAATAGAGACTACATTCAAGACTGCATCATGAATATTTTGAAACTTATTTTATCTATATTTTACTTCAAGAGAATAAATTGTAATTTAGTTTTGATTATAGTCTTGTTATTTCTTCGTTTTTGATTACATTTTATATTATCTATTTTATTGTTTAATTATTTAATATTTCTTTATAAACATAATTTTTTATTCTTTTGGTCGCATTATCATCTTTTAAGTAAACTTTCAACGAATCCCAAGAACCAACTGTGACATACAATTGTTCCATGACTGAAAATATCTTTTCGAAGATCTATTGCAATTTTATCGAAAGTTTGTCCTTGTAATTTATTTATAGTCATAGCAAATGACAATTTTACTGGAAATTGTCTTTTAAATATAAATAAATATATATTTTCGCAAAGTGATACGATTAAGAAAAACAACTTCTTCAATTTTATTACCTGTTAAAATTTCACAACGCAGTAAATTATTATCTGTACTATTACATAAATCTTTATTGATACTAAGATTTCAATAAGCATGATAATAGCCGAATTATTTGTTGGCTGTTAGTCGACTTTGAAATTCAATCTGACTTGAGTCGACTTTTGACTTTCGTCGACTGACAATCAATTAATAGTCGACTTGAGCTGCTTATGGGAAATATATATTCGACATATAAACTGTCAAATTAAGCAACGCGATATAAAATATGGGAAAATATGCTGGATATAACTTAAATTAAATCTGAAAATAGAGTTATAAAGCACCTCAACGATATATTCTGGACTAATGTAGTATGTATTGTAGACGTTTCAAGAGTTATAAAATTTCTCTATGGACATCCTGTAAATATTTTTAGGACGTTGAAATAGAATCTCCTGAGGATATATTTAGGCTTTATGTGAGGCGCTCGTTTACTATTCCTCAGGGCATTCTCAGAATGTACGAGGATTACAAACAGATATCCTCAGGATCTCCTATATCCATGTAGGACATCCTTAGGAGATTCACAAGATGTCCGTGTGCTATCTAGGCTCATTCCTTTTTCTCTTCTCATTATTCATCATTTTCATATCTTTCTTTCTCTCCTTATTTTACCTATTTATTCTGTCTTATCTTTTATTTTTATTTTTCTTCTTATTTCTTACATAATAATTGATTACACGCCAATCTTTTTGAATATGATAGAAGAGAAAATATATTTTAACATTTATTTTACATCATTACAATAATATTTTCTCTTTCGTTTATAATAATAGCACATTAATATTACACATAATATAATTATTATATAATTATTCATTTACTTATTTATATATTTTCTTATTTGTCATTATTTCTTTATTATTTATAAATCTGTTTTATCTTATTAATTTTTTCTTCAAACATCTTTATTCTCTTATAATTCTTTTCATTTATTAAAACATAATCTATTATAGATTTTTTCTTCTACCGTATCTTTTTTAATTTAAGCTTTAAAGTTATTAGTTTAATTCTTTTTTCTCAATTTTTTTAACTTTATTTCTAAGTATATTAATAATTAAATTATCAATTAAAATATTACTGGAAGATAATCATTAATCTTTAATTAAATGAAGTTTAAAATAAAAATCTCTTTAATTTTTGTTTACTTTGTTATTTTTTTCATATCATTATAATAGAGATTACAATCAAGACTGCATCATGAATATTTTGAAACATTATTTGATCTATGTTTTACTTCACGAGAATAAAGTATTTGTAATTTAATTTTGATTATAGTTATAGTCATGTTACTTCTTCGTTCTTCGGTTACATTTTACATTAATCTATTTTATTGTTTAATTATTCAATATTTTTTTCTAAACATAATTTTTTATTTTTTTAGATAGATTATCACGTTCTAAATAAATTTTTAATGAATCCCAAGAACGAACCCGTGAAAAAGCGACATACAGTTGTCCATGACTAAAAATATTTTTTCGAAGATCTATTGCAATTTTATCGAAAGTTTAACTTTGTGATTTATTTATAGTCATAGCAAATGCTAGTTTCACTGGAAATTGTCTTCTTTTAAAAGTAAATGGATTCATTTTCGCAATATAAAGTAATATGATTAAGAAAAACAATTTCTCTAATTTTATTACCTGTTAAAATTTTACAACGTAATAAGTTATTATCTAAATCTAAAACTAATAATCTAGTCCCATTGCATAAACTTTCATTGATACTGAGATTTCTAATAAGCATAATAACAGTATTTTCTTAAGCGTAATTCATGAGGTGGAAGACATGTTGGATTTAAAGAGTTAAGATATTCTATCGGAATTATTTCGTGTATATCTTCATTATTTTCAGTCGTTTCAAGAGTATCCACAATTGTATAAATTTTCTCTGTCATCTCATCTAACAGATTTATTACTTTTTCGTTTATTTCATCAACATTCCTTGTAGATAATATAACATGATTAGCCATAGTTTTATATTGTTTACGTATTATAGTATAATCCCCAAAAACTTACCTTTTTAAAAAAAGATAAAAAAGGGCGCCAAGTTCATGCACTAATTGTATCCAACTATCATATTGTCTACAAAAATAATGATATAAAAAAATTGCACCAATTAAGAAATAATTAATAAAAATTTGTACAAGATAAATAGAAATACAAGAAAGAAAACTTGTACAAGTTAAATAGAAATATTTTAATTGAAAACATCGTTATACAAAATAGTTGCTTAAATTTTCAAAAATAATAATATTAAAAAATTAAAAATCTATTTAAAAATTGGAAACTAAAAATTAATTATAAAATAAGAAAGTAAAAAAAATTTTAATTAAAAAAACTTGGCGTTGCCAATTTTATTAATATATTCAGCTTAAAGCCTAAATTTTCTAATGTAAATCAATATAAATTAATTAAGTAAATTAGATCATTAAATTTAAATGTTAGACTAATAATTGAAATATGTTCCAATCTTTTAGATTTCCATATTATATAAAGTTGATAAGATAGGAAAAATATAAGCTTGAATAAATCTCATAGAAATTTCTAAAGTAAAAAGTATAATTTGTGAAAATAATATAAGAATTATAATAATTAAATTATTAATTGAAGATCCAAAAGATCTTAAGAGAATAAATAATAAATGTCCAACAATTATATTTATTTATTGCTGTTAAATATATATTTAATTGGAATATATGCCAATTTTATTGGCAGCGCCAAGTTTTTTTAATTAAAATTTTTTTTAACAAATTAAAATAGATAAAGAATTAGGCTCTGAAATGTATTAAACAACACGATATACGAGAAAAGAGCGATTAAGAGCCACCGCGGATGATAGTGCGTAAAATTTTATAAAGGATTAATAAATCGCGAAAAATAAGACGGAAATAAGACATATGCATATATTTTTACTTGGTGCATAAACCAAGGTAGATTCTCCATTCGAGAATACTATATAAGATCCCTCTTTACCCCCCTGGCAGAGATGTAAACGAGAAAAATATCGGGCAAGAAGTCGCTGAATCGGGAATCGAACCCGAGTCTTTCGCTTGCCGGAATGCTCTAAACCAACTGAGCTATTCAGCCCCACACCGATATCCCTCTCGCCTATTTGTAGAAATAATGGGAACGCGATTAGCTCCGCGTAAATTTAACAAATTAAAATAGATAAAGAATTAGGCTCTGAAATGTATTAAACAACACGATATACGAGAAAAGAGCGATTAAGAGCCACCAAAATTTTTTTTACTTTCTCGTTTTATATTAATTTTTAGTTTCCAATTTTTAAATAAATTTTTAATTTTTTAATATTATTATTTTTGAAAATTAAAGCAACTATTTTGTATAACGATGTTTTCAATTAAAATATTTCTATTTAACTTGTACAAGTTTTTTTCCTTGTACTTCTATTTATCTTGTACAAATTTTTATTCTTAATTGGCGCAATTTTTTTATATCACTATTTTTGTAGACAATATGACAGTTGGATACAATTAGTGCATGAACTTGGCGACCTTTTTTTAAAAAGGTAAGTTTTTGGGGATATCACTTCTTTTTTTAATCTAATTTGCTAAGAGATATTACATTAAAAAAAGTATGTATATACACATATATATATATATATATAATATGTATATAATATATATATATATATATATATAAGATAAATAATTATTATAATATATATATTTATATTTGGCTGTATAATATATATATATATATATATATATATATATATATATTTATTTACCTTGCTCCAATTATCATACCATACTGTCTTGTCAATTTTTTAATTAATAATTTAATATTATTATTTATAACTTGCACTTTATCACTAATCAAAATGCGATTAATGATACATGTCACTAATGACACATATGACACATGTCATTAATATCGCAAAGCGTCGCTAGCGCAATCTTCTGTCGAGAGTAGGAAATGTATTTTTCTTTATGTGTTGTGTACTGTGTGGTTGATGACCATGATAACGTTTCTTAATTGAAAATTTTCATATTTTGACTTTGCATTATGATATTTCCATTTATAGATAATGTAGCGCAAAAATAAAGATATTTTCTTTATACAATTCAAACTCGCTCTATCGATTAAGGCTAGTAAGAATTCGATCCGTTCAGCCATTATTGAAATCTCATAATCTGAGTTACTCTCAACTGTCCGACTCGCGTATAAATATATGGAGTGCCGCGCAATGCTTCGCATGAACTTGGCGCGAGACACTATCGTGTCTCTTGATCTCCGTATATGTCTTTAACCATATCCGAATTTGTATTTGCTATACATTTTTCTGGAATGTGAACATTATCTGAATAATCATTTAAAGAACCATTACCTAAATTTAATAAAAATTGTGCAAATTCTTTTTCCTGTGGTAAAGTTCTCATATTTTGTGTTAATGAAAATATTTTAAATTGTTTCCATAGAATACTAAATTTTATTGATAAATTTATAATTTCACAACGTGTAGCTCTTTCTTTTACAGATAATAGTTGTCTAAAATCTCCACCAAGAAGAATAATTTTACTACCAAAATATAAATCATTTTACATTATATCGCGTAATGTTCGATCCATTATTTCTAATACATAACGTGGTGCCATAAGAGCTTCGTCTATAATGAAAACATCCACAAATTTTAAATTTTCAGCTTCTTTAGATTGAACTTTATATTCTATCTTTAGATTGAACTTAATATTCGATGTAGAATCAGCAAAAAGAGGTATAGGTAATGCAAAAACTTTGTGTATCGTTCTTCCATTTGGAAGTCGCAGCAATACTAGTAAATGCCATTGTGCTAACTATTTTTCTTCTATTTTTAAGTAGATAATATAAGGTCGTATAAATGAAAGTTTTACCAGAGCCACCTGGACCATCAATATAAAAATATTTATCATTATTATTACTTATTGTAACTACTAAAATAGTATCAACAACTTTTTTTTGTTCTATGTTTAATTGTTCATATTGTAGCATACCTATTGATGTATCCTCCACAATTTGTTTTTCGTCATTTGTTTCTTGTTCCTCTATTACTTGTTCCATTTCAGGAAAATTAGCAATATTCAATCCTTCTTTTTGAAGTAAATTAATGATATAATTATAAACTTTCTTTATTCCTATCATAGGTCCAAATCGTCTTATATAATCTTCTGACATATATTTTTTAAATTCATCTCATATTTTTTTTGGATGAATTGGTTGACAATGAAAATTCGTACAAACAAATTAAAAACGACGAAGTCGTTTTGGCATCATCCAAACTTTTGCTTCATTGCACGATACCATTCTTCATCGTCTTCTATGAGTCCTAATACTAAACATGCAGGTGAAAGTTTGATGTTATTAACTGTTCTTAATTCTTGAAAATTTGTAGCTCCTTTAACATGTAATAAAAGTATACGTAAATGAAATAGTTTTAATTGAGACGGGCTGACAGAATACATACGACCGATACAATTAAAATATTTTTGACGTTTTTCCCAACGATTAATAGTTTTGCCATTAATTATAATTTTTTTAAATACATAATGAGATGGAATATCACTGTATAAATATTGTTTTGCTTCTTCATCTCGAGCGTTTAATTCAAAATAATCTAACAACATTGTTACTCGTTCTACAGCAGATCTTATCGCATCATTATTAATATTATCATCGATTATTACATCATGTTCATTTGGTAAATGAACCGGTAAACGAAATATAGTGTGACTTTTTTCTTGCAAAGGTTTATTTAAAATACGCCAACATGCTTCCACGGGTCCAACCGAGCTTCAATAAAATCTTGAATTTCATCATGATTTAGAGTTTCCACATTTTCTCCAATAACTACGGATGCAGCATCATGACCTTTATAAATATATTTATATAAATATTTTACAGATTGTATACTTGAAACTATTTCAACATTAATATAACTATTGAATAAAAGTAAAAGCATTGAATTAAATGGAACAACGTATCGATTATCAACAACATACCATCCAGGTCTTTCATATAGTAATCCATTATTTCTACATATATTACGGATAACCATCTTCATCCATAATCGTTTCAGATCAAAATGGTTTTGGAAAATATTTCGAACATTTATTATTTATCAAACACCAATTTCCACATGGTCCATGAATCATATGTTTCATTACAATATTATGTAAACTTTCATTTTCATTAGAATCAGGAATTTCTGCAAAAATAAATTTATCAACTATTTCAGAATTTGATATCTTATAATTCTGTTTTAAGGTAATCAACATATGTGGTAATCCATATAATAGAATTTCCAATTTTGGAAATTTTATTATGTAAACGTATGCCAAAACTTCACCAAAAATTTTTTGTCTAACAATAATATCGATTAAATAATCTTTTTTTATATTAAATACCCGAGCGCATCTGGTCTATCTGCAGGTTGTTGATTTGGAAGTAAATTTTCTTTAATTTCGCGCCAATGGCAATTGGATTACAAGTTATAGTAACAAAGATATCTGGTTTTCCATATTTCCGAACAATAGCCATCGTATCTTGATAATGTTGTAACATATTACGTGGTGAACCTATAAATGTTGATGGAAGTATAATCATTTTTCCAATATAAGCATTGTTATTATTGGCAGTATTTACTAAATAATCAATTAATCCTTGATAAGTTTCAGTTCGTAATTGTTTTTGATTTTGTTTACAATAATTAATTCGATCCTTTTCAATTTTTACATAATTATCTACAAGCCATTGTCGAAACAATCGTCTTCCCATAATAAAAATATTAAAATTATCACGTATAGCTATTCGATATTTTACGTATGCAGCTCTATTTATTCGTTTATTACTATTTTTACGTTGTAAATTATTATGCCAATCTTGATTACTGTATGCGTAATATAATGGATAAATCCATGGTTCTACATTTGGATCCATCATACTGACTTGTTGTAATGTTTTATTACATTTATTATAGATTGTTACGTAAGTTTCCGGAATTTCACCATCTGCCGTAGTAGAAGAAGTAGTTGTTACTTCATTTATTTTTTGTACATTATATCGGTCACGATCGATACTCTTTTTTGTCAAAAATCCCAATTGTAATTCACATATACTGTTATTTTCAGTTTGTTGTTGCATTTGGATTTCTTCATGCATCATTCGATAAGATTTTACGAAAATATTATTCGTACGCATCACATTATCTATTGAATTTAAAATTTCTTCATCTAGATTTGAATTTTGTTGTAACCGACACTCTGTTGCTTCATTATTATCTACGATAAAGAGTTGATCATAACTTGGCATTTGGTTAAATGCAGGATAAAACGCAGTATTAATTTGATAATAGATTTGTCCTTGAATTTTAAACAATAAGGTCCAGGTCTTTGCGCACTAAAATTTGATATGTTCGCATTAAACGACGCGAATGTAAATGTATTATTATATGCACGAATACGATTGTAAAAATGTTTTGATTTTGGATGATTTTCAATAAACAATTCATAAAGTTCATGCGGAAATTGAGGTAAAGGATTTAACTCTACAGCCATGACTACAACAATCGTTAAACGAGTTAGCTTTATTAGCTACTTTTTCAGAATTAAAATGTTTAGCACAATGTTCACAATATAAATTTCTTCTATATAATGTTCTATAATATTTTCTAATTGATTAATATGAGATGTATTAATATTTGTGTATCCTTTTTCTAAAGCTCGAGTTCTTTCAATCCATTTTAATTTTCTATTTTTTTCAAGTATATTAGAAAATGTTGATTTTGATTTTACTGTTTTATCATATATTACAATGCTTTGTGATGGTACTTCTTGCAAAACAATTAAATCATCGAATCTATTAGCATCTAAATTTATCAATTTATTTGATGTGCTAGGTATTAAAGAAATAATATTGTTATTTAATGAAGTTTTCATAGTAAAACATTACAAACATTTTGAATTATTTTAATATTATCATTAACATTAAACAATTTTATACCATCATTTATCACACTAACTTCATTATCTTTTATCATAGAAACATTTGTAATGGTCGATATATCAATCGCCTGCCAAGTAGTGGTAACTGTTTCATTTCCTGAATATATTATGTTTATAAGTGAAATGAAAGGAAGAGAATCTATTACTATATTTTTCGAAGAATTTGCAGAAATTTGCGTTATATTTCAGCAAATTTCACCGGTAATTGACAAAGATTGAGAATCTTTCTTAAACGTCATTCGCTTTGCTTCCCGTCTCTCAGCCTGTTGTTTTGCTTTTTTTCTCGTTTGTTACACTGATATTTCTCTTCTTCTTCAATCGATCGTATCTATCTTCGTAACTATCTTTCTTCGAGGCATAATTATTATTTAAACAATTTTAATTAAAAATATATAAAAAGGTTATAATAAATTTTTTTACATGCGTTATAAAAATATATAAAATAGTTTTAATTAATTAAAAATTAATTGAAAATTATAAAATTTAATTTTTAATATATAAAATTTAATTTGTAAATAATAAATAACCAAATAATTAAATATTTAGTCATAATATAAACATATATTAATATAACAATGTAATTTAATAATAATTCAATTTATTTTTAATTTCGCTTAAAATTAATATATTGTAATATAAATTTATAATCTCAAATTTATTAAATATATAAATTTAAATCAATATAATTAATTAAATATTAATTCAGTTAAATATCAATCAATTCAACATCAATTTAATTTAACAATTTAGTATATTTATATAATTATTAGTTATACTATTAATTATTATCAAATCAATTTAATTATATTTCAATTTGACGTTAATTTAATAATGAAAGATATTTAATTTCAATTCAATAATTTAATAAAAATTAATTTTAATTCAATAATTTAATTAATAATTCAAATTCAATCCAATTTCAATCCAAGTCAAAGTTAATTTCAATCCAAATTAAAGCCAATTTCAAATCAAACCAATTTCAATCTAAATAAAAACCAATTTCAATTTATGTTAAAATCGATTTTAATCCAAATTAAAGCAAATTTTAATTCAATTCAAAACTAATTTAAAGCCAATTTTAACTCAAACCAAAGGCAAGTTCTATCTAAGTTAAAGTAAATTTTAATTCAAACCAATTTTAATTCAAGTCAAAATTATTTTCTATCCAAATCAAAGCCAATTTCAAACCAAATCAAAGCCAATTTTAATCCAAGTTGAAGTCAATTTCAATCCAAGTCAAAATTAATTTCAATAAATCAAAGTCAATTTTAATTCAAGTCAAAGTCAATTTCAATCTAAGCCAATTTTAATTCAAGTTAAAGTCAATTTCAATCTAAGTCAAAACTAATTTCAAATCAAATCAAAGCTAATTCAATTTATATCAAAGTTTAAATAATTAAAGTCAAATTTAATTCAATATTATATTTAGTTTATTTTTCAATTAGGTTATTATCCCATTGGGTATCTGAAAAAGAAAATAATAAATATTAATCATTATGTTATATAATTTAATTTGGGTAATTATGCACATTACGGATGATCTCATCGATTTTAATATTCTTGATATGTGTTATCAAAAGATCACTCTCTGTCTTGCGTAAGTATCAAAAGATTTTAAGCGTCGCTTATTGTTTATTAAAAAGTCATTAATGAAAAAAGATTTAAACAAAATTGGTAAATAAAGCTCTAATAATTTCAAATATAAAAAATTAAAAACAAGAGATAATAAAAGCCAACGTAATAAAGAGCACATTAATTTTGGAACTATGTTTTCTGAAATTGCGACACAGTTGGTTGAGCTCCCTCCCCCCCATAAGAGGGTTTTACTTCCTTAAAATAAGTGGAGTCCTAACCGAATTCAAATCTATTACTGTCTTACAATTGGATTTGAGTTATATTATATAACTTAAATTGCAGCGAACTTTCGTAATGTATAAAACAGGAATTTTTTAAAGACAGGGATGTAGGGAAAGAGAGGCAAACCTCTCGCGTTTCATTTACCACATATGAATAGGCAACTTACGCGTTTCATTTACCACATATGAATAAATGAACATGGTAGAGATTTATTTTGTAAAATGTACATACATAGTGTCCAAAAATTATGTGAAATTTGTAAAACTTTTTATGTTTATAACTATTTAATAAACAATAAACAACTCTTAAAACTTTCTGATACTTATTCAGGACAGTGACCTTGATGTATTGTCAAGGTCATTGAAATCGGTGAGATCATCCATAATGTGTATTATTACCGAAAAATCACACTGGATCATATATATATATATATATATATATATATATATATATACAGGTGATTCAAAATAACCCCTGTGTCCCTGAAATGACATATTAATGAGACAATTCTAAAACGATTTTTCCTTTTGCAAATTTCGTCCGAAGCTTAGTTTAATTTATTAAAGAAAGTAGTTGATGCATGACGGGTCGGGTACAAGAGGCAGGCAGCGGCGGCGCAATTCACCGTCAGCCGCGGGCGCTTACGCGGGGCGCCTGCTGCGATCAGCTGATCGCTGCACATGCACAGACACACATGCGAACACATACATTCTCTGTCTGTCTGTCTCTCTCTCTCTCTCTCTCTCTCTCTCTCTCTCTCTCTCTCTCTCTCTCTCTCTCTCTCTCTCTTTCATTCGCTCACTCACCTGTAATTTTTTTTTACGAGAGAGGGGAAAATGCGTTTTATGCATATTCACCGGTTGATCCAGTGAGTTATGTGGGACTCGAGTACCAAGTTGAATTACCAACTCGATACTCCCTACCCACTAAAAACCTCTCTCTTTTTATGAATTTTCTTTGACACAATGTCCCTCTGTCTTTCCCGAGATCTGTTTTCACATAACGTCAAAAAATAGTTATTATTACCTTGTTCGATGACTTTTGATGTATTGCTGTAATTGCTTGAAGGAGAAATGAATTTTCCGATAGATCGTACGTTCTCAAATTTAATGTAGATATCACGTTGCACAAGGCAGAAATCCACACTAAATTATTAATTGAAAGTTTTTCTTCTTTCATGAACTGCATTCTTTTATAAAGTTTAACGTAATCACATTTATTTACTCACTCGATGAGACGAGAAATTTACTGATGACTCTATCACTAATCACTGTCGAATAATAACTGTTGGCAATTAAAATCACTCGATGAAAGAAACGCGCGCGGACATGTTACTTGCGACGCGACGACGCGACGACGCAACAATGCGACGGCAAGCAGTTTTTTGTCATGATAGGTTGCGGTAGGTTAAGGTACTACTGGCGCTATCGAACGCGATCATGTGTTCGATTGAAGAATGCGTGGTAGACATAATAAAACATTTAACATATTAATATTATTATTATGAATGTGTGTGATATCCATACATCGTATGATATCTATTTAAAAATTAATTAGATTAAATAAGTGTTTATAAAATATTTATTTAAAAACACTTATTTAATCTAATTAATTTTTAAATGATATCATACGATGTTATTAAATATTACTTTTACTATTATCATATTAAATATTAATATTTATTTAACTATTTTATCTATTTATTTATTTATCTATTTACCTGTTTATTTTTAACTATTTATTATCAATGATCGAAAATCGGTCATTGATAATAAATAGTTAAAAATAAATAGATGAAATAGATAAATGAAAAAATATTAATTAATCGAGTTTTATTCTCTCTCTCTTTTGTGTTTTTAATTGCAAATAAGATACTCCATATGTTAAAAATTGGTCGCTCTGAAAAAGAGCGGATTGTTTCTGATCGTCTTAAAAAGGGCGGATTAATTTTGAACATTTATAGTAAATGTTCGAAGTGGCCTCCATCCATTCTAACGCACGCTCTCATGCGTTTCAATAAATTTTGTTGAACATTTTCCATTACGTCTTCTTCTATGGACCATATGGAATATCGTAATCTTGTTTCTAAATCTTCTACATCTTCAGGGAGCGTTTTGTAGATCGTTTCTTTGCAGTATCCCCAAAGAAAAAAATCCAATGGATTTAAATCCGGAGATCTAGCAGGCCAACGTATCGAACCATATCGGCCCATCCAACGTCCAGGAAACTTGTTGTTTAGAAAAGTTGTCACAATCCTGGCATTGTGTGGACCAGCACCGTCTTGTTGAAATATAATTTCTTTTCTTTCCGATAGCGGCACTTCTTCTAGGAAATCTGATAAATTATTCTCCAATAATTCCAGATATGCTCCGCTGGTTAAAATATCCGGGAGGATAACTGGGCCCAGTATTTCTGTTCCTATAATTCCTATCCAGATATTGAACTTCCAATGAGTCTGAAAATTTCTGACTCGTGTAGCTCTGGGATTTTCTTCGCTCCACAAATGCATGTTATGTGGATTAAATATTCCTTCTCGTGTAAATAGCGATTCATCGCTAAATATTATTCGAGAAGAGAATCTAGGATCTCTGTCTACGCTTCTGAGAAAATTTTCGCAGAATGCTCTTCTCAGAGGATAATCTTCTGGTCTTAATTGTTGCACGCGAGTATAATGATAAGCGTGCAACTTTTCTTCTCGTAAAATCCTCTGTACCGTTGAATATGAGAGATTGTGCTCTCGAGAAATAGTCCGAATGCTTGTCTCAGGCTCTTGCTCGACAGCACGAACCACTTCTTCGGTATTTCGCAAATTTCTTGCGGTTCGGTTTCTTCCAACCTTATCATTATACCCGGGACACGCGACTCGCGACCCGCGGATTCGTCGCGGGAGGCGTGGAGGGGATATGGACCCCCGCGAAGATCGTATAAATACGGAGAGACAATCGATATTGAAATCAATAATCGCTCGTTTATTAGAAGAAGAATTAAGAGAACATGGCAAGCTATACGATTGAAGAATATTACGACATGATAATGGCACTCGGTGCATCCAACGGGCAGCATTATGTTGCTGCAAGACGATACGCCGAATTATACTCAAATCGGGCGAGACATCCAATGCCTAATGTTATGCTCGAAGCAGCCCAAAGATTATTCGAAACGCAATGTTCTCCCGAATAAATACAACGTTGGAAGAAACCGAACCGCAAGAAATTTGCGGAATACCGAAGAAGTGTTTCGTGCTGTCGAGCAAGAGCCTGAGACAAGCATTCGGACTATTTCTCGAGAGCACAATCAGCAGTGTGTGAACAAAACAGTGTGTCAAAGAAAATTCATAAAAAGAGAAGGGTTTTTAGTGGATAGGGAGTACCGAGTTGGTAATTCGACTTGGTACTCGAGTCCCACATAACTCACTGGATCGACCGGTGAGTATGCATAAAACGCATTTTCCCCTCTCTCGTAAAAAAAAAATTACAGGTGAGTGAGCGAATGAAAGAGAGAGAGAGAGAAAGAGAGAGAGAGAGAGACAGACAGACAGACAGAGAACATATATATATATATACGTATATATAGGGTGATTCAAAATAACCCCTGTGTCCCTGAAATTACATATTATTGAGTCAATTCTAAGACGATTTTTCCTTTTGCAAAATTTTGTCCAAAGCTTAGTTTTCGAATTATTAAAGAAAGTAGTTAACGCATGACGGGTCGGGTACAAGAGACAGGCAGGGGCAACGCGATTCACCGTCAGGCGCTTACGCGGGGCGCCTGCTGCGATCAGCTGGTCGCTGCACATACAGACACACATGCGAACACATACATTCTAAGCTTCGGACGAAATTTTGTAAAAAGAAAAATCGTCTTAGAATTGACTCAATAATCTGTCATTTCAGGGACACAGGGGTTATTTTGAATCACCCTGTATATGTATAAAAATACAAATAAATAAAAAATAATTATATTCAACTCTATTTTTATGTAGTAAATATATGTATCTCCTCAGGGGCATCATAGAGCTTGTATCTATGGTGTACGCATTTGCGATCCCGAGGTACCCGAGCTTGGTGAAGGAAAACACCATGTAACACCCGGAGTGGAGGCTTCGTTAACCGGGTAAGGCATCCTCTTAAGGGAAGGAAAACCCTGACAGAAAACCAGCTCTTTTGTTTCAGATCATGGAAGAAGTTACAAAAGAGAAGAACTCCCTGGGTTCGAATACCAGGGGCCGGCGGGAGGGTGGTACTGTCCCGGCTACCCTCTCGTCGTCATCGGATGACGGGCCATCCGGATTTCTGCCGGCAGGGAATCCGGAGGAATTGGCTACCGCTTGGGACTGCGTGAAAGACTGTCGAGTATGTCGGGTCTTCTCGCAGTCGAGTGTTTACTTGCAGGCGAGAACATTGTGTGCGGATAAGTGCGAGATTGAAAGATTCTTGGAGATTGTGTCTCGCATTAGGACGGACCATCCGGTACGTCGCAAGTGTCCGCGTTTTTGTATGGTAGTGAACAGTGTACACTCGAAACTACGCAAACTTGTGAGTGGACTTGAAGTGGTGAGCAAGGATGTGATCGAGAGTCCCGCCCCCGAGATGTTTCGGGAGACAGTGGAGATGGGGAAGAGGAGGAAAAAGATCCCTCCTTCATGACCATTTCCTCGCCGAGTTCTCCGGAGGTTGTGGAGCGTGTTTCGGAGGAGTGGATCCCGAAGGACAAACGCCTACTGACAGGGAGGAAGCAATATCCCAAAGGAGGTAAGTCGTTAGATTCTTCTTCCTCTAAAAAGAAAGAGATGTGCGGACGTCCGGCTACAACCGGTGACTCGGTTGGACTTGCCGAGGCAAAGGAACGCCTTAACGCGGCCAAGCGGGAGGAACTCCTTTTGGGAGACATCGAGAGGGTTTTGGACCCCACATCAGGTTCAATCCTTACAGCGGTCGGGAGGAAGAATCTTCCTCCTCGGGAAGTTTTTGCAGCCAGTCTACAGGGGATCACCACTTTGAAGCTCAGGAAGCTGGCCGGGACATTTAGCTCCCAAGTTGAGAGAGTGGCGGGAGTCTCTGGAATGGATGAAGTCCTTTCCAGGGAGCTTCTTGTATCCGCGATGAAGCTTGAGGGCATTACTGAGGAGTTTGCTGCGAGGGTGGGTGCTGTCGCGGATCCTCGAATCGACGCTCTTCGGAGTGAAAACCAGGGGCCGCATATCCTCTCTTGAGCAGGAGCTGCAGCGTATTGCTGGAGAATTGGCCGCTCTTCGTGCGGCGCTCCCATCCATAGAGGCCTGGATGTTTGAGAAGCCTGGGAAGAAGAGACCTCGCGTGGCGTCGCCCGAGGAGTCTCCATCGACGGTTACCGCAGGCGATCCTGCCGTTGTTGGAGCGGAGGACCGACCTTCCTCTTTAGCTGAGGTGTCGTCCCTCTTGGATCGGCAACTAGTTGATTTGAAGAGGGATATCGCCTCCATTGTCTTGGCTACCCTGCGGTCGCCTCCTGAGGGGGATGCTGGGGTTCCTCTCTCGAGAGGGATCTCTCAGTTAGGGTCCCTTCCATCGGGTGCGGATGTTCACGCTGTTGGGCGCGGGGCCGCCCCTATTCGTGGGGGCTCCGCCGCCTCCGCTTCTGCGGGAGTTTCAGCGGAAGCCCCGGGATCGGAGGCGGAGGCTGCGGATAGTGCGGCAGACGGGTCCCGGAGAAGGTGCGGGCCCAAAAGGCGTCTAGGAGGAAGGAGGCATACTACCCAAAATAGACGTGATCGGTGGCTCCCGTTCCCCGACGTCGGTGGTCGTGACCATTGATAAGAGGAGGGAGGAGAGGACAGGACTTGTGCCTTGGTATTGGCCGAGGCTAAGTCCAAGGTGAATTCGGTGCGGTGGGCATCCAGCAGCTGCGTATGCGCCGTGGTGCTACTGGGAGCCTTCTACTGGCGGTATCCGGTAAAGAGTCAGTCGAGAAGGCCAATGCATTGGCCGACTCACTTTCGCGGACTTTCTCAGCGACCAAGGAGGGTACAACGCCCTATGCGCAGAAGTGAGGTCCGTATTCGAGGACTCATGAGTCTTTCTTCGCGGGAAGAAATTCTGGCGCAAGTGGCGTCTGCGGGAGGATGCAGGCTGGAAGATCTTCATGCGGGTGCATTAGGTACTCCTCGGGACTGAACGTGGGGACTATATGGTTGCGTTGTCCCGATCGCGTGGCGCGAAGCCTCGTTCGGGCAGGAGGGTTGAAGGTAGGGTGGGTGACTCTGTCGGTGACGCCGCTGAGCCACCGCCCCCTTCAATGCTATCGTTGTCTGGTCATGGCCTTTGGCCATGCATCTGCGAGGTGTGCTTCGGAGGTGGATCCAGCCGTTGCTGCTATCGTTGCAGCAAGGAGGGCCATAAGGCTACTGAGTGTAAGGCATCCCCACACTGTTTACAATGCGCGGACAGGGGTAAGCCTGCGAAACACAGAGCAGGCTCCAGAGTATGTGCTCGCCCGTTCGTTCCTTCGAGGAAGAACATGGGGACCAGGAGGATGGTCCCACGCCTTTGAGTGCCAGGTAGATCCCGGATGGAGGTACGGCTCCCCCGGAAGTCCGGTGGTAACAGGTACGAGTAGACGAGAGGAGGTCGACGCGTCAGTGGACGCTGATGGACCCCCTC
This sequence comes from Camponotus fellah, assembly GCA_030586385.1. NCBI lineage: Eukaryota > Metazoa > Arthropoda > Insecta > Hymenoptera > Formicidae > Camponotus > Camponotus fellah. The sequence goes on along the minus strand of JAPIVC010000842.1, from coordinate 41,017 downwards.
TGACCTGCAGGGTTCTACTGAGTCTATGTCTTTGTCCTCATGTAGAATAGGTTTCGTCTGTGACGTCTAGTGCTTTTCATGGTTATGGGGGCTGCGGCCATGTTTTTTTTCGGAGGAATCCGGAGTGTTTATTTGATGCGCCCTCCGTTTAGTCTTTGGTCATAGTCTAATGTTTGTTTTATCTATCGTATATTAGTGTAATATCGATATTATTGGAGGTATGCATGTGTATGCTCCTCCACGTGGTTGTGGACACGCTTGTTGTGTGCTCCCCCTCACTGGGGTGGGTGGTGGGTAGAATAGGTTTTTCGTCTGTGACGTCTAGTGTAGTTTATGGGGGCTGCGGCTATGTTTTTCCGGAGGAATCCGGAATGTTTGGTCAGGGTTACGCCCTCCGTTTATAGTCTTTGGTCATAGTATAATGTGTGCCCCCATATGGAGGTGGTTGTCGATGTCACAATTTTTCGCGTTGTGCGGTTTTGTGTGTGGGGAAGGTGTGTTGTGTCTGCCTTCCGTTTTCGGGGAAAAGCGAGGAGGAGTGAGGGCTCCTCCTTGCATTGCACGTATCCCCGGGGACGAGGAGGGAATGGCTAATAGCCTCGGCTCCTCTCTCCAGACTCTGAAGAGTCAGGGCAGTACCCCCAGGGGCAACTCCCTTCGGGGGAAAGGTCATATGGACCAGGCTATGAAAATTTCCGGATGTAATGCGCGAGCGGTTCCCGGTGGTAAGCCTCTATTAAAGGCCAGGGGCTAGACAGGTTTTAGGGTCCGGTGCCACGATACTCCGGTCGGCGTGGGTGGTAAATCGGCCCCAATCCACGTGGATTGGGGGCAACCAGAGATCCTCCCGACGGCGGTCGGTACCCTCCCTCGGGTCTGACCGTCAAGTGCTGTAAAAGCTATTCCTGTCTCTAAAAAAAAAGTAAATACGAGGTGTGGCAAAGAAACCGGATTGATTTTTTTTTCCTCTTTTCCCGGCCACGTCGATGACGGGGAAAGCGGAAGTGACTTGTGGACTCCCCTCTACCCTCACGAAAAGTTTACCATGCGCTGCGGTTAGTCTGGCCGTAGCCGTTGTTAGAAGCGGATCGTGTATCTGAGCTTCGTCGGAATCAGTGGTGCTGTGCTGACGCTCTTGAAAACATTGAAAATAATCCTGATTTCCTCCAAAACGTAATTACGTGTGATGAAACTTGGATTTTTCAATATGATCCAGAGACTAAGCGACAATCCATGCATTGGAAGAGATCCGTGAGATAAAACGCATTTTCCCTCTCTCGTAAAAAAAAAAAATTACAGGTGAGTGAGCGAATGAAAGAGAGAGAGAGAGAAAGAGAGAGAGAGAGAGACAGACAGACAGACAGAGAACATATATATATATGTATATATAGGGTGATTCTTGACCCTCTGTGTCCTCTGAAATTACATTTGAGTCAATTCTAAGACGATTTTTCCTTGCAAAATTTTGTCCAAAGCTTAGTTTTCGAATTATTAAAGAAAGTAGTTAACGCATGACGGGTCGGGTACAAGAGACAGGCAGGGGCAACGCGATTCACCGTCAGGCGCTTACCGCGGGGCGCCTGCTGCGATCAGCTGGTCGCTGCACATACAGACACATGCGAACACATACATTCTAAGCTTCGGACGAAATTTTGTAAAAAGAAAAATCGTCTTAGAATTGACTCAATAATCTGTCATTTCAGGGACACAGGGGTTATTTTGAATCACTCCTGTATATGTATAAAAATACAAATAAATAAAAATAATTATATTCAACTCTATTTTTATGTAGTAAATATATGTATCTCCTCAGGGGCATCATAGAGCTTGTATCTATGGTGTACGCATTTGCGATCCCGAGGTACCCGAGCTTGGTGAAGGAAAACACCATGTAACACCCGGAGTGGAGGCTTCGTTAACCGGGTAAGGCATCCTCTTAAGGGAAGAAAACCTTGACAGAAAACCAGCTCTTTGTTTCAGATCATGGAAGAAGTTACAAAAAGAAACTCCTGGTCCGAATACTCAGGGGCCGGCGGGAGGGTGGTACTGTCCCGGCTACCCTCTCGTCGTCATCGGATGACGGGCCATCCGGATTTCTGCCGGCAGGGAATCCGGAGGAATTGGCTACCGCTTGGGACTGCGTGAAAGACTGTCGAGTATGTCGGGTCTTCTCGCAGTCGAGTGTTTACTTGCAGGCGAGAACATTGTGTGCGGATAAGTGCGAGATTGAAAGATTCTTGGAGATTGTGTCTCGCATTAGGGACGGACCATCCGGTAGCGATCGCAAGTGTCCGCGTTTTTGTATGGTAGTGAACAGTGTACACTCGAAACTACGCAAACTTGTGAGTGGACTTGAAGTGGTGAGCAAGGATGTGATCGAGAGTCCTCGCCCCCCCGAGATGGTTCGTGGAGACAGTGGAGATGGGGAAGAGGAGGAAAAAGATCCCTCCTTCATGACCATTTCCTCGCCGAGTTCTCCGGAGGTTGTGGAGCGTGTTTCGGAGGAGTGGATCCCGAAGGACAAACGCCTACTGACAGGGAGGAAGCAATATCCCAAAGGAGGTAAGTCGTTAGATTCTTCTTCCTCTAAAAAGAAAGAGATGTGCGGACGTCCGGCTACAACCGGTGACTCGGTTGGACTTGCCGAGGCAAAGGAACGCCTTAACGCGGCCAAGCGGGAGGAACTCCTTTTGGGAGACATCGAGAGGGTTTTGGACCCCACATCAGGTTCAACTTACAGCGGTCGGGAGGAAGAATCTTCCTCCTCGGGAAGTTTTAGCCAGCTTCACAGGGGATCACCACTTGAAGCTCAGGAAGCTGGCCGGGACATTTAGCTCCCAAGTTGGAGAGAGTGGCGGAGTCTCTGGAATGGGAAGTCCTTTCCAGGGAGCTTCTGTATCCGCGATGAAGCTTGAGGGCATTACTGAGGAGTTTGCTGCGAGGGTGGTGCTGTCGGATCCTCGAATCGACGCCTGGAGTGAAAACCAGGGGCCGCATATCCTCTCTTGAGCAGGAGCGCAGCGTATTGCTGGAGAATTGGCCGCCTTTCGTGCGGCGCTCCCATCCATTAGAGTGCCTGGATGTTTGAGAAGCCTGGGAAGAAGAGACCTCGCGTGGTGTCGCCCGGAGGAGTCTCCATCGACGGTTACCGCAGGCGATCCTGCCGTTGTTGGAGCGGAGGACCGACCTCTTCCTCTTTAGCTGAGGTGTCGTCCCTCTTGGATCGGCAACTAGTTGACTGAAGAGGGATATCGCCTCCATTGTCTTGGCTACCCTTCGCGGTCGCCTCCCGAGGGGGATGCTGGGGTTCCTCCTCTCGAGAGGGACTCCCCAGTTAGGTCCCTTCCATCGGGTGCGGATGTTCACGCTGTTGGGCGCGGGGCCGCCCCTATTCGTGGGGGCTCCGCCGCCTCCGCTTCTGCGGGAGTTTCAGCGGATGCCCCGGGATCGGAGGCGGAGGCTGCGGATAGTGTTGCAGACGGGTCCCGGAGAAGGTGCGGGCCCAAAAAGGCGTCTAGGAGGAAGAGGCATACTACCCAAAATAGACGTGACTCGGTGGCTCCCGTTCCCTCGACGTCGGTGGTTTCGCTGACCATTGATAAGAGGACGGGAGGAGAGGACTTATGCCTTGGTATTGGCCGAGGCTAAGTCCAAGGTGAATCTGCGTGCGCTGGGCATCCAGCAGCTGCGTATGCGCCGTGGTGCTACTGGGAGCCTTCTACTGGCGGTATCCGGTAAAGAGTCAGTCGAGAAGGCCAATGCATTGGCCGACTCACTTTCGCGGACTTTCTCAGCGACCAAGGAGGGTACAACGCCCTATGCGCAGAAGTGAGGTCCGTATTCGAGGACTCATGAGTCTTTCTTCGCGGGAAGAAATTCTGGCGCAAGTGGCGTCTGCGGGAGGATGCAGGCTGGAAGATCTCATGCGGGTGCATTAGGTACTCCTCGGGACTGAACGTGGGGACTATATGGTTGCGTTGTCCCGATCGCGTGGCGCGAAGCCTCGTTCGGGCAGGAGGGTTGAAGGTAGGGTGGGTGACTCTGTCGGTGACGCCGCTGGGCCACCGCCCCCTTCAATGCTATCGTTGTCTGGTCATGGCCTTTGGCCATGCATCTGGTGAGGAGGCCGGGTGGATCGCAGCCGTTGCTGCTATCGTTGCAGCAAGGAGGGCCATAAGGCTACTGAGTGTAAGGCATCCCCAAATTTTTATACCAATGCGCGGACAGGGGTAAGCCTGCGAAACACAGAGCAGGCTCCAGAGTATGTGCTCGCCCGTTCGTTCCTTCGAGGAAGAACATGGGAGACCAGGAGGATGGTCCCACGCATAGACGGCGAGTGCCAGGTAGATCGGATGGAGGGTCGGCTCCCGGAAGTCCGGTGGTAACAGGTACGAGTAGACGAGAGGGAGGTCGAGGCGCGTCAGTGGACGCTGATGGACCCCCTCCTGACCTGCAGGGTTCTACTGAGTCTATGTCTTTGTCCTCTTAATAGAATAGGTTTTCGTCTGTGACGTCTAGTGTAGTTTATGGGGGCTGCGGCCATGTTTTTTCCGGAGGAATCCGGAGTGTTTGGCCCGATTACGCCCTCCGTTTAGTCTTTGGTCATAGTCTAATGTTTGTTTTTATTTATCGTATATTAATGTAATCTCGATGTTATTGTAATGGAGGTATGCATGTGTATGCCCCTCCACATGGCTGTGGACACGCTTGTTGTGTGTGCTCTCCCCCCTCACTATGGGGTGGGTAGTGGGTAGAATAGGTTTTCGTCTGTGACGTTTAGTGCAGTTTATGGGGGCTGCGGCCATGTCTTTTCCGGAGGAATCCGGAATGTTTGGTCCGGTTACGCCCTCCGTTTATAGTCTTTGGTCATAGTCTAATGTGTGCTCCCCCCCCATGGGGTGGGTTTGTCGATGTCCTGGTGAATTTTTCGCGTTGTGCGGTTTTGTGTGTGGGGAAGGTGTGTTTTCTCTGCCTTCCGTTTTCGGGGAAAAGCGAGGAGGAGTGAGGGCTCCTGCTTGCATTGCACGTATCCCCGGGGACGAGGGGAGAATGGCTAATAGCCCGGCTCCTCTCTCCAGACTCTGAAGAGTCAGGGAATGGATAAAGGGGGGGCAACTCCCTTCGGGAAAGGTCCTTATGGACCAGGCTATAGGGGTATCCACCGGATGTAATGCGCGAGCGGTTCCCGGTGGAAGTAAAGCCTCTATTAAAGGCCAGGGGCTATAGACAGGTTTTAGGGTCCGGTGCCGATACTCCGGTCGGCATTGGGTGGTAAATCAGCCCCAATCCACGTGGATTGGGGCAAACCGGGAGTCCTCCACGACGGCGGTCGGTACCCTCCCTCGGGTCTGACCGTCAAGTGCGTAAAGCATTTCCTGTCTCTAAAAAAAAAAGTAAATACGAGGTGTGGCAAAGAAACCGGATTGATTTTTTTCCTCTTTTCCGGCCACGTCGATGACGAAAAGGAAAGCGGGGCATTGACTTGTGGACTCCCCTCTACCCTCACGAAAAGTTTCACGCATGCGCTGCGGTTAGTCTGGCCGTAGCCGTTGTTAGAAGCGGATCGTGTATCTGAGCTTCGTCGGAATCGAGTGAATTGCTGTGCTGACGCTCTTGGAAAACATTGAAATAATCCTGATTTCCTCCAAAACGTAATTACGTGTGATGAAACTTGGATTTTTCAATATGATCCAGAGACTAAGCGACAATCCATGCATTGGAAGAGATCCCAATCCCATAGAATGAAGAAAGCGCGCATGAGCAAATCCAAATTTAAAGCGATGATGATTGTTTTTTTTGATATCCGGGGAATTATCTACATTGATTGTGCCTGAAGATCAGACTGTCAATCAGATTTATTATAAAAATGTTTTGAATACCCTCCGTGAACGTGTGCGACGAAGGAGACCAGACATGTGGAAGAATGCCTCATGGATTCTTCATCAGGACAACGCGCCGGCACACACGGGATAGCCGGGACACGCGCTATCTGTGAAGAAATATTTGACGAAAAACAACATTCCAGTGATGGAACATCCACCGTACTCGCCGGACCTAGCATCGTGCGACTTTTTTCTCTTTCCGAAAGTCAAATCTGCGCTCAAAGGAACCAGGTTCGAGTCCGTAGATGCAGTGAAAAAAAAAGCGACGCAATTGTTGAACAGCATAACACAAGAAGACCTGCAGCACTGCTTCCAACAATAGAAAATTCGCATGGAGCGGTGTAGGGATCGGGAAGGGGACTACATTGAAGGGGACAACATTTCAATTGTCTGATTTTTTTTCAATAAAGGATTAGAGCATGAGTCCGGTTTCTTTATTGTCACACCTCGTATATGTATAAAAAATTATGTAACGATGCACCCCCAAAACTGCATCGTTCCCGGCAGAACACCGGCCGGAAGCTGCCGCCCGACGACCATTGGTCGGGCAGGGGCAGGGGGCTGTGCGCCCACATTTTTAATCAGTAGCGAAAGACCGGGTAGGAATGCCGACAAAACACCGTCGGCCGGGAGCCGCCGGTTGAGAACCACATGCGGCATCCCGAACACCGCCGTCGGGAGCCGACGTTTGAGAACCCGTGGCCGGCACCCCGAACTCCCCCTGGCGCACCCGTTCCGAACCGATTGTTTTACCGGCGCCAGGTGGGAGTAATTACCGAATACGCCGGCGCGGGTGATTAGCGCGGGTATAAAAAGGGGCTCTCGGCGGCAGGTAAGACCAGATCCTTCCGATCCTCTCGAGCGAAAGCTAGTCTGAAGGCAAGCCAAGCATTGAGAATAATCCAAAGCGAATACCGACGAGCCAGAAGGTAATGAGAACGCTGCCTCCGCCGACTGATATCGGTGCTCAAGGATCGCATCTCATCCTAGATCCCAAATTAGGCGTCGCGCCTATCACGAGGTGGAACCTGAGCCGCCTCCGACGCTCGTTAGCGTCGCGACGCCTTCCGCAAACCTTATTCCTTCCAGGGAAATATCGGGCGGGTACTACTACATCCGGTTTAAAAGCCCACCGCCGGCGGCGATATAAAAACGCGAGCAAAACCGCGCACGAGAACTGATAACGAGCGATTCCGAGAATCAACCGAACGCATCTCCCGCGCATAAAAAGCGCCCGAAGTAATAAGCGCATTAGATCGCGAATTACCACGCACAAGCGAGCGATTTTAGCTATCGCGGTTGCAATTGCATTGCAACGAGCATCCGCAACGGCCGTAAATCGCGACCCGCCGATTACAACATAATCAATTCTTCGACCGATCGAATTGAACGATTGATTTCGCGTGGATCGAGCAATCGCGCTTTAACGCGCCTGCACTCACACACATACACACTTACACTTGTACACAGCACACTTTTTACATAATAAACGTTTCTTTTACCTACTTCACATCTCGTTATTAATCCCTGGAACCGACGGCTATCCAAAATCAATTACTGCGATACTAGGACGCGAAAATCCGACGTTACAATTATATAAATATATGTAAAAAAAATATGAATAGAAAAGTTTTCATTTTTATATGTATGTCACACAGTTTGCACTAATTATTATATTAAAAGCTTTTTCACTTAAGCTAATTGTGTACTAATTTTACTTTTTCAAAAGTTTACTAAGAGATAATATATAAAAATTATAAAATTAATAAAATAAAATCTTATTTTATTATTATATAATTTGTCCACCTCTATATGTATAATTTTCCTCTAGAAGATTATTTGCTTTTTTTCTTAATATAATTAATAATTAATAATTTTTAATATAATATGAAAAGGATATTTATTTGATTGAAAAATTTTCATTAATTTATTATTTAGGAATTAAAAATTATGTCTTTATATACGTAAGATTATAAAAATTGTGCAAAAAATAGTATTATTTAAAAAAATCGTGTAAAAACAATTACTTTAAAAACGAATACGTAAAGAACTATATAAAAAGAGAAATGGATATATATTAAAATGAACAAAATAAATTATTTAAATAAATTATTTTAAAATAAAAATGTGTACCTACTCGTTGCAAATTCATATTTTTTTTCTTTATGACAACTATGTGTTTTAATTATACCAAGTAATTTGCCTCATTATTCTGTGCATAAAAGTATTAGGGTAAGACTATCGAAAAAAGAATATTTTACGAGATATTTTGTATTTTATGTCAAAATACTGCACTTTGGAGTCTTATAACTCGAAAAATACTTACTGAAAAAATATTTTATTATAATGTTTTGGAAAGCTCTCGAGATAAGCTACAAGAATATGTAATGAGAAAATGTAGATTCCATTTAAGAAATTGAAGGTAACCTTCAAATGACTCTTCAAGGTCAAACCAATGGTGCCATCTTATGGCCCCCAAAGAAACAAACAACTTTTGTGGGAAAATTTTTTCTCTGTCATGCTTTGCCAACGAGATAATTGGGATTATAGATCAAAATGACTCATCGTGTGTATATATATATATATATATATATATATATATATATATAGGATGGATCAATAACTCTGTCCACCTGGAATATTTCCGGGAATATTATTTTTAGAGATACAAAAATTTTGTACTTATAAAAGTTGTACGGTACCAAGAGGGCCGTAATATGCTACTAATAATTTTTTTGTAGGTGGCTTCAGAGATTTCAGGTCATCACCATTTTTTTTAAGGCATGCTATAATCTTTATTTTTAGTATAATAAGCGGATGTTTAGACGATTTCAACGACCCATAATAAGGTCATTCAATATTAAAAAAGTGTAAAACAATGATTTTTACCTTGCTTATAGGAGATCTGAAGTGGTCCGTTTGTATCGATGCAACACTGAAATCTTTAAATTGCTGAAGCACATACATTTCTTAACGTTTCTGGACTGATTGTCGCACATGCTGCAATAATTCGTTGTTTCATATTTTCCGCTGTGATCAGTATTGTCTCTGAAACTTATTATAGTAAAAAATGTAAATATTTACATTTCTTACTATAATCTAGCGATATAGTACAAAGAACATTGTACATATATCAAGAAATACCGACCACAGCGGAAAATATTATAATAATGAAATTGTTAATTGCTAATTACATATTTTTTCTTCAAAACAACTATGTTTTCTTTACACCAATTGATTCCTCTCATTATTTTGTGCATAAAAGTATTAAGGTAAAATCATCGAACAGTGAATATTTTACAAGATATTTTACGGTTTATGTAAAATTAAAAAATTATTTCAAGCCTCATAACTCAAAAAGTTCTTAACGAAAAGGTACTTAATTATAATGTTTTGGAAAGCTCTCGAGATAAGCTACAAGAATGTGCAAAAATATATAGGATATTCCATTTAAAAAAATTGAAGTGACCTTCAAATGACCTCTTCAAGGTCAAGCCAATGGTACCATCTTATGGCCTCTTCGAAACCATACAACTTTTGTCTGAAACATTTTTGTTCGTTGGGCTTAGTTTTTGAGATATTTTACTTTCAAGTTAAAAAGGACATCCTGTATATATATATATATATATATATATATATATATATATATATATACCGTATTATATATACATACGTATGTATTATATATATATATATATATATAATATTATATATATTATATACAGGGGGTAGGTAGTGAAATACATATTTTGAGTCATTCTAAGACGATTTTTTTGCAAATTTTGCCGACGCTTGTTTTCGAATTATTAACACCTTCGGGGCCCGGATAGGGCAGGCAAGGGGGGGCGCGAGTCACCGTCAGACGCGGGTGCACCCGGGGCGATCGCTGCGATCAGCTGGTCGGTACATACACCACACACATGCGAACATTATTGGTCCCCATTCTTTCTCTCTCTCTCATTTGCTTATTTGAAGGTATATTGCTTACAAAATTATTATTTATTTTTTTTTGTACATTATTTTTTTGTTCATTTTATTATTTTTTTCTTTTTTTTTTTTTATGAGAGAGGGGAAAATGCATTTTATGCACACCGGGGGGGATATGTGGGGACTCCGAGTACCAAGTCGATTCAACCGGTCCCTTACCAATAAAACCCTTTTCGCTGTTTCCAACACTGTTTTTTTGACATTCCGAAATTTGTTTTCACACAACAAAAAAGTTATTTTTTTGTTCGATGTATTTTGTGAATTTCTGAGAAATGAATTTTCAATAGATCGTACTTCATTCACAAACGCAGATATCCGTTTTTAAAGTAGAGAATCCACACTAAATATTAAAAGATTCTTTTTCTTTTTAAACTGGAGGCTTTTATAACCTGAACATAACACATTCATTCTTCATAAGACGAGAAATTTACCAATGACTTATCACTATAAATCACTGTCGAGTTGTTATTAAATCACTCGATTAAAGAAAAATACGTTGTTCCGACGTGACGACAGTGTGACGATATTCCCGGCGACAGCAACCTGTTTTGGTTATGCTATGTTGCGGTAGGTTAAAAAGTGCTGGCGAACGTGAACATGTGATTGAAGACGCGCCAATTTAGCGTATAATATTATTATCATATGAATTTAGTGAAGCCTGTTTTAAAATTAATTAGAATAAAAAATGTTTAATACTTTCACTGTTAATGTTAAATATTATTTATTATTAATACTAAATATTATTATTAAATATTCTTAAATATTATTATTAACATTAAATATTTATTTATTATTAATAAATAGTGTTATTAATATTAATTTATTTCTTATTAATTATTATTAATATTAAATTTATATATTTATTACTATTAAATATTTATTAAATCATTGATTGAAAATCAATAGTAATATGAAAAATAATATGAAAAAAATATTAAATTTGGCGTCTCATTCTTTTGCTTTATCTTATGATTTTAAAAACGTAAGAAGATGTTCCAAATGTTCAGAAATATTGGTCGCTCTGAATTTGTTTTTTAAAACAAAAAAAAAGCCAAGAGAGATTGAAACGCCAGAATTTAATGATAATTTCATATTATTTTCATATTATTATTGATTTTCAACAGTTTAATAAATATTTAATAATAATAAAATAATAATTTTAATATTAATAATAATATTTAATAATAATAAAAATAAATAAATAATTATAATAATAATATTTAATAATAATAAAATAAATATTTAATATTAATAATACTATTTAATAATAATAAATAAATATTTAATGTTAATAATAATATTTAAGAATATTTAATAATAATATTTAATATTAATAATAAATAATATTTAATATTAACAGTGAAAGTATTAAACATTTATTTATTCTAATTAATTTTAAAACAAATCTCACACGATGTATAAATGTCATATGATAATATTATACGCTAAATTAGTCCGGTCTTCAATCAGCACATGTTCACGTTCGACAGCGCTGTTAGTACTAACCTACCCCAACCTAACCAAAACTGTTTGCTGTCGCCGGTCGCGTTGTCGTCACGTCGTAATAACGTTGTGTTTTTCTTTAATCGAGTGATTTTTAATGGCCAACATGAGTTATTCGATAGTGATTGATAGTGATTAGTGAGAGAGTCATTGATAAATTTCTCGTCTTATTGAGTGATGAATGAATGTGATTATGTTGAAGTTTATAAAAGAATACAGTTTATAAAAGAAAAAAGAATTTTCGATTACATTATTTAGTGTGGATCTCTGTTTTTTAGAACGTGATATCTACTTTCAACTTGAGTAAAGGTACGATCTATTGGAAAATTTATTTCTCAAGAAATTACAACAATACGTCGAACAAGGTAATAATAACTATTCTTTGGTATTGTGTGAAAACAAATTTCGGATGTCAAATAAACAGTGGTAGAGAAAATTAGCGAAAAGAGAGGGGTTTTTAGTGGGTAGGGAGTACCGAGTTGATAATTCGACTTGGTACTCGAGTCTCACATAATTCACCGGATTGCCCGGTGCATAAAATGCATTTTCCCTCTCTGTAAAAAAAAAAAAACAATAGAATAAGAAAATACAATAGAATAAGAAAATAATTTAAGTGAAAATGTGTAACAATAAAAAATAAATAATAATTTTAGTAAGAGTAATAATAACTTCGAGTAAGCAAATGAGAGAGAGAGAGAGAGAGAGAGGAGAGAGAGAGAGAGAGGAGAGAGAGAGAGAGAGAGAGAGAGAGAGAATGAGAATTATGTATTCGCATGTGTGTATGTAGCGACCAACTGATCGCAGCGATTGCCCCGCGTAAGCACCCCGTGACGGTGACTCGCGCCACCCTTGCCTGCCTCTTGTATCCGACCCGTTATAAGTTAATTACTTCTTTTAATAATTCGAAAACTAAGCGTCGGACGAAATTTTGCTAAAGGAAAAATCGTCTTAGAATTGACTCAAGAATGTGTCATTTCACGGACACTATACTTATTTTGAATCACCCTGTATATATAATATTATAACTATATATATATATATATATATATATATATGTAATATATAATATTATATATATTATATATATATAATTGCACACAATAGTTTTGTACCAAAAAACTTATTGAAAATTATAAATTATAAAAAAAAATTGTGAAAAGAATAATTTAATAATTTTTATTTGTTTTATATCTTTGTTTTATTCTTTATTTTTAAGTAAAATTTGTCATGTATATAATAAAATTATAATATTATATTTCGAAAAATAAATACAATATAAAAATGTGGAAACATAGTTGCACTTGTATATATATATATATATGCATATGTTTATAAATGCATAAGAAACATTATATTATAATGTATTAGATACATATGAATACTTACAAATACATGAATTTAAGTGTTCAGGTATATCATGGAAATTCACGAGTTGTAATTGAACTTCTTTAAATCAAAATTACTCAAAGTATTTATAATAGTATTAGAACGAATTAGTTCGTACGGAAGCGTGCCTTGATTAAATGTTGATAATTTTGTTTGTTTAGCTTTTGCTCCATCAATGTGCACAATCTATAAAATTAATAAATATTATTAAATTAAATCAACATTATACATATACTGTAGGATTTGAGAAGTTTTCCGTTAATTTTATTTTATTCCGAATTGTTATGTATGTCGGATTATTTCTCGGGTGTGTTGACGAACCGGTCTCGGCCGGAGTTTATTATATTTGTATTATCTGTGAGTCCTTTGTCTTCGAATGCGTATTTATTTTGAGGCAGATCTTGCCCTTGTTTTTATTTTGCGATAATTGAACAGGCGATTTCGAACACTCGATGTGTCGCTTCCTGATTGGCTCGTGTAGGGCATAGCGAGGGTATATAGCTCGTCTCTCGCGAGTTCCAGGGATCATGAGAGATCGCGCCGAATTCTGCGTAAGCGAAGCCCGTTTAGCTCGAATAAAGTTTTCGGAGTCCGTGCGTGAATTCGTCTGAGTTCAATTAAATCTTCTCCCGTCAGAAAGGAAATTAGCAATCCTACAATTTTTGGGGGCCCAGCCGGGATTGAGCTGTGAAGGACAATAGCGAGCTGTAGTGGTAACGAGTGTGATAGGGTTGCCTGAGAGTGCTGAGTGCAGTAGAGTGGAGGACAGGATTGACACTGAGTGAGTCGACGAGGAATAATGAGTCCGACAAAGACTGCTTCCGGTTTGACGGTCCCGACGCTTAAGGAGAAGCTGAGGACTTTAGGGCTAAGTACGACCGGAGCGAAAACGGAATTGATTAGTCGATTATTGGAAGCAGATCCTGCGGGCGATTGGCTCGGCGGGCGGGAAGGCGATGTGCAGAATAATCTGTTGCACGATGAAGAACAAAATGCATCCGTGGCGACCAGTGTGAGTGAAACGGAGATAGAGCGGCGGGAGATGGACATGCTCAGGAGAGAGAGAGAACTCCTAGAGCGAGAGCTCGCGTTGGCGCGAAGGGGGACCGAGCTTCTTCGGGCGAGAGAGAGAGAGCGAGTCCGAGCGTGGCCAAGAGGGTGAGAGGTGGGCGGAGACGATGGGAGCGACGGCGCGAGTCGTCATAACAGCAATTGCCGAATTATTTCGGCGGGGTCAGCGACTCCTGGAGCGTCTGGGAGAGTCAGGTGCGTCTCCTCGCGACTACCTATAGGTTGCGAGATGAGATGGTTAAAATACTAATAGGTTCGCGCCTCAAAGGAAAGGCGGCCGAGTGGTTTCGTTCGAAACCTGAACACATCGAGATGACAGCAGACGATCTTCTAACCGAAATGAAGGCCATGTTCGACCACTGCCCGAATAAAGTGGCGCGCAGAAGAAGGAATTTGAGGGACGGGTCTGGAGGAAAGGCGAGGCCTTCAGCGCGTACCTTCATGATAAGGTAATTCTGGCGAATAGGGTGCCGGTCGAGGAGAGCGATCTCGTTGACTACGTCATTGACGGAATCACGGATCTGAATCTACAAAATCAAGCGCGGATCCAGGGTTTGGAGACGACGGCATCCTTGTTGCGGGCGTTCGAGAGGGTGACCCTCGGGCCGAGGAGGCAGAAGGATGGCACGGCCGCCCCGACGGGACAACCGGACGGCGACGCGGGATCTCAGGGGGAGGCGAGGCGACGGAGAGGCGACGGCGAGGCGCGGAAACCGCGACGGTGCTACAATTGTGGCGGGCAAAATCATATCAGTGTGAACTGTCCGACAAAAGAAAGTGGAGCGAAGTGTTTTCGGTGCGGCGAGCGCGGGCACATAGCGGCGAGATGCACCGGAAAAATGAGCGCTAAAGATAGTTGTGCGGTGAGCGAACTCTGCGATAAAAAATATTATAAGGACGTGCGTATCGGCGGTTGTAATGTCCGGGCGATGGTAGATACCGGAAGCGATATGTGCTTGACGCGTGCGGATTGCCATAGTCGACTGAACGTTCCATTGGAAGAGAATAAAATCTATTTCCGAGGTATAGGCTCAGACGGTAATGAGACATTAGGCGAATTCGAGGCCGACGTTCATATAGACGGTAGCGTGTTTCGATGAAGATACGGGTAGTTTCCAATGGGCTCATGCGATATGATCTAATTATTGGGGCCGATTTTCTAAGAACCGTAGAAATTTTAATAAAGGATGAGGCGTTGATTCTGAGGCCAAATTCGGATTCGGGATTGTCAAGATTGCCGGAAGTGTTTCAGATCGACTATGAGTATGAAGCGAATAAATTCGACACTGTACACCTCGATGATGAAAATAAAGACGCATTAGAGAATATGATACGAAATTATACGCCCAATAAAACACGCGGTGTGGATGTAAAAATGCGATTAGTTCTTAAGGACGATGAGCCTGCGTATCAGCGAGCGCGGAGATGTTCCGAGCGGGAGAAGCAAATAATAAAGGCGCAGATAGGCGACTGGATGCGTGAGGGGTGTGGTGCGACCGTCGTTATCGGAGTATGCGAGCCCTGTAGTGCTCGTGAAGAAGAAGAACGACGCGTATAGATTGTGTGTAGATTACCGACGTTTAAATCTGAAAATAATAAAGGACCATTATCCCCTGCCGCTGATCGACGATCAGCTGGATCGATTGCAGAGCGCGAGGATATTTACGACTTTAGATCTGGAAAACGGATTTTTTCACGTTGAGGTGGACGAGGACAGTAGAAAATATACGGCATTTATTACGCCTGACGGGCAATACGAGTTTCTTAGAATGCCGTTTGGCTTATGTAATTCGCCAGCCGTTTTCCAGAGATTCATTAACGCGACGTTCCGGGACTTTATTAGCGACGGGACGGTACTGACGTACATGGACGATTTGATCGTGCCGTCGGGAGATTGCGAAGAGGGCTTGGAGAAACTTAAACGAATATTTGACAGGGCAAGTGAATCGGGACTGGCAATGAACTGGAAGAAATGTCAATTTTTGAAAAGTAAAGTTGAGTTCTTAGGACACGAAATAGAATCGGGTAGCATACGGCCGTCGGCGACAAAAACGGACGCGGTCACGAGATTTCCGGAGTCGAAGAATGTGAAGCAGGTTCAGAGTTTTTTGGGGCTATCCGGTTACTTTCGTAAATTTATTTGTAGTTATTCATCGATTGCGCGACCCTTGACGAACCTATTAAGAAAAAATGCTGTTTTCCGATTCGAGAAGGAGGAGAGAAACGCGTTTAACGGGCTAAAGGCCGCTCTGATATTGACAGACTGTAAAGCGCTCAGCCTTACGATGAGCAAAAAAGATTTATGCGTGCGTGTGGCGAGGTGGAAGCAGTTGGAAGAATTTAATTATACGATCGAGCATCGTCCTGGGAAAGCGATGACGCACGTGGACGCACTAAGTCGAAATCCGTTGCCTGTGTGTATGTGGAATGAATGCGAAGATAATATAATAACGCGAATTCGGAAAGCTCAGCGTGAGGACGTTAGTTTGCGAGAGATTATTGAGCTGGTTGAGACGAGAAAGACCGATAATTTTGTAATGCGAGCAGGAATTTTATACAAATTAACTAGCGACGAGGAGCGGATGGTGATTCCCCGATCGATGCACACGCAGGTTATCCGATACGTGCACGAAAAAGGTCATATGTCAGCGGGTAAAACCGAGCGTGTCGTCGCGAAGGATTACTGGATACCAGACTTGAAAGCGAGAGTCGAAAGAGTCGTTCGAAACTGCGTGTCGTGTATTTTAGCCGAAAGAAAGTATGGTAAGAGGGAGGGAATCCAGCATGTCTTCACCACGACAGGAATGCCCAGAGCCAACGAGCAAGTCGAGCGGGTCAACCGGACATTAATTCCGCTAGTGACGAAGTTGTCCGCCCCCCGACCAGAAGAGTGGTTTAAACATTTAAGTATGGCGCAGAAATATCTAAATGCCACGCAACATAGAAGTATTGGGACGACGCCCTTCAGGTTACTGTTTGGGACAGATATTAGGATGAGGAACGACGTCTCCATCCGGGAATTGGTGGAGAAGGAACTAATTTCCATGTTTGAAGAGAATCGCGATGAAATCAGGAGACAAGCGAAGGAGGTTATCCGGCAGACACAGCAGGAAAAACGCCGAGGATTCGACAAACGAAGGAAGCCGGCTACGTCCTACGCATTGGGCGACCTGGTTGCGATTAAAAGAACGCAGGCTAATCCTGGGTTGAAGTTCGCGCACAAGTATTTCGGCCCGTATCGAGTTCAAAAGGTATTGCGAAATGACCGTTATATCGTTGAGAAGGTGGGCGCACATGAAGGGCCTTATGAGACATCCACCGCGGCCGAATACATGAAGCGTTGGATAAATGAAGAAGATGAAATAACGACCGATGACGAAGTTGAAAAATCTGAGGACAGATATTAGCGCAGGATGGCCGAATGTAGGATTTGAGAAGTTTCCGTTAATGTTATTTTATTTCGAATTGTAATGTATGTCGGATTATTTCTCGGGTGTGTTGACGAACCGGTCTCGGCCGGAGTTTATTATATTTGTATTATCTGTGAGTCCTTTGTCTTCGAATGCGTATTTATTTTGAGGCAGATCTTGCCTTTTTATTTTGCGATAATTGAACAGGCGATTCCGAACACTCGATGTGTCGCTTCCTGATTGGCTCGTGTAGGGCATAGCGAGGGTATATAGCTCGTCTCTCGCGAGTTCCAGGGATCATGAGAGATCGCGCCGAATTCTGCGTAAGCGAAGCCCGTTTAGCTCGAATAAAGTTTTCGGAGTCCGTACGTGAATTCGTCTGAGTTCAATTAAATCTTCTCCCGTCAGAAAGGAAATTAGCAATCCTACAGTATGTTGCGGAAACACCCTGTATATTAAGATTGTTGGACGTTTTATTTAAATGAGGTTTTTCCGTTTCTAGTGTTAGAATTAATAGAAAATGGTGATCTGTTAAAATATTTGAAAAATTGTCGAAACGTCAGATTCGCACACTCTGCATTTGCAGGATTTGTTCGCCATGTGCGAAGTTTTTGCTACTTGGAAGAATTGCGTTTTGTACCTAGAGCTCTAGCGTGTCGCAGTTGTTTAATATTTCTCTTCGAGAAATCACGAGAATTGTGTCAAAATTGAAGATTTTGAACTAGCTGGAGATATATACAAAAATGATTATTATCGCGTGGCAAATACAATTGTTAAAAAAAGTTAATGATTAAAAAATGAATTCTTTTTGAAATACTTTCCATTTTTTTATCAAAATAGTATCGCATTGTTTCTTGAATATAGAACATAAATAGTTTTTGTTTATATATAGCAGGAATTAAATGAATGTTTTTCATTTTCCACATATTGTAAAAATGAACCTCTTGAATCAGAAAATTAAATTTTTATTAAAATCATATTTTATGAAGAAGAAGTTTTGCTTCCTGTTGGATGGCATCCGAATATTTGATGATCAAAATATTTACTTTGTGACGACCCAGCCGTCACTAATGACGGATTTTTTTTCTGAGCGCCAATTTGGCGCCAAGCGCCGTCGATTGAGCACCTCGACCGACCCGCGGCTCGGGAGCCGCAGACCGAGAATCACGGTCCGCCCCACTCAACGCGCATGACCGTATGGGGAGATGCCGCGTGGGGAAAGTCCCGCCGGGTATATAAGGCGGCCGCTCGGGCAGTCCGGGACATATTCCTGTCCCGACTCTCGGGACGCTAGAAGCCACAGGGCGTTCTCTGGGCATTCAAAGCTTACCGAGCTCCTAATCCTCTACCTGGTCTAGGGTACGGGCGTTCTCGTACTCGGTCGGTTGTAACCGACGTCCAGGGGAATCCCGTAGAAACCACGGCCAACCCGGTCCAGGGTACGGGCGTTCTCGTACTCGGCCGGTCGTAACCGGCGCCCGGAGGGTCCGCTTCCTTTCCCCAACCTGCCGCTTTGCGGCCCTCAACCAAACAGCCGTTTTCACGGCTCTTGGAACTTAGCCGTTTTCACGGCTCCTGACCGATAGCCGTTTTCACGGCTCCTGGACGACAGCCGTATCCACGGCTCCTGGACGATAGCCGTTCTCACGGCTCCTGGACGACAGCCGTATCCACGGCTCCTGGACGACAGCCGTATCCACGGCTCCTGGACGACAGCCGTATCCACGGCTCCTGACCGATAGCCGTTCTCACGGCTCCTGGACGACAGCCGTACCCACGGCTCCTGGACGACCGCCGCAGCCACCGGACAGCGACCCCTGAGGCCTTGTCACTGGCCCCTTACAACACCAGCCGTTTTCACGGCTTGCAGGCTAACAGCCGTTCTCACGGCCTCGAGCGAAATAAAGTACACCTTTGCGCCTCCCGATCTATACGCTCACGCACCGGTTACGCGATTAGTCTTTGGGGTCCTGACTTAACTCCCCTGGTCTAGAGCCCGGTTGTTACCGGGCCCGGTCGGTCGTAACCGACGTCCAGTATCCAGGTGCACTACGGGCGTTCTCGTGTGCACCACCTTGAGACAGGAGTTCCCGTCCTCGGCCGACCGTCGGCGGCAGACCCTGCTAGGTCCGTGTCCGTGCCTTGCACGCGACCACCCGTTGGGTTTCCGTGTCCGTACAAGAGTTTGCGCGTCGGGCGACGACTACTACACCGTGTAAATAGATACTGTATATAACCCTTAGGCTAAGGCGCGACCGTAGATCCGTGCGATCTCCTTATATATAGCGAATTAGTTCCGACTACCCTGTGCATAACCGTGTATTTCACCACTATTTATGCGTCCGCGACTGTATGTAACCTGTCTATCAAATAAAGAATCTATTTGAACCCAAACAGTGTGGTTTCGCGAGCCTGAGCCTCCCCTTCTCCCGAACCCTGACTCCGGCGAGCCGATCCGCGGCGTCGGGAAAGGTGCTCCGTCACAACTTCTCAAAGCGATGTTTGATCATTTGGATGGAGTTTTAATGTGGGAAATTACATCGTTGGATGAGCAATCTTATGTTGCCAAGGCTAATGAAGAAGTGATAAATTATGTATGTGCTGGAGACAGGGTGCCGATGATGCTTAACTGTTCGTCAACATTGTACCAATTGATGCTACATTGCTGGAGTAGAGCAGCGGATGCCAAAAAGCGGGAGACTAAATTTCGAATTTTTCCAGAAAATATTATAACATTAAGAAAGAACATAGAAGATGGTTTACTGAGTTCAGTCGATACTATTTAGCCGATATAATTAAATTATTGTTTATCTTCTTTTCTGAACGATAAATCTTAACGTAGAAAAAATTTCTAGAATGTCTAAATTGATTCTGTTATTTTCAGGTTTAATTTTACACTGAGGAAAATCGTTTGATTGTACCAACAAGACATACGTTATTGAAGGCATTTTGATTAAATCAAACAAGAATTTCTATTTGTCATTAAAAGACTCGATTTTTTATAACTAGAACGTTTAATAGATTTTATTATAAGGATTTCATTAATATTTTCTGGTTGGATCCACAAAATTTCTTGTTACATTAATTTCTTTGTTTGCCGCTAAGTGGCGAGTCACTCTTCTTAATTCGTATTCAATATTTGCCATGAAATGTATATAAAGAATTAGTATTAATATTAAGTCCAAAGTATTTTTTCTCTTACAGCAGTAGTGCCAGAAAGAGGACGTTAGCTCTTGTTTGTGTTTGAGTTGCATCCTCTTCTTGCATCACTGTTTATCAGTTTAATTTCTAACAGACTGAATTTAAAATAATTTATTCAATAATCTGGATTGAATTCGTCCAATAATCTTGTTGGAATTCAGAATATTAAACAGAATTTTGAAGTTAGATGGAAAAATAAACGACTTGGTGCTAACAAGTTTTTGTATTATTAATATGTATAACCAGAAAATTTGGTAAATTTAACAGGTAGAAATTAAACAGATTCATCTAGTAATTCTTACAATTCTGATTCGTCTATTTTCCAACAGACATCAACAAACATCTGGTTGAATCTACCAGAATTCTAATTAATGCAACCAGATTTTTCTCAGTGTAATATTAGTTTATCAATGAAGATAAAAGAAATTTTTTAATTTTGCCTTCCATAAAATTTTTGGTTATTAAAAATATCACATCCGTTTTCATAATTGTAAACAATAATATAATGATATAATGATATATCTAATATGTGTTTTTTTGTAATCCACACAAAATATAATGATGGCAATTATATACACATGTATAAGCAATATTTTTTTTTAACATGGAAATATAATTAATTTTTGACATTATATATGACCGATAATTAACAAACTGATTGTAAAATTTATAGTAATTTGTAACGATCCGTTTTTCCGATTTTCACTACGGATAGTTCGTCGTAGTCCAGGATTGTTAATAATGAATTTACTTGTGATTCGATTCAATTTAAAATGCGTTTATTTTGCATGAATTGTGTTATACATGTAATGTAGACAGGTGTGTGTGTGTGTGTGTGTGTGTGTGTGTGTTGTGTGTGTGTGTGTGTGTGTGTTTTTTACTCGCCGGTCGCTGACCGCGCGTCGATGCGGCTGCGGTTTTTGTGCGGTTTTCTTTGGCCGGGGATTCCCTGCGTTCCGGAATCCGGTACGCTGAAATGCCGATTGCGTTCTGAGAGACGCTACCGTTTTCTTCTCGCGTTGGGATATAATAATCGCAGTAATAGTAATTCTTATCTAAAGCGTACGAAACGTGCAGCGGCGGTGCGTTTGCTAAGTTATATTAAATTAGCATGGCGAGGTTCAAAGCGTGGCGCGGTAAATGCGTGTGCGGTCGCATTATTCGCGGAGGGATGAAAACGCGAAGGAGATAGTTCCTAGCTTGAAAGAGTATTCTACAGCTAGCTCGAGAGCTCTCGATCGGGGCGCTCACACTCCATCTTCCCGTTTAAATGTCCAGCCGGGATGCGGAGGAGGTAGGGAACACTACCCTGCGATAATCGAGAACACTCGGCTAAGGAGGGGATCTCACCACTTTTCGTTTGGAGCGGTAGTGCTTTCGGGTTCTCAGATTTTCTCTGGAGCTTACTGCTCAGAGCGGAACAGGAGAATGTGTCATTATGCCGAAATATGGCCCTTTTTATACCGGCTTATTACCCGCGTCGGCGCGGCGGCGGCAATACCCTTCCGGGCGGTTTTTTCGGAAACGGTACGGTCGGGCCCGTTCGGGGGGTTCGAGAGCCGAGCGCGGGTTTTCGCCGGCCGGCGGTTCGGGCCTTATCGGCGACGATCGGCGATGTTCGGCCGATTAAAACTAAACGGCTTTGGGATATCTTTTTAAAAAAAAAAGGTGGGCGCACCGCCCTGCCCTCTTGCCCGACGGGTGTTCTGCCGGGCGGCAGCTTCTGGCGGATGACATGGCCGGGAATCGGAACGATGCCGCGGATGCATCGTTACAAATTTATTTGAGCAAAAGGAAGCACGAATAATATCCTCTAAAATTAATTGTGAATATACAAATATAATAATATAATTATTTTTGAATTTTTGAATTTATAACAGTTATCATGTACAAATTTTTCATCATTAGGGATAAGTATATATATGTGCATTTTATCTTTATATTTAGTGACTTACTAATCAATATAATCAAATTATATTGATGACAAAAAGTATGCAGTTGTAAAGATGAACTACATTTGTTGTTCTATATATATGTATATCTCCGCTAACTATTTAATAAAGCTAATAATGTATAATATTTACAAACAAGTATGTAATGATTCCTCTCATTATTTTGTACATAAAAGCATTAAGGTAAGATAATTGAAAAATAAATATTTTACTAGATATTTTATGGTTTATATAAAATTAAGGAAATGATTTCAACCCTCATAACTCAAAAGTACTCAATGAAGAAATACTTTATTATAGTATTTTGAAAAGCTCTCGAGATAAGCTATAAGAATAGGTAATAAAAAATGATGGGTTCCATTTAAAAAAATGGAGATAACCTTAAAATCTCTGAAGCGTCTCCATCTACAAAAAAATTATTAGCATATTACGGCCCTCTTGATACCGTGCAACTTTTATAAGTACAAAATTTTTGTATCTTTAAAAATAACAGAGATAATTTAGGTGGACAGAGTTATTGGTCCACTCTGTATATATATATTTCTTTTGATATTCACGTTTTTAGTAACAAAAATAATTGTAATAAAATAATATCAATAATAATATCAATAACTGTTTGTTATTACAATGCGTTCATAAACTTTTGCATGAATGTCAATTTTTAATATTTTAATATTTATATATTTTTTCTATAATCTTTTAAATAATATAAGAAATATTATTATTTAATATAAATTATCTTAATATCGCTTCCAAACTGTCTATATATAAACTGCTAACTCCCTCTATTTCGCTTATGTAAAGTGACCACAAAAAGTATGTACAAAAGTCATTCATTTCACGCACATAGTGATTGCGTCATTTTTGCAAATGATGAATACATGTGAAAATCTTAACCTTGCTTTAAATCCAATCTGTGGAAAAAATTTGTGGGAATACTTTAGAAAATTAGAAAAATCAAGGTCATCATCATGATATATAAATGTGCCATTTATATGCGCACAACACTAAAAATAAAATCGCCTCTTTTAGGTAAGTATTATCAAGCAAAATAGTAATATGCAATACTTTTGAGAATAAATATTATATTCGCACGTCATTCGGCTATCGTTTCTCCAGCAAGAAGAAGGAGCGGAAGACGCAGACTACGGTGTCGCCTCTCGGCTACGCCAGCAGGCTATTATCTATGACGCGCGCGATACTTAAACACTTTTTGACATTCTCCCACCGTTGAACCTCTGTTCAACTAATCTTTGTTATTGGTAAAAGAGGTACATTTTTTTGTGGTGCGTTTGTATATTCCATTTACAGTTTTTACTTCTATCACTCTAACGATGTTGTCTTGCCCAGGATATAATTTACAATTCTTCCTGTGGGCCAATATAATGGTGCAGTTTTATTTTCGCGTTGTATAACTAAATCTATTTGTAACTTTTATTTTTGTGATTGTTCGTTAGGTTTCTTAGCGCGTGTTGTTATTTCAGTAAGGTATTCTTTTATTCCATCTATTCCAGAAATCGCGTTTTAATTTTTGAATATGTTCAATGAGACAATCGGTCACTAGGAGTGTCAGTAAAGTCATTTTCTGGAATCGATGAAAGCAGTCGCCAATTAAAAAATGACTCAGAGTTAACACGCTTAAATCATCCGGTTCAGCGGATAAGGGTGTTAGTGGCCTCGAATTCAGCCGCTTTCGATCTCAATGATTAATGTGTTAAATTGCTCCGGAATGTAAATAACGTTTTTGGTAACTCGATACAAGTGATGTAAAAGATCGGACCGCGGCCTCTAAAATTCCTCAAAATGAAGAGTCGTGGCGGTATGAATTTCCAGGTCACCTCTTGCTCACCCAACCAATGTGTTGGTCGCTCCTTGTGGAGGTTGAGTATTAATGAAGCATAAAGATCTAATGCATTTCTCGCACCGACAAAATTAGTAGCATTATCGGACATTATGATATTTGATTTGCCTCTACGCGAAAGAATCGTTTTTAAGCGCCGCTATAAGAAGCTTCCGTGCTCAAGTCACTGACTAGTTCCTAATGAACTGCCTTAGTAAACAGGCATATAAAAATAGAGACATAGCTTTAATCTTATTTCGATTACGTAGTTTTTTTCTCCTTTTCATAAAAGGATCGCAATAATCAACACCTGTATTCCGCAAACGGGCGCGTACACTCAATCGTTCCTTGGGCAGATTACCCATTACACCAGTCTATCATTTTCTTGGTTTTTGCAAAAGCATATCATACACTCATGAATAATTTGTCCAATTCTATTTTTACGTGGCCAAAATTTTCGTCTCACGTATAAAGTAACCTGAGGTCCAGCATGTAATAATGAAATATGGGCTTCTCTAGCCATTAAATCTGTTATATAATGTCTTTCCGGTAGAAATCATTTTTGATGTTCATATTTTAACTCTGCATTCGCTAATCTATTTACTCCACGTAAAATTCCATTTAAATCTAAAAAGGGTGTAGACTTAAGCACTGTTTTCCTGGGTGTTTTAGTTGCTTCTAACCGTTTGATTTCATCGTTGAAGGACTCGATTTGAACAAGTCTTATAATAGTATTTATTGCTTGATTTAGTTCTAAACTAATTAAATACCTGTATTTTAGTGTTTGTACGACAGTTATTTCCAAATCTAAAACACCATGCCACCACTCTACGAAGCATGATATCGTTGAAAATCGTTGCGGGACGTCAAACTTCTGTTCTGTCTTCAAACTGAGTCTCTCTTCTTTTTTTCTTTTATCTCTCAGCTATTGTTGGTTGGAAGTTAGGCCACTTTTGTTCGTGTTCTGACAGCCATTCCGGGCCTCTGCTCCATAGAAGATTATTAATAAGTTCGAGAAAAGAACTCCTCTAGAAGAAACCAAATCAGCTAGGTTGTCATGAGATGCAATGTGTTTCCATTACATTGTTCCGCTGAGCTCTTGAATAGCAAGCAACACGATTCGCTACGAACGTCTTCAATTGATGTGGTCGTGTGTTAATCCAGTGTAAAGTTATTGTTGAATCTGACCATAATATGATCTGAGGTGAAAAGATATCTTGAGCAGCTTCTATAACTGCTTTACAAAGCTGTACTAGCAACAGGGCTGCACATAATTCCAGTCTAGGTAATGCAAGTTTTTTTTTAAGCGGTGCAACTCTCGATTTAGAGCAAACCACCACCTTGTAAGATTGTTCAGAGTCCAATGATCTTATGTACAACGTTGCTCCGTAAGCCGTTTCACTCGCATCGTCCATGTAATTGCAAATTTCTAGTTTTAGTTATATATTGATTTGCCGTGGAAAGGTGATGCTATTCAATACTTCAGTGTGTTTCGGAAAGTTTGCCACTTTTCGTTGATTTCCTCAGGAACTGGTTCATCCCAGCTCAATTGTAATTTCCATAAAGTTTGTAATAGTATCTTTACTTTTTGACAATGACTGGTCCTAAAAGATCCAAGTGGATCGTATAAAGATGCGACTTGTGCCAATATAGAACGTTTCGTTATCATCTTTTCTCGTTGTTGTATATTGATTCGATATAACAAACAATCTTGTGTGGATTCCACTTAAAATTCCTAATGTTTTGTATTACATCACAGGAATTCGAGAGCATATAGATTCTTGCTGTTTTGTCAGTCTTCTCAATGAGTTGAGGATGGTTAGAATACCATTTGCGAAGATTAAAGCCTCCTCTTCTTAAAGACTCAAGATCTGATGATCTTCAAAACTTGAGCCCTTCGTTAATGTCTCCTGTTAAAGGTCATCCACATACTTATATTGCCTTCCAGTATCATGTGGCTATGTGGATGTTTATCGTTCATCTTCTGCCAATTGTTGTACTGTACGAATTGCCAAGTAAAGGCGACGACGTCATTCCATATAACTGTGTTAAGTTTGTAAATCTTGTAGGTTCCTCTGGACTATTTCTCCATAAATCCTTTGATATTGACGATCATTCTCATGTACAAAAATTTGTCTGAACATTTTTCAATGTCAGCTCTAAATATTAGGTGTACAAATAAGTTTCCGCGGTTTGATATAAGCACCACCAGAAGGTCATGTTGAAATTGTCAGATGTAAAACGTAATATCCCAAGTTTCGTCATCTGGCAACACCATAACCTTGAAGTATTAGTGATTCCATCAGCATCGCATAATTTTTCGTGCGAAAATGTCAGTTTGTGCCGAATAAGCGTCATTTGCGAGAACTTTTGATTTACTTCTTTAATTTGAAAAAATCTGCAGCTGAGGCGCATCGATTGCTTCTAGAAGCATGTGGTGAGCTACTTTAAGTGAGGAAAGTTGTCAGGAGTGGTTTCAAAAATTTAAGAACAGTGAGTTTGACGTGGAGGACAAAGAACGCAGTGGAAGGCCGAAAGTGTACGAAGACATGGAATTGGCAATTAGGAGGAAGATTCGTCCCAAACGCAAAGAACTTGCACCCATTACAAGTGACTCAACAAGCAATTTCACATCGTTTAAAATCAGGGTGGGAATGATTCAAGCAAAAAGGAAATTGGGTTCCATATGAACTAAAGCCGAGAGATGTTGAACGCCGATTATGCATGAGCGAAATGCTGCTTGCCAGGCATAAAAAAGGGTTTTTGCATCGTATAGTCACTGTGACGAAAAATGGATCCACTATGATAACCGAAGAAAAGCCCGGCGAACCATCAACATCGACAGCTAAGCCGGGCTTCATGGAAAAAACTCTCATGCTGTGTATTTGATGGGTCAGCTGGTGTCGTGCGTATGAGTTCAAACCAGAGCGAAACCATTACTGGAGCTCTCTACCGAACCACAATTAATGAGATTGAGTCGGGCACTCCGAGCACCCTTATTCTCCAGACACGACAAAATTATTCTCCTACACGATAATGCTCCACATGTTGCGGCGGCGGTAAAAACTTACTTGGAAACACTCAAATTGGGAAGTTTTACCCCACCCGCCATATTCACCAGACACCAGCCGCTACAGTTATCACTGTTTCCGGTCGATGGCACATGGTCTTCATGTCCTGAGCAGCGCTTTGCATCATATGAAGATACCAAAATTGGGTAGATTTGTGGATAGCGTCAAAAAGATGAAGAGTTTTTCCGACATGGTATCGAATGCTGCCAGAAAGATGGAGAAAAGTGGTGGCAAATGATGGAAAATATTTTGAATAAAACGTAATGTACCGTTCCTTCACAATAAATTCCTAATTTTTATAAAAAACCGCGGAAACTTATTTTGGCCCACCTAATACTATATTGTGTAGTCAATCTCGTTACCATAGAAAAAAGATCCTGTCTTGTCACAGGTCCATTGAGCAACGCATCAGTTTAACAGAAACCTGAAATAGTTCGCTGAGGCATCAAATATTACTCTCCAGTCTGGTTGTAGTGCTAGTATTTTTTACTGCATGATGTGGAAGGAAATAACCATTATGAAAGTGTCTTGTCTTCAATCCTGGACATATGCCCCTAAGTCTTCGTATTCATTTAGAAATTTTCTGTTCTTCATACAGTTCAGTATTGGCGATTAATCTTCTTTCTAATCCTTGAAATCTCTTTAAAACGCTTATTATATGATTCTCCTAATTTATCCTTCTAATCATTAAACGGTAGTCCTACCGTATAATGTCTTGGTAGTCCTCTCAACTGTTGTTTGTAGTATTCTTACAGGCTTCTTCTTTAAGTCGATAATATTTTCCGTTTGGATATCTCTTCTATTTCCCAGAACCTTTTGTACTGTCTCTTCTAACTTACGTCGAGAGAGGTGGCTTGCGTTGTTTTACTATCGGACCAGGAACATAAATTTTACCAGTAACAATCAACCGAATTTGGTTTCTTGTAATATTGTGCCTGAATTTGGTGCCCCCGGTTTGGCCAGCACATAACAATTGATAAAAGTATTCTGCTCCGATGAGCATATCTATGTGACTTTTTCGAGCGCCAATTTGGCGCCAAGCGCCGTCGGTGGAGCACCTCGACCGACCCGCGGCTCGGGAGCCGCACGGGCCCGAGAATCACGGTCCGCCCCACTCAACGCCATGACCGTATGGGGAGATGCCGCGTGGGGAAAGGTCCCGCCGGGTATATAAGGCGGCCGCTCGGGCAGTCCGGCACCTATTCCTGTCCCGACTTCGGGACGCTAGAAGCCACAGGGCGTTCTCTGGGCATTCAAAGCTACCGAGCTCCTAATCCTCTACCTGGTCTAGGGTACGGGCGTTCTCGTACTCGGTCGGTTGTAAGCCGACGCCAGGGGAATCCCGTAGAAACCACGGCCAACCCGGTCCAGGGTACGGGCGTTCTCGTACTCGGCCGGTCGTAACCGGCGCCCGGAGGGTCCGCTTCCTTTCCCAACCTGCCGCTTTGCGGCCTCAACCAAACAGCCGTTTTCACGGCTCTTGAACTTAGCCGTTTTCACGGCTCCTGACCGATAGCCGTTTTCACGGCTCCTGGACGACAGCCGTATTCACGGCTCCTGGACGATAGCCGTTCACGGCTCCGGACGACAGCCGTATCCACGGCCCTGGGACAGCCGTATCCACGGCTCCTGGACGACAGCCGTATCCACGGCTCGACCGATAGCCGTTCTCACGGCTCCTGGACGACAGCCGTACCCACGGCTCCTGGACGACCGCCGCAGCCACCGGACAGCTCGTGCGACCCCTGAGGCCTTGTCACTGGCCCCTTACAGCACCAGCCGTTTTCACGGCTTGCAGGCTAACAGCCGTTCTCACGGCCTCGAGCGAAATAAAGTACACCTTTGCGCCTCCCGATCTATACGCTCACGCACCGGTTACGCGATTGGTCTTTGGGGTCCTGACTTAACTCCCCTGGTCTAGAGCCCGGTTGTTACCGGGCCCGGTCGGTCGTAACCGACGTCCAGTATCCAGGTGCACTACGGGCGTTCTCGTGTGCACCACCTTGAGGACGGGAGTTCCCGTCCTCGGCCGACCTCGGTCGGCAGACCCTGCTAGGTCCGTGTCCGTGCCTTATTGCACGCGACCACCCGTTGGGTTTCCGCGTCCGTACAAGAGTTTGCGCGTCGGGCGACGACTACTACACCGTGTAAATAGTACTGTATATAACCCTTAGGCTAAGGCGCGACCGTAGATCCGTGCGATCTCCTTGTATATAGCGAATTAGTTCACGACTACCCTGTGCATAACCGTGTATTTCACCACTATTTATGCGTCCGCGACTGTATGTAACCTGTCTATCAAATAAAGAATCTATTTGAACCCAAACAGTGTGGTTTCGCGAGCCTGAGCCTCCCCTTCTCCCGAACCCTGACTCCGGCGAGCCGATCCGCGGCGTCGGGAAAGGTGCTCCGTCACAACTTCTCAAAGCGATGTTTGATCATTTGGATGGAGTTTTAATGTGGGAAATTACATCGTTGGATGAGCAATCTTATGTTGCCAAGGCTAATGAAGAAGTGATAAATTATGTATGTGCTGGAGACAGGGTGCCGATGATGCTTAACTGTTCGTCAACATTGTACCAATTGATGCTACATTGCTGGAGTAGAGCAGCGGATGCCAAAAAGCGGAGACTAAATTTCGAATTTTTCCAGAAAATATTATAACATTAAGAAAGAACATAGAAGATGGTTTACTGAGTTCAGTCGATACTATTTAGCCGATATAATTAAATTATTGTTTATCTTCTTTTCTGAACGATAAATCTTAACGTAGAAAAAATTTCTAGAATGTCTAAATTGATTCTGTTATTTTCAGGTTTAATTTTACACTGAGGAAAATCGTTTGATTGTACCAACAAGACATACGTTATTGAAGGCATTTTGATTAAATCAAACAAGAATTTCTATTTGTCATTAAAAGACTCGATTTTTTATAACTAGAACGTTTAATAGATTTTATTATAAGGATTTCGTTAATATTTTCTGGTTGGATCCACAAAATTTCTTGTTACATTAATTTCTTTGTTTGCCGCTAAGTGGCGAGTCACTCTTAACTTAATTCGTATTCAATATTTGCCATGAAATGTATATAAAGAATTAGTATTAATATTAAGTCCAAAGTATTTTTTTTCTCTTACGAGCAGTAGTGCCAGAAAGAGGACGCTAGCTCTTGTTTGTGTTTGAGTTGCATCCTCTTCTTGCATCACTGTTTATCAGTTTAATTTCTAACAGACTGAATTTAAAATAATTTATTCAATAATCTGGATTGAATTCGTCCAATAATCTTGTTGGAATTCAGAATATTAAACAGAATTTTGAGATTAGATGGAAAAAATAAACGACTTGGTGCTAACAAGTTTTGTATTATTAATATAGTATAACCAGAAAATTTGGTAAATTTAACAGGTAGAAATTAAACAGATTCATCTAGTAATTCTTACAAGAATTCTGATTCGTCTATTTTCCAACAGACATCCAACAAACATCTGGTTGAATCTACCAGAATTCTAATTAATGCAACCAGATTTTTTCTCAGTGTAATATTAGATTTATCAATGAAGATAAAAGAAATTTTTTAATTTTGCCTTCCATAAAATTTTGGTTATTAAAAAATATCACATCCGTTTTCATAATTGTAAACAATAATATAATGATATAATGATATATCTAATATGTGTTTTTGAGTAATCCACACAAAATATAATGATGGCAATTATATATACATGTATAAGCAATATTTTTTTTAACATGGAAATATAATTAATTTTTGACATTATATATGACCGATAATTAACAAACTGATTGTAAAATTTATAGTATAATTTGTAACGATCCGTTTTTTTTCCGATTTTCACTACGGATAGTTCGTCGTAGTCGCAGGATTGTTAATAATGAATTTACTTGTGATTCGATTCAATTTAAAATGCGTTTATTTTGCATGAATTGTGTTATACATGTAATGTATACAGACGGGTGTGTGTGTGTGTGTGTGTGTGTGTGTGTGTGTGTGTGTGTGTGTGTGTGTGTGTGTTTTTACTCGCCGGTCGCTGACCGCGCGTCGATGCGGCTGCGGTTTTTGTGCGGTTTTCTTTGGCCGGGGATTCCCTGCGTTCCGGGAATCCCGGTACGCTGAAATGCCGATTGCGTTCTGAGAGACGCTACCGTTTTTCTTCTCGCGTTGGGATATAATAATCGCAGTAATAGTAATTCTTATCTAAAGCGTACGAAACGTGCAGCGGCGGTGCGTTTGCTAAGTTATATTAAATTAGCACGGCGAGGTTCAAAGCGTGGCGCGGTAAATGCGTGTGCGGTCGCATTATTCGCGGAGGGATGAAAACGCGAAGGAGATAGTTCCTAGCTTGAAAGAGTATTCTACAGCTAGCTCGAGAGCTCTCGATCGGGGCGGCTCACATTCCATCTTCCGTTTAAATGTCCAGCCGGGATGCGGAGGAGAGGTAGGGAACACTACCCTGCGATAATCGAGAACACTCGGCTAAGGAGGGGATCTCACCACTTTTCGTTTGGAGCGGTAGTGCTTTCGGGTTCTCAGATTTTCTCTGGAGCTTACTGCTCAGAGCGGAACAGGAGAATGTGTCATTATGCCGAAATATGGCCCTTTTTATACCGGCTTATTACCCGCGTCGGCGCGCGGCGGCAATACCCCTTCCGAACGGTTTTTTTCGGAAACGGTACGGTCGGGCCCGTTCGGAGGGGTTCGAGAGCCGAGCGCGGGTTTTCGCCGGCCGGCGGTTCGGGCCTTATCGGCGACGATCGGCGATGTTCGGCCGATTAAAACTAAACGGCTTTGGGATATCTTTTTAAAAAATAAAAAAGGTGGGCGCACCGCGCCCCTGCCTCTGCCCGACGGGTGTTCTGCCGGGCGGCAGCTTCTGGCGGATGACATGGCCGGGAATCGGAACGATGCCGCGGATGCATCGTTACAAATTTATTTGAGCGAAAGAGGAAACGCGAATAATATCCTCTAAAATTAATTGTGAATATACAAATATAATAATATAATTATTTTTGAATTTTTGAATTTATAACAGTTATCATGTACAAATTTTTCATCATTAGGGATAAGTATATATATGTGCATTTTATCTTTATATTTAGTGACTTACTAATCAATATAATCAAATTATATTGATGACAAAAGTATGCAGTTGTAAAGATGAACTACATTTGTTGTTCTATATATGTATATCTCCGCTAACTATTTAATAAAGCTAATAATGTATAATATTTACAAACAAGTATGTAATGATTATTATTTTGTACATAAAAGCATTAAGGTAAGATAATTGAAAAATAAATATTTTACTAGATATTTTATGGTTTATATAAAATTAAGAAATGATTTCAACCCTCATAACTCAAAAGTACTCAATGAAGAAATACTTTATTATAGTATTTTGAAAAGCTCTCGAGATGCTATAAGAATAGGTAATAAAAATGATGGGTTCCATTTAAAAAAATGGAGATAACCTTAAAATCTCTGAAGCGTCTCCATCTACAAAAAAATTATTAGCATATTACGGCCCTCTTGATACCGTGCAACTTTTATAAGTACAAAATTTTTGTATCTTTAAAAATAACAGAGATAATTTAGGTGGACAGAGTTATTGGTCCACTCTGTATATATATATTTCTTTTGATATTCACGTTTTTAGTAACAAAAATAATTGTAATAAAATAATATCAATAATAATATCAATAACTGTTTGTTATTACAATGCGTTCATAAACTTTTGCATGAATGTCAATTTTTAATATTTTAATATTTATATATTTTTTCTATAATCTTTTAAATAATATAAGAAATATTATTATAATATAAATTATCTTAATATCGCTAGCACAGACGTCTATATATAAACTGCTAACTCCCTCTATTTCGCTTATGTAAAGTGACCACAAAAAGTATGTACAAAAGTCATTCATTTCACGCACATAGTGATTGCGTCATTTTTGCAAATGATGAATACATGTGAAAATCTTAACCTTGCTTTAAATCCAATCTGTGGAAAAAATTTGTGGGAATACTTTTTAGAAAATTAGAAAAATCAAGGTCATCATCATGATATATAAATGTGCCATTTATATGCGACAACACTAAAAATAAAATCGCCTCTTTTAGGTAAGTATTATCAAGCAAAATAGTAATATGCAATACTTTTGAGAATAAATATTATATTCGCACGCACGTCATTCGGCTATCGTTTCTCCAGCAAGAAGAAGGAGCGGAAGTACGCAGACGACGGTGTCGCCTCTCGGCTACGCCAGCGCTATTATCTATGACGCGCGCGATACTTAAACACTTTTAGACATTCTCCCCACCGTTGAACCTCTGTTCAACTAATCTTTTGTTATTGGTAAAAGAGGTACATTTTTTGTGGTGCGTTTGTATATTCCATTTACAGTTTTTACTTCTATCACTCTAACGATGTTGTCTTGCCCAGGATATAATTTTACAATTCTTCCTGTGGGCCAATATAATGGTGCAGTTTTATTTTCGCGTTGTATAACTAAATCCTATTTGTAACTTTTATTTTTGTGATTGTTCGTTAGGTTTCTTAGCGCGTGTTGTTATTTCAGTAAGGTATTCTTTATTCCATCTATTCCAGAAATCGCGTTTTAATTTTTGAATATGTTGCCAATGAGACAATCGATTACTAGGAGTGTCAGTAAAGTCATTTTCTGGAATCGATGAAAGCAAGTCGCCAATTAAAAAATGACTCAGAGTTAACACGCTTAAATCATCCGGTTCAGCGGATAAGGGTGTTAGTGGCCTGGAATTCAGCACAGCTTCGATCTCAATGATTAATGTGTTAAATTGCTCGAATGTAAATAACGTTTTTGGTAACTCGATACAAGTGATGCTTAAAAGATCGGACCGCGGCCTCCCAAATTCCTCCAAAATGAAGAGATCGTGGCGGTATGAATTTCCAGGTAACCTCTTGCTCACCCAACCAATGTGTTAGTCGCTCCTTATGAGGTTGAGTATTAATAAGCTTATAAAGATCATGCAATTCATTTCTCGCACCGACAAAATTAGTAGCATTATCGGACATTATGATATTTGATTTGCCTCTACGCGAAAAGAATCGTTTAAGCCGCTATAAATGCTTCCGTGCTCAAGTCACTGACTAGTTCTAAATGAACTGCCTTAGTAAACAGGCATATAAAAATAGAGACATAAGCTTTAATCTTATTTCGATTACGTAGTTTTTTCTCCTTTATCATAAAAGGATCGCAATAATCAACACCTGTATTCGCAAACGGGCGCGTACATTCAAATCGTTCCTTGGGCAGATTACCCATTACATAGTCTATCATTTTCGGTTTTGCCTTAAAGCATATCATACACTCATGAATAATTTGTCTAATTCTATTTTTTACGTGTACTGGCCAAAATTTTCGTCTCACGTGATATAAAGTAACCTGAGGTCCAGCATGTAATAATGAAATATGGGCTTCTCTAATAATTAAATCTGTTATATAATGTCTTTCCGGTAGAATCATTTGATGTTCATATTTTAACTCTGCATTCGCTAATCTACCCCCTACTCGTAAAATTCCATTTAAATCTAAAAAAGGGTGTAGGGACTTAAGCTTACTGTTTTTCTTAAGTGTTTTAGTTGCTTTTAACCGTTTGATTTCATCGTTGAAGGACTCGATTTGAACAAGTCTTATAATAGTATTTATTGCTTGATTTAGTTCTAAACTAATTAAATTACCTCGTATTTTAGTGTTTGTACGATAGTTATTTGCAAATCTAAGACACCATGCCACCACTCTACGAAGCATAGATATCGTTGAAAATCGTTGCAGGACGTCAAACTTCTGTTCTGTCTTCAAACTGATCTCTCTTCTTTTTTCTTTTATCTCAGCTATTGTTGGTTGGAAGTTAGGCCACTTTTGTTCGTGTTCTGACAGCCATTCCGGGCCTCTGCTCCATAGAAGATTATTAATAAGTTCCGAGAAAAGAACTCCTCTAGAAACCAAATCAGCTGGGTTGTCATGAGATGCAATGTGTTTCCATTTACATTGTTCGCTGAGCTCTTGAATAGCAGCAACACGATTCGCTACGAACGTCTTCAATTGATGTGGTCGTGTGTTAATCCAGTGTAAAGTTATTGTTGAATCTGACCATAATATGATCTGGTGAAAAGATATCTTGAGCGCTTCTATAACTGCTTTACAAAGCTGTGCTAGCAACAGGGCTGCACATAATTCCAGTCTAGGTAATGTAAGTTTTTTAAGCGGTGCAACTCTCGATTTAGAGCAAACCAATACCACCTTGTAAGATTGTTCAGAGTCGAATGATCTTATGTACAACGTTGCTCCGTAAGCCGTTTCACTCGCATCTGCAAATCCATGTAATTGCAAATTTCTAGTTTTAGTTATATTGATTTGCCGTGGAAAGGTGATGCTATTCAATACTTCCAGTGTGTTTCGGAAAGTTTGCCACTTTTCGTTGATTTCCTCAGGAACTGGTTCATCCCAGCTCAATTGTAATTTCCATAAAGTTTGTAATAGTATCTTTATTTTGACAATGACTGGTCCTAAAAGTCCAAGTGGATCGTATAAAGATGCGATTTGTGCCAATATAGAACGTTTCGTTATCATCTTTTCTCGTTGTTGTATATTGATTCGATATAACAAACAATCTTGTTGTGGATTCCATAAAATTCCTAATGTTTTATGTACATCACAGAATTCGAGGCATATAGATTCTTCTGCTGTTTTGTCAGTCTTCTCAATGAGTTGAGGATGGTTAGAATACCATTTGCGAAGATTAAAGCCTCCTCTTCTTAAAAGACTCGAGATCTGATCCTTTAAAACTTGAGCTTTCGTTAATGTCTCCTGTTAAAAGGTCATCCACATACATATCATGCGCTACGATATCTGCTGCTTCTGGATAATTTTGTCGTTCATCTTCTGCCAATTGTTGTACTGTACGAATTGCCAAGTAAGGCGACGACGTCATTCCATGTCACTGTATTAAGTTTGTAAATCTTAATAGGTTCCTCTGGACTATTTCTCCATAAAATCCTTTGATATTGACGATCATTCTCATGTACAAAAATTTGTCTGAACATTTTTTCAATGTCAGCTCTAAATATTAGGTGTACAAATAAGTTTCCGCGGTTTGATAAAAGATAGCACCACCAGAAGGTCATGTTGAAATTGTCAGATGTAAAACGTAATATCCCAAGTTTCGTCATCTGGCAACACCATAACCTTGAAGTATTAGTGATTCCGTATCAGCATCACGTAATTTTTTTCGTGCGAAAATGTCAAGTTTTGTGCCGAATAAGCGTCATTTGCGAGAACTTTTGATTTACTTCTTTAATTTGAAAAAATCTGCAGCTGAGGCGCATCGATTGCTTCTAGAAGCATATGGTGAGGCTGCTTTAAGTGAGAGAAGTTGTCAGGAGTGGTTTCAAAAATTTAAGAACGGTGAGTTTGACGTGGAGGACAAAGAACGCAGTGGAAGGCCGAAAGTGTACGAAGACATGGAATTGGCAGTATTATTGGAGGAAGATTCGTCCCAAACGCAAAAAGAACTTGCACTTACATTACAAGTGACTCAACAAGCAATTTCACATCGTTTAAAATCGTTGGGAATGATTCAAAAACAAGGAAATTGGGTTCCATATGAACTAAAGCCGAGAGATGTTGAACGCCGATTATGCATGAGCGAAATGCTGCTTGCCAGGCATAAAAAAAAGAGTTTTTTGCATCGTATAGTCACTGGTGACGAAAAATGGATCCACTATGATAACCCAAAGAAGAGAAAGCCCGGCGAACCATCAACATCGACAGCTAAGCCGAATATTCATGGAAAAAAACTCATGCTGTGTATTTGATGGGATCAGCTTGGTGTCGTGCATTATGAGTTGCTCAAACCGAGCGAAACCATTACTGGAGCTCTCTACCGAACACAATTAATGAGATTGAGTCGGGCACTCAGGAAAAACGCGCCCATTACTACTCCAGACACGACAAAATTATTCTCCTACACGATAATGCTCGTCCACATGTTGCGGCGGCGGTAAAAACTTACTTGGAAACACTCAAGTGGGAAGTTTTACCCCACCCGCCATATTCACCAGACTTAGCCCCTTCTGATTATCACCTGTTCCGGTCGATGGCACATGGTCTGTCTGAGCAGCGCTTTACATCATATGAAGATACCAAAAATTGGGTAGATTTGTGGATAGCGTCAAAAGATGAAGAGTTTTTCCGACATGGTATCCGAATGCTGCCAGAAAGATGGAGAAAAGTGGTGGCAAGTGATGGAAAATATTTTGAATAAAACGTAATGTACCGTTCCTTCACAATAAATTCCTAATTTTTTATAAAAAACCGCGGAAACTTATTTGTACACCTAATACTATATTGTGTAGTCGAAATCTCGTTACCATAGAAAAAAGATCCTGTCTTGTCACAGGTCCAGTGAGCAACGCATCGTTTAACGAAACACCAGAAGTAGTTTTCGCTGAGGCATCAAATATTACTCTCAGTCTGGTTGTAGTGCTAGTATTTTTTACTGCATGATGTGGAAGGAAATAACCATTATGAAAGTGTCTTGTGTCTTCAATCCTGGACATATGCCCTAAGTCTTCGTATTCATTTAGAAATTTTCTGTATTCTTCATACAGTTCAGTATTGGCGATTAATCTTCTTTCTAATCCTTGAAATCTCTTTAAAGCCTTATTATATGATTCTCCTAATTTATCCTTCTAATCATTAAACGGTAGTCCTACCGTATAATGTCTTGAGGTAGTCCTCTCAACTGTTTGTTTGTAGTGTTCTTCACAGGCTTCTTCTTTAAGTCGATAATATTTTCCGTTTGGATATCTCTTCTATTTCCCAGAACCTTTGTACTGTCTCTTCTAACTTACGTCGAGAGAGGTGGCATAGATTGTTTACTATCGGACCAGGAACATAAATTTTACCAGTAACAATCCAACCGAATCTAGTTTCTTGTAATATTGTGCCTGAATTCAATTTGATTTGGCCAGCACATAACAATTGATAAAAGTATTCTGCTCCGATGAGCATATCTATGTGACTAGGTTGATCAAATGTCGGATCTGCTAGCCTTATATCTTTCGGAATGTTTAATGTTTTACTCTTAATAACTCCTGACGGTAAGGGCTCAGTTACTTTAGGTATAACTAAACAATTAATGTTAAGTGTAAAAGCATCAGTTCTGTACTTGATGGTTACTTGAGTAGTGTATCTAATACGATAAATTGTTTCTCCAATTCCGCTTATGGGAATACCTACTGATTTCTTGTGTAATCTTAACTTAGCGCAACATTGTTCACTTATAAAATTGGATTGTGATCCAGAATCTAAGACTACTCTGCATGAGTAATATTGTCCCGATACATCTGCAATATCTATCAATGCCGTGAACAATACTATCTGAGATGTGGTTTTCAACGTCGAACTCAAGCTTTGTGCAGTTGCTTTTGTTACCGATTGTTCTACGTTATGTTCTGTTTCTGTTTCAATTGATTGTGACGTGTCATTAGAACGGACTGCATGCAACATAGTATGATGTCGACGATCACATTTTTTACAACTATTCGCTTTACATTCATTGACTCTATGATTAGCTCAATTAAAACAGAGACTTGCCTTTTTTATTAAATCTGATCTTTCGTTGTAATTCATGCCCTTAAATCTTTCGCAATTTTGTATCTTATGATTTTCTCCGCAAATATGATACTTAGAAGTAGCTTGTGTTTCTAACTAGAATGAATAGAACTTGTTTTGTTTTAGTCGAGATAGCTTTACTTTTACTTGAGTTCAACGTTTTATTGTTTGATGTGTTCTCTCGATTGAACGTTTCACTAGGAATAGTCTCTAATACGTGACATCTATTGCGTAAAAATTTAAAATACTGTTCTAGAGTAGGCATTTCAATGCCGTCTAAAGATTTTTCCCATTCTACTCGTGTTTTCTTATCTACTTTCGAACCAATCAAGTGCAGAAGTAATGCATCCCATCCCTCTACTGGCTGCTCTAGATTTCGTAAGACGTGTATGTGTCTGAGCGCTGTGTCGATCAATGTGCTTAAGCCTGATGCCGATTCTTTCAACATAACCTGTAATTCAAATAATGCTTTAACGTGATTTTGTATAATAATGCGTTTATTACTGTATCTTTCTTTCAATAAATTCCACGCGATCTCATAATTTTCCGCTGTAGCTGATAACGAGTGTATAACTTGAGCAGCATTACCGATTAAGCATGACTTCAAATAATTAAACTTTTGAACTGCTTGTATTTTTGTATTATCATGTACTAAAGTTTTGAATGAATCTTCGAAGCTTAACCAGTCTTCATACTTCCATCAAATTTCGGCAACGTTATAGTAGACAATTTAACGCTTATCTCATTTGCATGTAAATTTGTTAATTATCTTAACACTACTCTGATGTCTGCATCATCGCTCGCATCATTGACCGACGCTGTGCTCCTCTCTCTATCATCCAATAATTCTTGGGCTCTCGCTATTTGTTCGTAATAGTTATCTTCAAATAATTGTCTAGAATTGTCGTCGCTGCTTTCCTCTGCTATTTCAATTTCCATGTGAATATTTTCGAAATCTGCTAACAAAGATTTTGCCTTTTCAAAACGCGCTTTTAATATGTTATAATCACGCTCTGGCACGTAAGTATCTAAGGAACTCTTAAATCTCGTTAAATTTGCTTTGATCATACCACGACACTTTTTCATTTTAGTCAACTCGATCTCCTCCATGATGTCTCGACTTAGCAATTATCGGCAATTCTAACCTCTACGTAATGCAACGTGAAAGAATGTGTTTTTATCGTATTAACGCATATGTTTCCTGATACGCTCTTTATCCGGCTATATGAAGGACCAATTTTTTGTATAGTTTGATTACACTCTTTATTTATAATCGCTTGTTTCTTATTTTTAATCTACCTATATTCGCTCGCACGTCGTTCGGCTATCGTTTCTTCAGCAAGAAGAAGGCGCGGAAGTACGCAGACGACGGTCGCCTCTCGGCTATGCCAGCGCTATTATCTATGACACGCGCGATACTTAAACACTTTTAGACAGTTGATCTTTTTGGGTATTATTATTTATATATTTTCTACAATATATGAACTGTTCTGTTTAGCATTTATTTCTTTCTTTAAAAGTCAGCTTGTTGAAGATATTTGTTTATTTCAGATCAACTACATTAATGCACATATTGTTGATGATTCTGACCAGTGAAATGCTGCTATTCGTCTCATGTCCATCGTATTACACAATGAGCTTGCAAGACAAATTAGTTGGAAAGGAACTAAGGGAGTGAAAATCGCTTTTTATGGAACTAGAATCAAAGAAGCTTTGTATGTAAGTTTTTCTATAATTTTTTCTTATTTTTAAGATATTAAGTCCTCTAATTAATCATTGTCATGTATTAAATTATGAAAAACCAGAGATTACATGAATTTTTCCTTTCTTTTTCTTGCAAATTAATTTATTTCAGTGATCAAAGAAATCAAAGAATTACTAAAAAGACTTACGTGATTTTTCGTTTTTAACTTAACACAATATTCAATATAATTACAATAAAATTAAAAGATCACTTTTTTATTTCTTGTCCATTTCTGTTTAGGTGCCATAATGAGTCGTTTTAAAAATGAATCATTGAAAACAGCTGAGGAATCTA
>JAPIVC010000841.1:0-20032 GCA_030586385.1 Camponotus fellah | reverse complement strand
TTTATCTCGTCAGTACGCATCCAAATGGTCTTATGATCGGACGCTATCTGGAAAAAAAGTGTTTTTCTCGTCTGACGCATCCAAGTAGTTCATGGTCGGCTATCTGAAAAAAGTGTTTTTTCTCGTCTGTACGCATCCGGAGTGTCGCATGCGTCTTGCGCTATTTGAAAATAAAGTGTTTTTCTCGTCTGTACGCATCAGTATGCCTAATGCGACTTGCGCTTTCTGGAAAAAAGTGTTTTCTCTGTACGGCCCAGGTATGTCGCATGCGTCTTGCCATTTGAAAATAAAGTGTTTATCTCGTCAGTACGCATCCAAATAGGTCTTATGGTCGGGACGCTATCTGGAAAAAAGTGTTTTTCGTCTGTACATCAAAGTATGTCGCATGCGTCTTGCGCTATTTGAAAATAAAGTGTTTTTCGCGTCTGTACGCATCCAAGTATGCCGAATGCGACTTGTGCTTTCTCGAAAAAAAAGTGTTTTTCTCATCTGTACGCATCCAAGTATGTCGCATGCGTCTTGCGCTATTTGAAAATAAAGTGTTTCTCGTCAGTACGCATCCAAATAGGTCTTATGGTCCTACGCTTTTGGAAAAAAGTGTTTTTCTCATCTGTACGCATCCAAGTATGTCGCATGCGTCTTGCGCTATATGAAAATAAAGTCTTTATCTCGTCAGTACACATCCAAATAGGTCTTATGGTTGGACGCTATCTGGAAAAAAAGTGTTTTTCTCGTCTGTACGCATCCAAGTATGTCGCATGCGTCTTGCGCTATTTGAAAGTAAAGTGTTTATCTCGTACGCATCCAAATAGGTCTTATGGTCGGACGCTATTGGGAAAAAAATTGTTTTTCTCGTCTGTACGCATCAAAGTATGTCGCATGCGTCTTGCGCTATATGAAAATAAAGTGTTTATCTCATCAGTACACATCCAAATAGGGTCTTATGGTCGGACACTATCTGGAAAAAAAGGGTTCTCCGCATGTACGCATCCAAGTATGTCGCATGCGTCTTGCG
Organism: Camponotus fellah; assembly: GCA_030586385.1. Taxonomy (NCBI): domain Eukaryota; kingdom Metazoa; phylum Arthropoda; class Insecta; order Hymenoptera; family Formicidae; genus Camponotus; species Camponotus fellah. The sequence continues at coordinate 19,017 of JAPIVC010000841.1, read as the reverse complement.
CTATTTGAAAGTAAAGTGTTTATCTGTCAGTACGCATCCATATAGGTCTTATGGTCGGACGCCATCTAAAAAAAATGTTTTTCTCGTCTGTACGCATCAAAGTATGTCGCATGCGTCTTGCGCTATTTGAAAATAAAGTGTTTTTCTCGTTTGTACGCATCAAGTATGTCGCACGCGTCTTGCGCTATTTGAAAATAAAGAGTTTTTTCATCTGTACGCATCGAAGTATGTCGCATGCGTCTTGCGCTATGAAAATAAAGTGTTTATCTCGTCAGTACACATCCAAATAGGTCTTATGGTCGAACGCTGTCTGGAAAAAAGGTGTTTTTCTCGTCTGACATCAAGGTATGTCGCATGCGTCTTGCGCTATATGAAAAAGTGTTTATCTCGTCATTACGCATCCAAGAGTCTTATGGTCGGACGCTATCTGGAAAAAAAGTGTTTTCTCGTCTGTACGCATCCAAGTATGTCGCACCCGTCTTGCGCTATTTGAAAATAAAGAGTTTTTCTCGTCTGTACGCATCCAAGTATGTCGCATGCGTCTTGCGCTATTTGAAAATAAAGTGTTTATCTCGTCAGTACGCATCCAAATTGGTCTTATGGTCGAACGCTGTCTGGAAAAAAAGTGTTTTTCTCGTCTGTACGCATCCAAGTATGTCGCATGCGTCTTGCGCTAAATGAAAATAAAGTGTTTATCTCGTCAGTACATCCAAATTGGCCTTATGGTCGGACGCTATCTGGAAAAAAGTGTTTTTCTCGTCTGTACGCATCAAAGTATGTCGCATGCGTCTTGCGCTATTTGAAAATAAAGTGTTTTTCTCGTCTGTACGCATCCAGTATGCCGAATGCGACTTGTGACTTCGAAAAAAGTGTTTTTCATCTGTACGCAGCCAAGTATTCGCATGCGTCTTGCGCTATTTGAAAATAAAGTGTTTATCTCGTCAGTACGCAAATCCAATAGGTCTTATGCTTTCTGGAAAAAATGTTTTTTTCTATCTGTACGCATCAAGTATGTCGCATGCGTCTTGTGCTATATGAAAATAAAGTCTTTATCTGTCATTACACATCCAAATAGGTCTTATGGTCGACGCTATCTGGAAAAAAGTGTTTTTCTCGTCTGTACGCATCCATGTCGCATGCGTCTTGCGCTATATGAAAATAAAGTGTTTATGTCGTCAGTACGCATCCAAATAGGTCTTGTGGTCCGGACGCTCTGTAAAAAAAGTGTTTTTCTCGTCTGTATGCATCCAAAGTATGCCGAATGCGACTTGTGCTTTCTGGAAAAAAAGTGTTTTTCTCATCTGTACGCATCCAAGTATGTCGAATGCGCTTGTGCTATCTGGAAAAAAGTGTTTATCTCGTCAGTACGCATCCAAATAGGTCTTATGGTCGGACGCTATCTGAAAAAAAGTGTTTTTCTCGTCTGTACGCATCAAAATATGTCGCTCGCGTCTTGCCCTATTTGAAATAAAGTGTTTTTCGTCTGTACGCATCCGAGTATGTCGAATGCGCAGTGCTATCTGGAAAAAAAGGTTTATCTCGTCAGTACGCATCCAAAGTGTCAAATGCGACTTGTGCTATCTGGGAAAAAATGTTTCTCTCGTCTGTACGCATCCGAGTATGTCGCACGCGTCTTGCGCTATTTGAAAATAAAGAGTTTTTCTCGTCTGTACGCATCCAAGTATGTCGCATGCGTCTTGCGCTATTTTGAAAATAAAGTGTTTATCTCGTCAGTACGCATCCAAATAGGTCTTGGGTCGAACGCGTCTGGAAAAAAAGTGTTTTTTCTCGTCTGTACGCATCCATATGTCGCATGCGTCTTGCGCTATATGAAAATAAAGTGTTTATCTCGTCAGTACACATCCAAATAGGTTTATGGTCGGACGCTATCTGGAAAAAAGTGTTTTTCTCGTCTGTACGCATCCCAAGTATGTCGCATGCGTCTTGCGCTATTTGAAAGTAAAGTGTTTATCACGTCAGTACGCATCCAAATAGGTCTTATGGTCGGACGCTATCTGGAAAAAAGTGTTTTTCTCGTCTGTACGCATCCCAGTGTCGCATGCGTCTTGCGCTATTTGAAAGAAGTGTTTATCTCGTCAGTACGCATCCAAATAGGTCTTATGGTCGGACGCATCTGGAAAAAAAGTATTTTCTCGTCTGTACGCATCCAAGTATGTCGCATGCGTCTTGCGCTATTTGAAAATAAAGTGTTTTTCTCGTCTGTACGCATCCAAGTATGCCGAATGCGACTTGTGCTTTCTCGAAAAAAAGTGTTTTTCATCTTGTACGCATCCAAGTATGTCGCATGCGTCTTGCGCTATTTGAAAATAAAGTGTTTATCTCGTCAGTACGCATCCAAATAGGTCTTATGGTCCTACGCTTTCTGAAAAAAGTGTTTTTCTCATCTGTACGCATCCAAGTATGTCGCATGCGTCTTGCGCTATATGAAAATAAAGTCTTTATCTCGTCAGTACATATCCAAATAGGTCTTATGGTTGGACGCTATCTGGAAAAAAGTGTTTTTCTCGTCTGTACGCATCCAAACATGTCGCATGCGTCTTGCGCTATTGGTAAAGTGTTTATCTCGTCAGTACGCATCCAAATAGGTCTTATGGTCGGACGCTATCTGGAAAAAATTGTTTTTCTCGTCTGTACGCATCAAAAGTATGTCGCATGCGTCTTGCGCTATATGAAAATAAAGTGTTTATCTCATCAGTACACATCCAAATAGGTCTTATGGTCCTACGCTTTCTGGAAAAAAAGTGTTTTCTCATCTGTACGCATCCAAGGGTATGTCGCATGCGTCTTGCGCTATATGAAAATAAAGTGTTTATCTTGTCAATACACATCCAAATTAGGTCTTATGGTCAGACGCTATCTGGAAAAAAATGTTTTTCTCGTCAGTACGCATCCAAATAGGTCTTATGGTCGAACGCTGTTGAAAAAAGGTTTTTTTCGTCTGTACGCATCAAATATGTCGCATGCGTCTTGCGCTATATGAAAATAAGTGTTTATCTCGTCAGTACACATCCAAATAGGTCTTATGGTCGGACGCTATCTGGAAAAAAGTGTTTTTCTCGTCTGTACGCATCCAGCATGTCGCATGCGTCTTGCGCTATTTGAAAGTAAAGTGTTTATCTCGTCAGTACGCATCCAAATAGGTCTTATGGTAGGACGCTATCTGGAAAAAAAGTGTTTTTCTCGTCTGTACGCATACAAGTATGTCGCATGCGTCTTGCGCTATTTGAAAATAAATTGTTTTTTCTCGTCTGTACGCATCCAAAGTATGCCTAATGGCGCGCTTTCTGGAAAAAAAAGTTTTTTTTCTCATCTGTACGCGTCCGTATGTCGCATGCGTCTTGCGCCATTTGAAAATAAAGTGTTTATCTCGTCAGTACGCATCCAAATAGGTCTTATGGTCGGACGCTATCTGGAAAAAAGTGTTTTCTCGTCTGTACGCATCAAAGTATGTCGCATGCGTCTTGCGCTATTTGAAAATAAAGTGTTTTTTCTCGTCTGTACGCATCCAAGTATGCCGAATGCGACTTGTGCTTTTCGAAAAAAGTGTTTTTCTCATCTGTACGCATCCAAGTATGTCGCATGCGTCTTGCGCTATTTGAAAATAAAGTGTTTATCTCGTCAGTACGCATCCAAATAGGTCTTATGGTCCTACGCTTTCGAAAAAAAGTTTTTTTTCTCATCTGTACGCATCCAAGTATGTCGCATGCGTCTTGCGCTATATGAAAATAAAGTCTTTATCTCGTCAGTACATATCCAAATAGGTCTTATGGTTGGATCGCTATCTGGAAAAAAGTGTTTTTCTCGTCTGCGCATCCAAGTATGTCGCATGCGTCTTGCGCTATTTGAAAGTAAAGTGTTTATCTCGTCAGTACGCATCCAAATAGGTCTTATGGTCGGACGCTATCTGGAAAAAAATGTTTTTCTCGTCTGTACGCATCAAAGTATGTCGCATGCGTCTTGCGCTATATGAAAATAAAGTGTTTATCTCATCAGTACACATCCAAATAGGTCTTATGGTCGGACACTATCTGGAAAAAAGTGTTTTTCTCGTATGTACGCATCCAAGTAATGTCGCATGCGTCTTGCGCTATTTGAAAGTAAAGTGTTTATCTGGTCAGTACCATCCAAATAGGTCTTATGGTCAGAACCTGGAAAAGTGTTTTTTCGTCTATACGCATCCAAGTATGTCGCATGCGTCTTGTGCTATATGAAAATAAAGTCTTTATCTCGTCATTACACATCCAAATAGGTCTTATGGTCGACGCTATCTGGAAAAAAAAGTGTTTTTTCCTCGTCTGTACGCATCCAATATGTCGCATGCGTCTTGTTTTTAAAAGTAAAGTGTTTATGTCGTCAGTACGCATCCAAAAGGTCTTATGGTCGGACGCTATCTGGATAAAAGTGTTTTTCTCGTCTGTATGCATCCGAGTATGCCAATGCGACTTGTGCTTTCTGGAAAAAAGTTTTTCTCATCTGTACGCATCCAAGTATGTCGAATGCGACTTGTGCCTTGGAAAAAAGTGTTTATCTCGTCAGTACGCATCCAAATAGGTCTTATGGTCGGACGCTATCTGGAAAAAAAAGTGTTTTTCTCGTCTGTACGCATCAAAGTATGTCGCATGCGTCTTGCGCTATTTGAAAATAAAGTGTTTTTCTCGTCTGTACGCATCCAAGTAGGTCCGAATGCGACTTGTGCTTTCTCGAAAAAAAGTGTTTTTCTCATCTGCACGCATCCAAGTATGTCGCATGCGTCTTGCGCTATTTAAAAATAAAGTGTTTATCTCGTCAGTACGCATCCAAAAAGGTCTTATGGTCCTACGCTTTCTGGAAAAAGTGTTTTTTTCTCATCTGTACGCATCCGTATGTCGCATGCGTCTTGCGCTATAGAAAAAAAGTCGTTTATCTCGTCAGTACATATCCAAAAGGTCGGTTGGACGCTATCTGGAAAAAAGTGTTTTCTCGTCTGTACGCATCCAAGTATGTCGCATGCGTCTTGCGCTATTTGAAAATAAAGTGTTTATCTCGTCAGTACGCATCCAAATAGGTCTTATGGTCGGACGCTATCTGCAAAAATTGTTTTTCTCGTCTGTACGCATCAAAGTATGTCGCATGCGTCTTGCGCTATTTGAAAATAAAGTGTTTATCTCATCAGTACACATCCAAATAGGTCTTATGGTCCTACGCTTTCTGGAAAAAAGTGTTTTTCTCATCTGTACGCATCCAAGTATGTCGCATGCGTCTTGCGCTATTTGAAAATAAAGTGTTTATCTTGTCAATACACATCCAAATAGGTCTTATGGTCAGACGCTATATGGAAAAAAGTGTTTTTCTCGTCAGTACGCATCCAAATAGGTCTTATGGTCGAACCTGTCTGGAAAAAGTGTTTTTCTCGTCTGTACGCATCCAAATATGTCGCATGCGTCTTGCGCTATATGAAAATAAAGTGTTTATCTCGTCAGTACGCATCCAAATAAGTCTTATGGTCGGACGCTATCTGGAAAAATGTGTTTTTCTCGTCTGTACGCATCAAAGTATGTCGCATGCGTCTTGCGCTATTTGAAAATAAAGTGTTTTTCTCGTCTGTACGCATCCAAGTATGCCGAATGCGACTTGTGCTTTCTGGAAAAAGTGTTTTTCTCATCTGTACGCATCCAAGTATGTCGCATGCGTCTTGCGCTATTTGAAAATAAAGTGTTTATCTCGTCAGTACGCATCCAAATAGGTCTTATGGTCCTACGCTTTCTGGAAAAAAAGTGTTTTTCTCGTCTGTACACATCCAAGTATGTCGCATGCGTCTTGCGCTTTTGAAAATAAAGTCTTTATCTCGTCAGTACACATCCAAATAGGTCTTATGGTCGGACGCTATCTGAAAAAGTGTTTTTCTCGTCTGTACGCATCCAAGTGTTGCATGCGTCTTGCGCTATTTGAAAGTAAAGTGTTTATCTCGTCAGTACGCATCCAAATAGGTCTTATGGTCGGACGCTATCTGGAAAAAAGTGTTTTTCTGTCTATACGCATCCAAGTATGCCGAATGCGACTTGTGCTTCTGGAAAAAAGTGTTTTTCTCATCTGTACGCATCCAAGTATGTCGCATGCGTCTTGCGCTTTATGAAAATAAAGTGTTTATCTTGTCAGTACACATCCAAATAGGTCTTATGGTCAGACGCTATCTGGAAAAAAAGTGTTTTTCTCATCTGTACGCATCCAAGTATGTCGCATGCGTCTTGCGCTATATGAAAATAAAGTGTTTATCTTGTCAGTACACATCCAAATAGGTCTTATGGTCAGACGCTATCTGGAAAAAAGTGTTTTTCTCGTCTATACGCATCCAAGTATGTCGCATGCGTCTTGCGCTATTTGAAAATAAAGTGTTTATCTCGTCAGTACGCATCCAAATAGGTCTTATGGTCGGACGCTATCTGCAAAAAGTGTTTTTCTCGTCTGTATGCATCCAAGTATGTCGCATGCGTCTTACGCTATTTGAAAATAAAGTGTTTATCTCGTCAGTACGCATCCAAATAAGTTTTATGGTTGGACGCTATCTGGAAAAAAGTGTTTTTCTCGTCTGTACGCATCCAAGTATGTCGCATGCGTCTTGCGCTATTTGAAAGTAAAGTGTTTATCTCGTCTGTACGCATCCAAGTATGCCGAATGCGACTTGTGCTTTCTGGAAAAAAGTGTTTTTCTCATCTGTACGCATCCAAGTATGTCGCATGCGTCTTGCGCTATATGAAAATAAAGTGTTTATCTCGTCAATACGCATCCAAATAGGTCTTATGGTCGGACGCTATCTGGAAAAAAGTGTTTTTCTCGTCTGTACGCATCAAAGTATGTCGCATGCGTCTTGCGCTATTTGAAAATAAAGTGTTTTTCTCGTCTGTACGCATCCAAGTATGCCGAATGCGACTTGTGCTTTCTGGAAAAAAGTGTTTTTCTCATCTGTACGCATCCAAGTATGTCGCATGCGTCTTGCGCTATATGAAAATAAAGTGTTTATCTCGTCAGTACACATCCAAATAGGTCTTATGGTCGGACGCTATCTGGAAAAAAAGTGTTTTTCTCGTCTGTACGCATCCAAGTATGTCGCATGCGTCTTGCGCTATTTGAAAGTAAAGTGTTTATCTCGTCAGTACGCATCCAAATAGGTCTTATGGTAGGACGCTATCTGGAAAAAAGTGTTTTTCTCGTCTGTACGCATCCAAGTATGTCGCATGCGTCTTGCGCTATTTGAAAATAAATTGTTTTTCTCGTCTGTACGCATCCAAGTATGCCTAATGCGACTTGCGCTTTCTGGAAAAAAAGTGTTTTTCTCATCTGTACGCGTCCAAGTATGTCGCATGCGTCTTGCGCCATTTGAAAATAAAGTGTTTATCTCGTCAGTACGCATCCAAATAGGTCTTATGGTCGGACGCTATCTGGAAAAAAAGTGTTTTTCTCGTCTGTACGCATCAAAGTATGTCGCATGCGTCTTGCGCTATTTGAAAATAAAGTGTTTTTCTCGTCTGTACGCATCCAAGTATGCCGAATGCGACTTGTGCTTTCTGGAAAAAAGTGTTTTTCTCATCTGTACGCATCCAAGTATGTCGCATGCGTCTTGCGCTATTTGAAAATAAAGTGTTTATCTCGTCAGTACGCATCCAAATAGGTCTTATGGTCCTACGCTTTCTGGAAAAAAAGTGTTTTTCTCATCTGTACGCATCCAAGTATGTCGCATGCGTCTTGCGCTATATGAAAATAAAGTCTTTATCTCGTCAGTACATATCCAAATAGGTCTTATGGTTGGACGCTATCTGGAAAAAAAGTGTTTTTCTCGTCTGTACGCATCCAAGTATGTCGCATGCGTCTTGCGCTATTTGAAAGTAAAGTGTTTATCTCGTCAGTACGCATCCAAATAGGTCTTATGGTCGGACGCTATCTGGAAAAAAATTGTTTTTCTCGTCTGTACGCATCAAAGTATGTCGCATGCGTCTTGCGCTATATGAAAATAAAGTGTTTATCTCATCAGTACACATCCAAATAGGTCTTATGGTCGGACACTATCTGGAAAAAAAGTGTTTTTCTCGTATGTACGCATCCAAGTATGTCGCATGCGTCTTGCGCTATTTGAAAGTAAAGTGTTTATCTCGTCAGTACGCATCCATATAGGTCTTATGGTCGGACGCTATCTGGAAAAAAATTGTTTTTCTCGTCTGTACGCATCAAAGTATGTCGCATGCGTCTTGCGCTATTTGAAAATAAAGTGTTTTTCTCGTCTGTACGCATCCAAGTATGCCGAATGCGACTTGTGCTTTCTGGAAAAAAAGTGTTTTTCTCATCTGTACGCATCCATGTATGTCGCATGCGTCTTGCGCTATTTGAAAATAAAGTGTTTATCTCGTCAGTACGCATCCAAATAGGTCTTATGGTCCTACGCTTTCTGGAAAAAAAGTGTTTTTCTCATCTGTACGCATCCAAGTATGTCGCATGCGTCTTGCGCTATATGAAAATAAAGTCTTTATCTCGTCATTACACATCCAAATAGGTCTTATGGTCGACGCTATCTGGAAAAAAAGTGTTTTTTCTCGTCTGTACGCATCCAATTATGTCGCATGCGTCTTGCGCTATATGAAAATAAAGTGTTTATGTCGTCAGTACGCATCCAAATAGGTCTTATGGTCGGACGCTATCTGGAAAAAGTGTTTTTCTCGTCTGTATGCATCCAAGTACCGAATGCGACTTGTGCTTTCTGGGAAAAATGTTTCCATTGTACGCATCAGCGCGCTTAAAACGTCATCAATGTTGGTCGACCATCTAAAAAGTGTCTGCGCCTCAAAAAGGGTCGCGACGCTTAAAAAAGTGTTTGAAAAGTTTTTCTCGCTGTAGCCAGGCAGCGCTTGCGCTTTTTGGAAAAAAGTGTTTTTCGTCTGTACGCATCCAAGTATGTCGCATGCGACTTGCGCTATTGGAAATAAAGTGTTTATCTCGTCAGTACGCATCCAAATAGGTCTTATGGTCGGACGCTATCTGGAAAAAGTGTTTTTCTCTCTACGCATTCAGGTATGTCGCATGCGTCTTGCGCTATTTGAAAATAAAGTGTTTTTCGTCTGTACGCATCCAAGCAATGCGACTTGCGACTTGCGCCTATGAAAAAAGTGTTTATGTCGTCAGTACGCATCCAATAGGTTTGGTCAAATGCGACTTGTGCTATCTGGAAAAAAGTGTTTTTCTCGTCTGTACGCATCCAAGTATGTCGCACGCGTCTTGCGCTATTTGAAAATAAAGAGTTTTTTCTCGTCTGTACGCATCCAAGTATGTCGCATGCGTCTTGCGCTATTTGAAAATAAAGTGTTTATCTCGTCAGTACGCATCCAAATAGGTCTTATGGTCGAACGCTGTCTGGAAAAAAGTGTTTTTCTCGTCTGTACGCATCCAAGTATGTCGCATGCGTCTTGCGCTATATGAAAATAAAGTGTTTATCTCGTCAGTACACATCCAAATAGGTCTTATGGTCGGACGCTATCTGGAAAAAAGTGTTTTTCTCGTCTGTACGCATCCAAGTATGTCGCATGCGTCTTGCGCTATTTGAAAGTAAAGTGTTTATCACGTCAGTACGCATCCAAATAGGTCTTATGGTCGGACGCTATCTGGAAAAAAAGTGTTTTTCTCGTCTGTACGCATCCAAGTATGTCGCATGCGTCTTGCGCTATTTGAAAGTAAAGTGTTTATCTCGTCAGTACGCATCCAAATAGGTCTTATGGTCGGACGCTATCTGGAAAAAAAGTATTTTTTCTCGTCTGTACGCATCCAAGTATGTCGCATGCGTCTTGCGCTATTTGAAAATAAAGTGTTTTTCTCGTCTGTACGCATCCAAGTATGCCGAATGCGACTTGTGCTTTCTGGAAAAAAAGTGTTTTTCTCATCTGTACGCATCCAAGTATGTCGCATGCGTCTTGCGCTATATGAAAATAAAGTGTTTATCTTGTCAATACACATCCAAATAGGTCTTATGGTCAGACGCTATCTGGAAAAAAAGTGTTTTTCTCGTCAGTACGCATCCAAATAGGTCTTATGGTCCTACGCTTTCTGGAAAAAAAGTGTTTTTCTCATCTGTACGCATCCAAGTATGTCGCATGCGTCTTGCGCTATATGAAAATAAAGTGTTTTTCTCGTCTGTACGCATCCAAGTATGTCGAATGCGACTTTTGCTATCTGGAAAAAAAGTGTTTATCTCGTCAGTACGCATCCAAGTATGTCGCATGCGTCTTGCGCTATTTGAAAATAAAGTGTTTATCTCGTCAGTACGCATCCAAATAAGTCTTATGGTCGGACGCTATCTGGAAAAAAAGTGTTTTTCTCGTCTGTACGCATCAAAGTATGTCGCATGCGTCTTGCGCTATTTGAAAATAAAGTGTTTTTCTCGTCTGTACGCATCCAAGTATGCCGAATGCGACTTGTGCTTTCTGGAAAAAAGTGTTTTTCTCATCTGTACGCATCCAAGTATGTCGCATGCGTCTTGCGCTATTTGAAAATAAAGTGTTTATCTCGTCAGTACGCATCCAAATAGGTCTTATGGTCCTACGCTTTCTGGAAAAAAGTGTTTTTCTCTGTACACATCCAAGTATGTCGCATGCGTCTTGAGCTATATGAAAATAAAGTCTTTATCTCGTCAGTACACATCCCAAATAGGTCTTATGGTCGGACGCTATCTGGAAAAAAGTGTTTTTTCGTCTGTACGCATCCAAGTATGTTGCATGCGTCTTGCGCTATTTGAAAGTAAAGTGTTTATCTCGTCAGTACGCATCCAAATAGGTCTTATGGTCGGACGCTATCTGGAAAAAGGGTTTTCTCGTCTATACGCATTCAAGTATGCCGAATGCGACTTGTGCTTTCTGGAAAAAAGTGTTTTTCTCATCTGTACGCATCCAAGTATGTCGCATGCGTCTTGCGCTTTATGAAAATAAAGTGTTTATCTTGTCAGTACACATCCAAATAGGTCTTATGGTCAGACGCTATCTGGAAAAAAGTGTTTTTCTCATCTGTACGCATCCAAGTATGTCGCATGCGTCTTGCGCTATATGAAAATAAAGTGTTTATCTTGTCAGTACACATCCAAATAGGTCTTATGGTCAGACGCTATCTGGAAAAAGTGTTTCTCATCTATACGCATCCAAGTATGTCGCATGCGTCTTGCGCTATTTGAAAATAAAGTGTTTATCTCGTCAGTACGCATCCAAATAGGTCTTATGGTCGGACGCTATCTGGAAAAAATGTTTTTCTCGTCTGTATGCATCCAAGTATGTCGCATGCGACTTACGCCATTTGAAAATAAAGTGTTTATCTCGTCAGTACGCATCCAAATAAGTTTTATGGTTGGACGCTATCTGGAAAAAATGTTTTTCTCGTCTGTACGTATCCAAGTATGTCGCATGCGTCTTGCGCTATTTGAAAGTAAAGTGTTTATCTCGTGTGTACGCATCCCCGAACGGTGCGACTTGTGCTTTCTGGAAAAAAGTGTTTTTCTCATCTGTACGCATCCAAGTATGTCGCATGCGTCTTGCGCTATATGAAAATAAAGTGTTTATCTCGTCAATACGCATCCAAATAGGTCTTATGGTCGGACGCTATCTGGAAAAAGTGTTTTTCTCGTCTGTACTCATCAAAGTATGTCGCATGCGTCTTGCGCTATTTGAAAATAAAGTGTTTTTCTCGTCTGTACGCATCCAAGTATGCCGAATGCGACTTGTGCCTTCTGGAAAAAAAGTGTTTTTCTCATCTGTACGCATCCAAGTATGTCGCATGCGTCTTGCGCTATATGAAAATAAAGTGTTTATCTCGTCAGTACACATCCAAATAGGTCTTATGGTCGGACGCTATCTGGAAAAAAGTGTTTTTCTCGTCTGTACGCATCCAAGTATGTCGCATGCGTCTTGCGCTATTTGAAAGTAAGTGTTTATCTCGTCAGTACGCATCCAAATAGGTCTTATGGTAGGACATCTGAAAAAAGTGTTTTTTCTCGTCTGTACGCATACAAGTATGTCGCATGCGTCTTGCGCTATTTGAAAATAAATTGTTTTTCTCGTCTGTACGCATCCAAGTATGCCTAATGCGACTTGCGCTTTCTGGAAAAAAAGTGTTTTTCTCATCTGTACGCGTCCAAGTATGTCGCATGCGTCTTGCGCCATTTGAAAATAAAGTGTTTATCTCGTCAGTACGCATCCAAAAATAGGTCTTAGGGTCGGACGCTATCTGGAAAAAGTGTTTTTTCTCGTCTGTACGCATCAAAGTATGTCGCATGCGTCTTGCGCTATTGAAAATAAAGTGTTTTTCTCGTCTGTACGCATCAGGCCAATGCGACTTGTGCTTTCTCGAAAAAGTGTTTTTCTCATCTGTACGCATCCAAGTATGTCGCATGCGTCTTGCGCTATTTGAAAATAAAGTGTTTATCTCGTCAGTACGCATCCAAATAGGTCTTATGGTCCCTACGCTTGGAAAAAAGTGTTTTTCTCATCTGTACGCATCCAAGTATGTCGCATGCGTCTTGCGCTATATGAAAATAAAGTCTTTATCTCGTCAGTACATATCCAAATAGGTCTTATGGTTGGACGCTCTCGGAAAAAAAAGTGTTTTTCTCGTCTGTACGCATCAGGTTGTCGCATGCGTCTTGCGCTATTTGAAAGTAAAGTGTTTATCTCGTCAGTACGCATCCAAATAGGTCTTATGGTCGGACGCTATCTGGAGGAAAAATTGTTTTTCTCGTCTGTACGCATCAAAGTATGTCGCATGCGTCTTGCGCTATATGAAAATAAAGTGTTTATCTCATCAGTACACATCCAAATAGGTCTTATGGTCGGACACTATCTGGGAAAAAAGTGTTTTTCTCGTATGTACGCATCCAAGTATGTCGCATGCGTCTTGCGCTATTTGAAAGTAAAGGTTTATCTGTCAGTACGCATCCTTATAGGTCTTATGGTCGGACGCTATCTGGAAAAAATTGTTTTTCTCGTCTGTACGCATCAAAGTATGTCGCATGCGTCTTGCGCTATTTGAAAATAAAGTGTTTTTCTCGTCTGTACGCATCCAAGTATGCCGAATGCGACTTGTGCTTTCTGGAGAAAAAGTGTTTTTCTCATCTGTACGCATCCATGTATGTCGCATGCGTCTTGCGCTATTTGAAAATAAAGTGTTTATCTCGTCAGTACGCATCCAAATAGGTCTTATGGTCCTACGCTTTCTGGAAAAAAAGTGTTTTTCTCGTACTGTATCCAAGTATGTCGCATGCGTCTTGCGCTATATGAAAATAAAGTCTTTATCTCGTCATTACACATCCAAATAGGTCTTATGGTCGACGCTATCTGGAAAAAAGTGTTTTTTCGTCTGTACGCATCCAATTATGTCGCATGCGTCTTGCGCTATATGAAAATAAAGTGTTTATCTCGTCAGTACGCATCCAAATAGGTCTTATGGTCGGACGCTATCTGGAAAAAAAGTGTTTTTCTCGTCTGTATGCATCCAAGTATGCCGAATGCGACTTGTGCTTTCTGGAAAAAAAGTGTTTTTCTCATCTGTACGCATCCAAGTATGTCGAATGCGACTTGTGCTATCTGGAAAAAAAGTGTTTATCTCGTCAGTACGCATCCAAATAGGTCTTATGGTCGGACGCTATCTGGAAAAAGTGTTTTTCTCGTACGCATCAAAATATGTCGCTCGCGTCTTGCGCTATTTGAAAATAAAGTGTTTTTCGTCTGTACGCATCCAAGTATGTCGAATGCGACTTGTGCTATCTGGAAAAAAGTGTTTATCTCGTCAGTACGCATCCAAGTATGTCAAATGCGACTTGTGCTATCTGGAAAAAAGTGTTTTTCTCGTCTGTACGCATCCAAGTATGTCGCACGCGTCTTGCGCTATTTGAAAATAAAGAGTTTTTCTCGTCTGTACGCATCCAAGTATGTCGCATGCGTCTTGCGCTATTTGAAAATAAAGTGTTTATCTCGTCAGTACGCATCCAAATAGGTCTTATGGTCGAACGCTGTCTGGAAAAAAGTGTTTTTCTCGTCTGTACGCATCCAGGATGTCGCATGCGTCTTGCGCTATATGAAAATAAAGTGTTTATCTCGTCAGTACACATCCAAATAGGTCTTATGGTCGGACGCTATCTGGAAAAAGTGTTTTTCTCGTCTGTACGCATCCAAGTATGTCGCATGCGTCTTGCGCTATTTGAAAGTAAAGTGTTTATCACGTCAGTACGCATCCAAATAGGTCTTATGGTCGGACGCTATCTTGGGAAAAAGTGTTTTTCTCGTCTGTACGCATCCAAGTATGTCGCATGCGTCTTGCGCTATTTGAAAGTAAAGTGTTTATCTCGTCAGTACGCATCCAAATAGGTCTTATGGTCGGACGCTATCTGAAAAAGTATTTTTCTCGTCTGTACGCATCCAGGTATGTCGCATGCGTCTTGCGCTATTTGAAAATAAAGTGTTTTTCTCGTCTGTACGCATCCAAGTATGCCGAATGCGACTTGTGCTTTCTGGAAAAAGTTTTCTCATTGTACGCCTCCAAGTATGTCGCATGCGTCTTGCGCTATATGAAAATAAAGTGTTTATCTTGTCAATACACATCCAAATAGGTCTTATGGTCAGACGCTATCTGGAAAAAAAGTGTTTTTCTCGTCAGTACGCATCCAAATAGGTCTTATGGTCCTACGCTTTCTGGAAAAAAAAGTGTTTTTCTCCTGTACGCATCCAAGTATGTCGCATGCGTCTTGCGCTATATGAAAATAAAGTGTTTTTTCTCGTCTGTACGCATCCAAGTATGTCGAATGCGACTTTTGCTATCTGGAAAAAAGTGTTTATCTCGTCAGTACGCATCCAAGTATGTCGCATGCGTCTTGCGCTATTTGAAAATAAAGTGTTTATCTCGTCAGTACGCATCCAAATAAGTCTTATGGTCGGACGCTATCTGGAAAAAATGTGTTTTTCTCGTCTGTACGCATCAAAGTATGTCGCATGCGTCTTGCGCTATTTGAAAATAAAGTGTTTTTCTCGTCTGTACGCATCCAAGTATGCCGAATGCGACTTGTGCTTTCTGGAAAAAGTGTTTTTCTCATCTGTACGCATCCAAGTATGTCGCATGCGTCTTGCGCTATTTGAAAATAAAGTGTTTATCTCGTCAGTACGCATCCAAATAGGTCTTATGGTCCTACGCTTTCTGGAAAAAAAGTGTTTTTCTCGTCTGTACACATCCAAGTATGTCGCATGCGTCTTGCGCTATATGAAAATAAAGTCTTTATCTCGTCAGTACACATCCAAATAGGTCTTATGGTCGGACGCTATCTGGAAAAAAAGTGTTTTTCTCGTCTGTACGCATCCAAGTATGTTGCATGCGTCTTGCGCTATTTGAAAGTAAAGTGTTTATCTCGTCAGTACGCATCCAAATAGGTCTTATGGTCGGACGCTATCTGGAAAAAAAGTGTTTTTCTCGTCTGTACGCATTCAAGTATGCCGAATGCGACTTGTGCTTTCTGGAAAAAAAGTGTTTTTCTCATCTGTACGCATCCAAGTATGTCGCATGCGTCTTGCGCTTTATGAAAATAAAGTGTTTATCTTGTCAGTACACATCCAAATAGGTCTTATGGTCAGACGCTATCTGGAAAAAAAGTGTTTTTCTCATCTGTACGCATCCAAGTATGTCGCATGCGTCTTGCGCTATATGAAAATAAAGTGTTTATCTTGTCAGTACACATCCAAATAGGTCTTATGGTCAGACGCTATCTGGAAAAAGTGTTTTTCTCGTCTATACGCATCCAAGTATGTCGCATGCGTCTTGCGCTATTTGAAAATAAAGTGTTTATCTCGTCAGTACGCATCCAAATAGGTCTTATGGTCGGACGCTATCTGGAAAAAGTGTTTTTCTCGTCTGTATGCATCCAAGTATGTCGCATGCGACTTGCGCTATTTGAAAATAAAGTGTTTATCTCGTCAGTACGCATCCAAATAAGTTTTATGGTTGGACGCTATCTGGAAAAAAAGTGTTTTTCTCGTCTGTACGTATCCAAGTATGTCGCATGCGTCTTGCGCTATTTGAAAGTAAAGTGTTTATCTCGTCTGTACGCATCCAAGTATGCCGAATGCGACTTGTGCTTTCTGGAAAAAAGTGTTTTTCTCATCTGTACGCATCCAAGTATGTCGCATGCGTCTTGCGCTATATGAAAATAAAGTGTTTATCTCGTCAATACGCATCCAAATAGGTCTTATGGTCGGACGCTATCTGGAAAAAAAGTGTTTTTCTCGTCTGTACTCATCAAAGTATGTCGCATGCGTCTTGCGCTATTTGAAAATAAAGTGTTTTTCTCGTCTGTACGCATCCAAGTATGCCGAATGCGACTTGTGCTTTCTGGAAAAAAAGTGTTTTTCTCATCTGTACGCATCCAAGTATGTCGCATGCGTCTTGCGCTATTTGAAAATAAAGTGTTTATCTCGTCAGTATGCATCCAAATAGGTCTTATGGTCGAACGCTTTCTGGAAAAAAAGTGTTTTTCTCGTCTGTACGCATCCAAGTATGTCGCATGCGTCTTGCGATATTTGAAAATAAAGTGTTTATCTCGTCAGTATGCATCCAAGTATGTCGAATGCGACTTGTGCTATCTGGAAAAAAAGTGTTTTTCTCGTCTGTACGCATCCAAGTATGTCGCACGCGTCTTGCGCTATTTGAAAATAAAGAGTTTTTCTCGTCTGTACGCATCCAAGTATGTCGCATGCGTCTTGCGCTATTTGAAAATAAAGTGTTTACCTCGTCAGTACGCATCCAAATAGGTCTTATGGTCGAACGCTTTCTGGAAAAAAAAGTGTTTTTCTCGTCTGTACGCATCCAAGTATGTCGCATGCGTCTTGCGCTATATGAAAATAAAGTGTTTATCTCGTCAGTACGCATCCAAATAGGTCTTATGGTCGGACGCTATCTGGAAAAAAAGTGTTTTTCTCGTCTGTACGCATCCAAGTATGTCGCATGCGTCTTGCGCTATTTAAAAATAAAGTGTTTATCTCGTCAGTACGCATCCAAATAGGTTTTATGGTCGTACGCTATCTCTATAAAAAGTGTTTTTCTCATCTGTACGTATCCAAGTATGTCGCTCGCGTCTTGCGCTATTTGAAAATAAAGTGTTTTTCTCGTCTGTACGCATCCAAGTATGTCGAATGCGATTTGTGCTATCTGGAAAAAAAAGTGTTTATCTCGTCAGTACGCATCCAAGTATGTCGAATGCGACTTGTGCTATCTGGAAAAAAAGTGTTTATCTCGTCAGTACGCATCCAAATAGGTCTTATGGTCGGACGCTATCTGGAAAAAAAATGTTTTTCTCGTCTGTACGCATCAAAGTATGTCGCATGCGTCTTACGCTATTTGAAAAAAAAGTGTTTTTCTCGTCTGTACGCATCCAAGTATGCCGAATGCGACTTGTGCTTTCTGGAAAAAGTGTTTTTTCTCATCTGTACGCATCCAAGTATGTCGCATGCGTCTTGCGCTATATGAAAATAAAGTGTTTATCTCGTCAGTACGCATCCAAATAGGTCTTATGGTCGGACGCTATCTGGAAAAAAAGTGTTTTTCTCGTCTGTACGCATCCAAGTAAGTAACTCTCATAGCCGCAATCTAATAAAAATTTTGTTTGCACAAAAGTAAAAGTATGTCGTATTCAAATAAATGGTATTTTGATGTAATAATTTATTTGAATATAATAAATCATTTCTCTGGGCTCGTCCTCTTTCATTCTGGGATTCTGTTCTGGGGGCACAGTAAACATCGAGGAATCAACGATCCCATTGATCTGCCCATTCGGAAAGAAAAAAAAAAATAGGAGAAGTGTCCGAATATCCAGGAAGATCTGGCCTCTTCATAATTCGTCTTCTTCACAAAATAGAAAGAATTCGAGGCTCCAAAATTGGCGAAAGAGCCAACGAGGGACACCAGACGAGGCGTCTCAAAAAACAAGAAGATAGATCATTCGGAATATATATATATATATATATATATATATTATTTTCATTATATACATTAATTTTCAAAATATATTAATATATTCATACTCTTGCGCGTTTAAGTTCTTTATTAATAATATAGTTTGTAAATATATAAGGACAATTCAATAAACAAGGTAAAAAAACATTTACGGAAACAAATTGGCCATATAAAATTGGCCATATAAAATTGGCCATATATGGATTATGTCAATATCTAATTAAAATTATGTTTTGCCAAACATAAGTCACATATGATATCATATACATAGAGAGAAATGTTTCTTTGGATTTAATAAAAATTATTTAAGTCAAATAAATTTAATTATTGGAATGGTCCAATGAAACGTATGTTTAAATTAACAAAATGAATTGTTTGATTTTCAAACAACATATATATTTACATAAAATGAAATATTTTTTGAAGAAATAATATTTTTTCTTTGATTCAAACAAATTTATAATTTTAGTTAAATAAATTTATTATTTGTTTTAAATAATATAATTGTTTTATTTGCAAAATTTATTTTGTTGTTTTTAAACATTTTTTTGTTTAATACAAACAAATTTTATTTTTGTTTTATACAAATATAATAAATTTTATTTTTATTATTATATCAAAGAATTTTATTATTTGGCTTAAATAAATTTGTTATTTCCTTTAAATGATTTTGTGTTCAAAAATGTGTAATAAAAAATTTATCATGTTGTTTTCAATAATGTAGTTGTTTTATGCAATTTTGTAATTGGACAAACAATTATATTCGTTTGCTTTAAAAGTCGATTCAGACGTCTCCGTTCCATATCCGTAAAATGTACGTCCGTGCATTGATGAACATGTCGTTCCCATACATTCTTAGGGGACTGTTCACACTCTTCAGTATCCGTATATCCGTGAACGGTTCCATAAGAATATATGAGAACGATATTTTGATCAGTGTACTGACGGATACGACACGGAGATGTCTGAATCGACCTTAAAAGATTTTTAACATATACAGATAAAGTT
>JAPIVC010000840.1:0-22587 GCA_030586385.1 Camponotus fellah | reverse complement strand
ATTACATATTTCTTTCAAAACAACTATGTGTTTTCTTTACCAGTGATCCTATTATTTATACATAAAGTATTATGGAAAACAGATAATCGAAAAGTGAGTGTTACACTGGATATTTATCATTTATGTAAAAATTAGATACGAACCCCATAACTCCAAAACTATCTGGAAAAACGGGGGACTGGTAGTGTTTCAAAAACTCCCGAGGTCCTTTACAAAGTATGTAATAAAAAATAAGGAGTGCAATTTAAAGGGTACGGGTGAACCTGGCGACTTTCTTCTCGGTAATCAGGCCAATGATGCTGCATCTTATGGCCGAAAAAACGACAAACTTTGTCCTGGATATTTTCCCAATCTTCTTTATTTCCCGAAATAATGCGTGCGGTGATAAATAACTCCTATATATTACGTTAGATATATATATATATATAAGCGTTACAGATATATATAAATAAACATTTCTATTTTTATCGTAAATATCATTTTTACATATATATATATATATATATATATTTCACTATATATATATATATATACATACATATATATATATATATATATATGCAGTATCAACTGTGAGAAACAAATAGCGCGCGCTGTATTGTTCTAGTACATAGAGTGCATTATAAAGAAATTGTGTGTAAATTAACCCTCACACTACAGAAATCCAAAATATGTATTAAAAGTTAAAAACTTTTAACATTTTAACAACTTTTTTACCTTTATTATTGTTTATTTATGTTATATATATTTTAATTTTCCATTTTATTTTTATTTTCTAAAATATGCAAAGCTTAAATTCTAAAAAATGTATATGAAAAAACGTCTTTAATATCTTAAACATTTTTTTCAATTCTTTAACAATTAAATGCTGATTAATCAAAACTGATATAAATTTTCATTGATTTAATTAGTTTATTTATCGGGAATTTATATTTGTGTGTGTTTATATATTTTTAATCTATTAGAGTATCAATAATTTTTGAGATTTTTGAGATTTCAAAGTTTTTTTATGTAATCTATTTAATCTTCTTTACCAGCTTTTAATTGAAGATTTTCTGGTGATTTTTTAATGACTTTTAATATTTTATTCGACATAGTTTTTGTCCATAGAACATATAAAACATAGAAAAATGATAATACATAATTAACAAATCTGAATCCGATCTGATTCAAGTTCAAAACGCAGAATGTAGGACATAAATTGATAATTACATTAAGTAATAATTAACGTAAGCGAACGTAAGGTCACTAAAGGTCAGGATAGGTCTAGGAATTTTTTTTGCATATTTATACGATGATATACATTTATTACATCGTAGTACATCTTTTTCTTTTTACAAACTGTAAAGGCAAACTGTAATAACATATATCTGTCAAATTTTCCTTCTTATCATCAAAAAAAAGATATATTTAATTTTTATTCCCCACGAGGTCTCACTGATAAGAGAAGGTGGAGAATGATTTAAGGAGGATGTCGATTGACAACTGGAAAAAAAGGCAAAGGAATAGAGATGAGTGGAAGAGCATAGTGTTATAGGCTAAGGTTCACTCTGAGCTGTGATGTCATTGGAAGAAGAAAAGAATTATTTTAAATATACTTTTAATAATATTTAATTATATTATAATATATAAAATAATTTTATACGACATATTCTATAACTATTTCTCGTGAAAAAAAATTTATTGTATAAGAATGCAATTTATTGTATTCATCACGCCACGTTTTTATCGCCGTAACAATCATAATTTTAACAACAGTCAATAGTATAGTTGTGAAAAGCAGTGGATTATTGTAAAACATTCGTTATTCCTTTTCTATAACTGACCAATTTCTACGACCGTTAAAGTTTTCCAATTAGCTTTCTACGAATTTATTTATCGCTGATGAAACTGGATATAGAAAATTTTAATTTAGGGAAATAGTTAGTTTTATATCGATAAATCCGTATATGGATTTATCTTTTATTAAATTTAAATTATGTCGAAGTTTAAGAAAATCCCGTGTAGAAAATTGTTAAGATTTCCTTAAAAAACTAAAGGTTCCGATAAGGACATAATTAAGGATACATTAAAAACTATTGCCTTACTATTGCCTAATTTAAGCCTTATTAGGATTTTATAAGGATGCCTTAATTGCATATATAAACATATTTTAATAGGGCCAATTTACTAGGGTCCAAAATGGTTTTTTAAGGATACAATATTTGAGAAAAATAAGGATTCAATAACGTTGCTTAACAGGGCCTCAAAAGGAATTGCCAAAAATACTTTTTAATTAGATTATAAATCTTAAAAATTAAAGGCCCCTATAAGTACATACTAAAAGTACCCTAAAATCATTGCTTTACTACTGCCTGATTTGGACCTTATTAGGATTTTATAAAGATGTCTTAACTATATACATACATATTTTAATGGGCCAATTTACTAGGGCTCAAAATAGATTTCTTAAGGCTACAATATTTGAGAAAAATAAGGATTCAATAACGTTTGCTTAACGGGGCCTCAAAAGAAATTGTTAAGAATATTTTAATTAGATTAGAAGCTTCTTGCCGCTAGATGGCGAAAAGGAAAACGCCTAACTCGTAAGTGAAACATCATCTAAGACAGTAATATAAGGCCGCGGCATATGGCCACAAATCACGGCTTATCAAAGAGATCATAATTTAGTCGCATCTCCTCTAGTTTTTGCAAGGAGGCTCGAGGGGCTCCATATATAATTAACCGCAGATGGTTAAATTTTTTTTAAAATTCTTCATCTGTGTATCTATATACAGAACATTAAATCGATCAAGTTTTTGAGAATGACAAAAATAAAAAATTTATATATATATATATATATATATATATATATATAACTTTAAAAAGAACATATATTTTGAGCAGGATTTGATAGGATTCCCCTCAAAATAAATTATAATTGTAACAAAATAAGATATTTTAATGAGAACTTCATAAATTTTCCTTAAAAAAGGACCTTAAAAATCAACCTTAAATATAAGCTAATAAATATAAGACATTTTATTCAGGACTTGATAAATATTCCTAAAGGGTCTTAAAATTTTAACCTTAAATATAAGCTGGTAAATATAAGGTATTTTATTCAGAACCCGATAAATTTTCCTTGAAAGGGCATTGTGTACCATTTGTTACTATTTTTTTTTCCTTTAAAGTCCTTTTTTATTTTACTCTAATAGGGATTAATATTAAGGCCAATTAACTAGGTCCTTATAAAAGCCCTATAAAATTTTCAAAAGGGATAGAATAATACTTTATGATTTTATAATAAACTCTTTTGATATTCGAAATAACAAATTATTTAATTTATTTATTATTTTTATTTTCTCTCTCTCTCTCTCTCTCTCTCTCTCTCACTTGTTCAGCATCTCTTGGAAAATATGTATGTATTCGGTATTGTACCCTCCCCCTTTCTTAAATATCTACATAATCTCGAAAATATGTCAGATATATTAGATAAATGGATATATAAGAAAGCAATATTATTCAGATAATTATAAAAATATTAATATAAATCATTCAAATAAGCACGGATAAAAGTATATCAACATAGAGAATTATTTCAAAGTCGTTTGCAATACACTGGCTATAAATGTAATATGTAAATAAAAACGAATTTAAACTTTATTAGAGGGTATATATAATTATTATAATAAAGGTTTATAATAAATTATATTATAATAATTATATAATATAATTATTATAATATTATATAATTATTATAATAAATAAATTATAATACATATATATATATTTTTTATAACTTGTTTATCATAAAAAATGAGATAAGGAATCAATGTAAGAATTTAATACTCATTTTGATTTAAATACTTCCAAGAGACAATCATTCATGGTTTCGGTAATTTGAATCGTTTTTCTAATCGATTTCCATTAGATATACGATTTCATCGACGAATTTTTTTTGACTTGCGAATAAGTCGAGCTGACACACCAAAATCTTAAGAATAAAATTCAGTCAATGAGATAATGTTTGCGAGGAATTATTTTTAATTGTAATTAATCACGAAAGAATTTTCAGGCGAAAAACACATCTCGATAATCTTACAATTACTTACCACCAAATTTTTTAAATTTTCGCTTAAAACGCAGATGTTTCTTGTTGCCTGAAGGTTTATAAATATTCTTCTTTTTTTTTAGTATTATCGAATTTCACGTTCGTAGCTATGTGAAATATTATAGATACCTTTTCAAGGATTAAAGTTTTTTTATCAGCAAACGACAAATCTAACCCTTCGATTTTATTACCCTTCAAATCAATTTATTGAAACAATAAGGTCGTTCATTACGTAATCTATCAAATAATTGCAGAATATAATACGCTTAAAATGGTATAATTTTCTTGATTCTGAAATCCCATAATTTTGGAAAATCTATGTGTACTACATATATATATATATATATATATAAACATAGAAATAAATAAACGAATTATTAATATATATAATATATTTATAACACAATATTATATACAAAGTAGACTTGATGATACAAGATTATTAATTGTGAGATCAAATCTGCACATTGGATTCTGCACATTGGATTCTCGACGCTTCTGTCTCACCAGCAATAACCAGGAAATTTCCAGTCATTTCTTAATCGTATTACGGCTAGTTACTGTGGAAGTGAGAGTGATTAGTAGTGTTACAAATTTAATTTAATTAATCAAAACATGGGAACGGTACGAATAATTAACCGTCGTCATTTTCTGGCCGTCATTATTATTAATAATTGGTCAGTGGTGGGCAAAAGCTCGTCGTCGTGGATTTCACTGCAACATGATGCATCTCTTGAGATCACACGTCCGTTCATTATTATTCGTCGTGTTTCAATTTTATTGAATTCCACATTTATTTGGGAATATATATATATATATATATTTTAACATATATATTTTAACATATTTTTATACATATTTTAACACGATATATTTTAATTATTAATTCTAATTATTCTAACATTTAAATTTAATTATTTAATTCTTTTAATTGATTTATGTTAGTTTATATTTGGGAATTTAGCAACACTTCTAAACTGAACAATATGCTAATAAAATTGGCAGTGCAAAGTCTTAGATCATCTATAACAAGGATACAATTAATTAGCATACATAAAACAAGAAATATCGATAAGAAACTTGAATTTAGTCGACTTAGCTGGATCAAAAGAGCTGGGTTAAAGAGTAAAAAAGTTGTCAGACTTACATAAATAAAATAGTACATTGTGATACAAGTGCGGAAAGTGGACAATTGCGCACGAGCACGAAGTAACGCACGAGCCGAAGGCGTAGCATTCGTGTGCAATTTGTCATTCTTTACATGTATCACGTTATTTTATATTATAAGTGCGTCCAGTAGCACTTGTCCATTTTTCCGTACGAGAAGCAAATTGTACGCAATCATTTATTTCACTGGGAAACATTGAATAATGTCATTATTTCCCGCCATCTATTAGCGTACGTGAGAAATAACTCGCCAACAGTAAAATAATGTGATCGTGTGGCAATTGGCTACTTCTCGCACGGAAAAGTCGTGCGGAAAGTGCTACTTTGGACGCACGTGTGATAAAAATATATTAACAAATCAATTATCAAATTATTACTATTATCTTGTTAGTGTTATCTTACAATTAGATGTTTTAAAAACCAGAACATATATTCCTTAAAAAAATTCTAAATTCTATGAAACATTAGGTCCTCATGTTCTCATGTTTCATATAGAATTCTATATGAAATATATAGAATTAGAATTAGAATTAGAATTTAAAATCTCTGTAAGTAATATGTTCTTATTTTTTAAAAACAGACATGTGTTTCTGTTTTTGACTGATTTGCTTATGATTTCTTGGAACGCGATTCAAATGTCTTCTTGAAAAGAAAGAGAAGTGACTATATCGCAGAAAAATCACCATGCTATATCGGGACTTGAATCCGAGATCCATTATATGGTAAGTAAACACTTTGCCTCATTCGGCATCCCTATCAGACGTTAATCCACATAGAAAATTATCCAACTATAAATTAATTAAAGAAATTAAGTAATTAAATTTAAATTAGACTACTAACAATTAGAACATTAATAATTAGAATTAATAATTAAAATATGTCAATTTTTTAAATATGTATTTATTATAATTAGAATATGTGCCAATTTTAAATATGAATTTAATTACAATATATAATATGAATTTAATTTACAATATACATAAAAAATAACATAAAAAAAACTTTATGTGAGTATATAAATGATTATGTAAATAATATTTTTTATTGGCGGTGTCAAGTTTTTTAATTAAGTTTTTTTTTTTTTTTTTTTTTTTTTTTGTTATATTTTCAGTTTACAATTTTTTAAAAAAAATTTTTAATTTTTTAATATTATTATTTTCGGAAATTAAAACAACTATTTCGTATAACAGAGTTTTCAATTAATATTTCTATTTAAACCTATAGCAAGTTTTCATCCTTCGTTGACGCAATTTTTTGATATCATTATTTTTTAGGATATATTATAATTATATTAAATTATATTAAAATAATTTGTTGCGTGTGCCGCATAAACTTGCGCCTTTTCTATCGTTTTTTAAAAAAATTTTTTTAGAAATTATATATTTTTCAAATAGATCTTTTTTACATTTATTGCTTCAAATGTATTAGCGCTATATCTGCAATTTTAATTTAAGCAGGAAACTATACCAACTATACCAAGTAAGCAAGTAATTGTAATGCTAAGCTAATTAAATAAATTTAAAAAAAAAATAAATTATTAGTTTGAAGGTTTTTTATGAGAAAAGTAAAGGAAGAAGAATATTTTTAGTTGAAAAATATATATTGGAAGAGTAGTATTCAGAGTATATTCTATAATAAAATATTTCTTGTTACATAATTTTGTTACATTTTGTTAAATTCTCATTCCTGCTGAAGAAAAATATTGTTATTTTTCTAATTTTTTAATTTCTTAAAATAGGTTCCTCAAAATATCAAGTTACTTTTATCAAAAGTACAATGTCTGCCGCAAAGCAGCTAAATAAATTTTAAATGGCGTTCTGACGAAATTATACAGAATTTAGTATATTAGGATCTGTTTTATCTTGAACATATTCTTAGATATTTTCGTCCATCTCTAGATCCAACATATATGAAATAATAGATTAATAACGCTAACAAATATTTCTTTTCAAATATTTCTAGTTGTTACTTAATATACAAAGAAATGAAAATTACAGTTAATTTTTTCCAAAATTTTACTTATTCACATTTTATTATCAATATTCGTCAAATTCTTGGTATTTAATTTCTGCAAGATGCTTTTAAAATTTTTTGCTAATATTTTCTTCAATAATCGCATAAAGTTTTTTTTTGTATGTATATAATGGCTTTATATTCATTTATTTTCCAAGCAGCAGAACACACACACACACACACATATGTATATATATATATATATATATATATTAAGAATATATATATATATATATACAGGGTGGTTCATTTTAATCGCCCCAGGCAAATATCTCGAAAAATATGAAAAATACAAAAAAATGTTTCAGACAAAAGTTGTATGGTTTCGAGGGGGACATAAGATGATGCTATCAGTTTGACCTTGAAAAGTCACCTGAAGGTCACGTCAAGGTCATCTCCAATTTTTAAATAGAACACCCTGTATATTTTTACATATTCTTATAGCTTATCTCGAGGGCTTTCCAAAACACTATGATATAATGTTTTTTCATTAAGAACTTTTTGAGTTATTAAGGTTGAAAGTAATAAATCCAATATTTTGACATAAACTATAAAATATCTTACAAAATATCCAATTTTCAATCATCTTACCCTAATACTTTTATGCACAGAATGATGAGACAAATTGACTAGTGTAAAAAAATACACAATTGTTTAAAAAAAAATTTGTAATTGTTGCAAATTTATACAGGTGGTTCATTTTAATCATTCCAGGCAAATATCTCGAAAACCAAGCCTGGGAGAGAAAAATATTCTATACAAAAGTTTTATGGCTTCAAGAGGACATAAGATAGTGCTATCAGTTTGACCTTGAAGAGTCACCTGAAGATCACATAAAAGGTCACCTCCAATTTTTTAATGGAACACCCTATTTTTTTACTGCATATTCTTGTAGCTTATCTCGAGTGCTTTCCAAAACGCTATGATAAAATAATTTTCATTAAATATTTTTTAAGTTATAAAGCTTAAAGGTCACAATATGTGCCGATATTACTCAAGATGTACCGGCAAGATAAAAAGGCAAGACCCTAGATTGATCCGACTGATGAAGGCAAGACTCGAGAGTGATCCGGTCGATGAAGGCAAGACTCGGGTGATCCGGCCGATGAAGGCAAGACCCTAGATTGATCCGGCCGATAAAGGCAAGACCGATGAATTCCATAAGATCACATCAAAGTCACATTAAGTGTCTATTTTTGGTCTACAGCAAATGCTCAAATGTACCACCATTCTGCTGGATACATAATTGCAACCGTCTTTCAAATGCATTGACTAATTTTCTGAGAACATCGGCTGATATACTTCTACATGCTTGTCTAATGCGGCCCTTTAGCTCTTCAGCTGTGGTGGGTGCGGTCTGGTAAACAATGTTTTTCAAATAGCCCCATAAGAAAAAATCTGGTGATGTCAGATCTGGTGATCTGGGAGGCCATGCTATATGACCACCTCTTCCAATCCAACGGCGCTGATAAGTTAAATTTAAAAAATTTTTTACAGGGCGTGCGTAATGTGGTGGTGCGCCATCCTGTTGCAACCACATATGTTGAACTGTATTTTCATCGACAAACTCTAACATCCTTGGCAACACATCTCGTAGCATACGTAAATATGAGTCTCCTGTAACATTGTCATCAAAAAAGTGAAGTCTGATAATATGACCATCTAAAATACCACACCAAACTATCACCTTCCATCGATGCTGATTGTCTACATGCCGAACCCAGTGCGGATTGATATTAGAATAATAATGACTATTATGCCGATTTAGCATGCCATTGCTTTCAAATGCAGCCTCGTCACTAAACATAACGCGAGAAAAAAAGATGGGATCTAACTGAATTTTATCTATAGCCCACCTGCAGAAGTTAACACGAAGAATTTTATCGTTATCAGAAAGCTCTTGATTAAGTGTAATGTGATAAGGGTGATTGGCACGTAAAATTCTACCTACAGTTGTACGAGACACATTTAATTCACGACTAATTTGACGTTGACCAATGTGTGGATTTATTATTACCATTCCTTTAGTATGGTTACGATAATAGCATCGTCGTTATTTAATGGTTTTTAGAACGTTTGCGTTTCAACAATCCCGTACGCGCTCTAGTTGTTAAACGCAAAATTGCTTTATGATCAGGATGTCGTCTATCTGGATATCTATCTTGATATTGACGAGCTGCTTCTCTAGCATTATTATTAGCGGCATAAAAAATACCAATTATATTAACAATTTCTGAGGGCGGATAATCTGCCATGTTAATAATGACACAATTCATGAAAGGAAATAACATGAATTTACTGTTGGACAAATCGTAATAAGAGCTAACTCGTATTGATCTTAACTAAAAACAACCCAGATAGCAAATGACGCAAACTTTGCGCAAAGTTTACGGCAAACTCGAGCATGCGTTTGCAGCAAAATTACGACAAGGTGTGTCCGCAAAAAGCTTATCTTTTTCCTGGCAATGCTTGTCGCAATAGCATGACGCATATTTTAGGTAAATAATACGGTAAGCCTTGCCTAGCATAGCATGACAGCAAAATTGCGGCAAAAACAGAGCAAGCCTTGCCGTAACACGATACGACAGCAAAATTACGGCAAGAACAGAGCAAGCCTTGCCGTACACGATATGACAGCAAAATTACAGCAAGAACAGAGCAAACCTTGCCATGCATATAACGTGTGTATATCTGTTACATGTGCAATGCGCGAAAATACATCGGTCGAACGAGGAGCCATTAATCGATATAATAATGCGTGTTTTTGTAATGTCAAGACAACTCATCTCTCAACTCGTTGGTAGCAACTCTGTTATTTACAGCATCATTTGATGAAAACATTTTGTCATAAATATGCTCGAAATTTTGTGAAAAGATAAAGCAAGACAAATTCTTGCCAGAAAATTGCCGCAAAAATTGAAACAATCCTTGCTGGCAAGATTTTTCAAAACGTGCTTTTGCATTCGTGGCTATCTGGGAATCAGTTGTATTAGAACTTGATAAAAATATTTTAAAATGTGTAATAAACAACATTACTGTAATAGACAAATATAAATTTGCAACAATTACAAATTTTTTTTTTAAATAATTGTTTATTTTTTTTACACTAGTCGATTTGTCTCATCATTCTGTGCATAAAAGTATTAGGGTAAGATGATTGAAAATTGGATATTTTGTAAGATATTTTATAGTTTATGTCAAAATATTGGATTTATTACTTTCAAACCTTAATAACTCAAAAGGTTCTTAATGAAAAAACATTATATCATAGTGTTTTGGTAAGCTCTCGAGATAAGCTACAAGAATATGCAAAAATATACAGGGTGTTCCATTTAAAAAATTGGAGATGACCTTGACGTGACCTTCAGGTGACTTTTCAAGGTCAAACTGATAGCATCATCTTATGTCCCCCTCGAAACCATACAACTTTTGTCTGAAACATTTTTTTTTATTTTTCATATTTTTCGAGATATTTGCCTGGGGCGATTAAAATGAACCACCCTGTATATAAACTATAAATTCTATAATATAAAATATAGGAACACATATGTAGGGTTATTCAAAATAACCCCTGTGTCCCTGAAATGACATATTATTGAGTCAATTCTAAGACGATTTTTCCTTTTGCAAAATTTCGTCCGAAACTTAGTTTTTCGAATTATTAAAGAAAGTAGTTAACGCATGATGGGTCGGATACAAGAGGCAGGCAAGGGTGGCGCGATTCAGTCAGACGCGGGTGCTTACGCGGGGCGCCTGCTGCGATCAGCTGGTCGCTATGCACATACAGACACACATGCAATCACATACATTCTCTGTCTGTCTGTCTCTCTCTCTTTCTCTTTCATTCGCTCATTCACCTGTATTTTTTTTACGAGAGGGGAAAATGCATTTTATGCATACCCACTGGTCGATCCAGTGAGTTATGTGGGACTCGAGTACCAAGTCGAATTACTAACTCGGTACTTCCTATCCACTAAAAACCCCTCTCTTTTTATGAATTTTCTTTGATACACTGTCCTTCTGTCCTTCCCGAGATCTGTTTTCACATAATGTCAAAAATAGTTATTATTACCTTGTTCGATGACTTTTAATGTATTGCTGTAATTGCTTGAAGAAGAAATGAATTTTTCGTACGTTCTCAAATTTAACGTAGATATCACGTTGCACAAAACAGAAATTTACACTAAATTATTATCTGAAAGTTTTTCTTCTCCCATGAGCTGCATTCTTTTATAAACTTTAACGTAATCACATTTATTTACTCACTCGACGAGACGAGAAATTTACTAATGACTGTATCACTAATAACTATTAATCACTGTCTAATAATAACTTTCGACGATTAAAAATCACTCGATAAAAGAAACACGCACGGATACGTTACTACACGATGCGACAATGCGGCGATAATTACTCGGCGACTGCAAGCTGTTTTTTGTCATGGTAGGTTGCGGTAGGTTAAAATACTATTGGCGCTATCGAACGCGATCATGTGTTCGATTGAAGAATGCGGTAAACATAATAAACATTTAACATATTAATATTATTACTACCGCAACCGTGTGTGTGTGTGTGTGTGTGTGTGTGTGTGTGTGTGTGTGTGTGTGTGTGTGTGTGTGTGTGTGTGAAGTATAAATCTGCCGTGTTTGAAGGCGTATTAATCGAACGAATTCGTAGGCTCGTGTGTAATGATGCAATCGCAGGATTGCTACGGCGCAGCGCAGGACGGCGTGGACGCTAAAGATCGGATGTCGTTCAGACGCGTTACGATGTAATTGGCTTGTGACTCGAATGCGGCATGGATTTTAAATCAATATAGGGCTATAGTACGCGTGTTTACAATTCTGCGGGTTCAATGCCCGTTTGACGTAGCGCGCGTCGAGTTTTTATATACGCGCGTGTCTGGGCGTTCGGTCTAACCCCGTTTTTATGACGGTATGTGGTACGTGTAAAATTCTGTGAATCGACAAGACAATTCGCGAGGTGCGTCTTCTCGGAAATATCGCGGTAATTCCGGTATTTGACGAGGAATTACTAGGAACGCCGTGCCGACGAGAACTTCTCGTCCGAGGCAGTTCTTCTCTCTGCCCCGAGGTGAAATGCACTGGCGTTAGGCGGTCGGATCGTGGACCGTTCGTCGAGATCTCTCGACCGTAGTGCTCTCGGATTCGCTTTTCGATCGGATAGAGGCTGGATGGAATAAGCTTTGTTCAAAGGATCGAGAATACTCGATGAAGGCAGAGTTCGCTCTACCCCTTTTTTTCTCCTATCTTAGGCCTTGCTTGCTAGGAGCAGTCTAGGTTCTGGTCGTGAGTTCACTGTCGTGAGTTCGCTAGGAAAAAGGTGATTAGCTTGCCAAATGTGCCTGTTTTATACTGGCCTAATTGCCCGCGTCGGCGCGCGGCGGTGTTACCCCTTCCGAACGGGTTACGGAAAACAGTACGGTTCGGCCCGCTCGGAGGGGTTCGGGAGGTGCTTCGAGCGCAGATTTTCGCCGGTCGCCGGATCGGGGCACATCGTGAACGCTCGGCGGTTCTCGGCTTATTCGCCTAACGGCTTAAAGCCGTTCGAAAATTATTGCTTATACAAATGTGGGCGCACCGCGCCCCTGCTCTTGCCCGGCGGCGGCAGCTTCCGGCGGATCTGCTGGGTAAACGATACAGTTACGGGGGGGCACGGGGTACATCGTTACATATGTTAGATTTATATAAATATTATGTTAGGTTTATATAAATATTAAATTAGTACAGTATATGAATTAATATATATGATATTAATTTATATAGTTAGTACGCGTGCGAATTTGATATACATATTAATAATACAAAAATATACATGCTAGATTCATTGCATTACAAAAGAATGTTACTAATTATCTTTTAATATTATAGATCATATATTATATATGATATAAATCTCATCAATGAGAAGATTATAAGATATTGTATTTAGGAATTTTTTTTTGAATTTTTGCTCCTTCTCTATTTGTTCCTTTTAAATTAAAATTTATTACAATTTTATTTGTCATTAGCTTGCGCATAATGCAGTATACAGAGCCTTTCAAATCTTCTCTGCCATGTTCTACTAACAATCTAATCTATAACACAAAAAATATATGATATGAAATGATGGCCACTCTATAATTTTTATAATAAGAAAAAAGATAAATATATTATTTTACCATTATTAATTTTTTCTTTTCATCCAATAAAAAATTTTCCCATACGTTAAATGTCTTCATAGAAGTCAATGGAAGAGTTGGAATCCCAATAGAATTCTCGAATGTTTTCTCAAGATGTTGCAATATAAATTTTTATAATGGTCACATGAAGCTTATCAATGCGATTTCGTAAATCACTTATGGCAGCCATTGTAGTTCTTTCATTAAAATTGGTTATTTTGTAAAAAATTATAATTTAAATTTAAAAAGTTAATAAAAATTTTAAGTGTCTTTCTTATATTTTCAAAATATAAACTTTAAAAATCAAGTTCGTTAACTTACAACATATATTATTTATTATATCTTAGATTTTAATAGATAATAAGTAAAAGATAAATAAAATAAATTATTGATAATAAGAGTGATTGTAATGAAAGGATATTCAATAATTTGATCTCATGTTAAAAGTATAAAATTATTGGTAAAAAAATTCAATAAAGAAATTGATTTGTTAAATATAGAAAAAGATCTTAGAGTTTTGAGTTGATAAAAAGAAATAAATAAAGGCTAAAGATAGAGAAGATAGGAAGACAATTACTAAATAAAAAGAAAGAAAAAGTTTCCTGATAAGAAACTATATTGCAAAAATGCATCTTACCATTATTCTGGACAGGTGGTTTTTTATGAAGATCGTTTACATGTAATTTGCCTGTATCTGTAAAAAAAAGTGAGACAATCAGAATAAATACAAGATGCTTCTCAATAATTATAATATAAACTGTTTACGAAATAATTATTTAAAAGTAATTGTATATAATACTATATAATTTTGTATATAATTGTATAAAATAATTATTTATATAAGAACATCTAAAAGTAATCTTATCTTCCGTTTGTATAAATATATGAGAATTTTGGTCGACTTCATTTTCACATTCATGTTCACTTGCTTTATCCTTTGATTGTTTTTCTGATTGTTCGTTGCCCTGTTTATTCGTGCTTAAATTATTTTGCACTTGATCCTTTGTATACTTCTTTTTTAAACTTTTTTCTATGACTAGGATCTATGCTCTCCTTAATAATTTCATTAATAGATGAATAAGTTAGATGTATAGTATTTGATATTTGGGGTTCATTATGGAGAAATTTAGAAAAGCAGGACACATCTAAATAAAAATTAATACATCTGTATTAAAAACAATGGCAGCATGAAAAATGACATAAATTAACTCCACATGTTAAATATCTTTTTTTTAATATTAGTACCTATTTGCACTGTTAACAAATTTATTTCATTTTAATTTTATAACCTACATCAAAAAACTGTAATTCAAAGACAGAAATATCATAGACATTTAGGAATAGTTGCAGATACAATAATAAAAATCATGTTACAATTAGATATTATTGATAGTAATATAAAGGAAACACAAAGTAAAATACTTATTTGTTAACAAAATTGCTGAAAAAGTTAAAAAACCTTAACAATTTATTAAAAATGCAAACTGTTAATTCTGTTAATGCAACTGTTAATGCAAACTGTTAATATATATATATATATATATATATGTATATATATTGTTACGCCCCTGGTTCGAGTCGCGGTCGAGTCTGTCGTGAAAAGCGATGAAGTCCGTTGTCAAAAGGTTGTTGACAGTGGCGGCTGTCATTAAGTCGGGAAATAGCTGTCAAGCTATCCGAACGCGTTTTACATACGGGCCGCTCCGTTGTACAATAATTCTGTGTTCTGTGTTCTGTGTTATTGTGTTGCCTAATAAAGTTCCCAAGTTATCTTAAAAAGTGCTAATTCATTTCGCGCGACCCGCGACAACCGTCCTCTTTAGCGCGCGCCCTTCGATATATATCGAAGTCCTCGCCCCGAGCGTAACATTTTGGGGGCTCGTCCGGGATAGACCGGATTAGACGGACGTTAGAGTTTAAAGTGCAGCTATAGAGTGTGATGGCATCCGGTGAAGGTGCAGCAAATCCTGAGGTTGCGGAAACGTCGGCCGCGGCGGCAACGCGGAAGAGGATGCGTGCCGCTACGCCTCTCCGAGCAGCGGAGCAGACGGCATTACAGGCCGCGATGCAGGAGATCCAGCAGCTGCGGCAGGAACAACGGCAGCAGAGAGCCGATTTTGAGGCACTTCTACGACAGTGGGATCAACAGATCCACCGAATGATGGAGCAGCAAAATCAAAACCAGCTAAGTCGTTTTCAAATAAGAGATATTCCGATAGAAAATAGAGATCGGGGATTGGTTAATGAATTCCGGTTTAAATTGAAGCTGGATATTTTCGACGGAAGTGTTCCGTTGAGGGAATATTTCGCGCAGTTCACTTTAATAGCGCGAGCTAACGGGTGGAGCAATTCTCTTAAAACGGTTGCTCTCGCGTCGAATCTGAGAGGGAAGGCGCATTCAGTTTTGAACGGTGTTTGCGAGATCGAAGACCTCTCTTTCGGCGAGCTGAAAAATAAATTGGAACTCCGGTTCGGGGAGGGACAAACCTATTATACGCAATTCACGAACCAAAAACAAAAATCAGATGAAGATTTGCCTTCTCTATCCGTCGATATAGAAAGATTATCGCGGTTGGCGTATCCGGAGTGCTCTCATGAGGTGAGAGATAAAATCGCGTGCGCGCAGTTCATTTCCGCATTATCCGATGGTTCTCTCAGAAGGACACTACAGTTGGAAAGTGTCTCTTCATTAAAATCCGCCGTGGAAAGAGCGATGGCGGTAAAGGTTATTCAGGAAAATTGTTTTCCCAAAAGATATGAAAATCGAAATATTAGCGGTTTTAAAAGAAATTTTAATTTAAATAATAAGGAAGGTAATTTAAATAAAGGTAAAAACGGGAAGGATAACGATAACAATAATAAGAAAAATTTTAGTAAGAACGAGAGATATTTTGACAAAAATAAGAATTCCCAAAAGAATGGGGATCAACGCAAAGAGTGTTGGAGCTGTGGCTCCTTGGAGCACTTCCGTTCGGAATGTCCTTCGCTTATGGAGGGAAACAAGAATTAGTCGTACTTACTGGGGCAAGTTCGACGAGCATGCGGAAAGCCCCAGATGAAAAATTTGTTAATTATGTAAATAAATGTAACAATTTATCTAAAAATAGAAAATTATTTTATTTATAAGGATTTATTGATGGACAGGATTGTATTTTTAAGATAGATTCGGCCTCGGATGTCTCGTTAGTTAGATATGGCTTGATTAGGATGCCGAAAAAGCAAATCCCTCTGAGTAATTCCATTCAATTAAAGTATCCGACTGGAGAGAAAGTCTCCGTTAAATTTAAGACGGTGGTGTTGGTAGAATTAGGGAAATACTTGATCGAACATCCTGTTTTTGTAGCTGATGTGGTTGAAGACTGTTTGTTAGGAGCTGATTTCTTTTCAGCAATAAACAGGGAAGATATTTTTGAGTCAATCTTTGGAAAAGTCGATTTATGTGAACAGGGGCAATTTGTTTGTTCGCGGATTAAAAGTTGCTTTAACGAAGTTCCTCAATTTTTAAAAGAAATTTTTAAAAGAGAATCTGAAAATTTGACGGAAGAGCAGAAAGATCTTTTCGCCCAGTTCTTAGGTGAATTCCAGGACATTTTCTCTGATGGAATTGTAGCCGGGAATTGTAATGTAATCGAGCATTCTATTAATGTGACTAATTCTAATCCTATTAAACAGGCTCCCCGTCGTATCCCTCTGAAGATGAGAAGTTGAACAGATTCTTGAGAATATGAAGCGTCAAAAGGTTATCGAAGAGTCTTAAAGTCCTTGGGTTTCTCCTGCGGTGATGGTTAAGAAGAAGGACGGTTCCATTAGATTTTGTGTGGACTATCGAAAATTAAATTCGGTGACTTCGAAGGATTCATATCCAATACCACGGATAGACGATATGCTCGATCAGTTATCCGGAAACTCTTGGTATTCTTCCCTAGATTTAAAGAATGGATATTGGCAGGTTAAAATTCGTCCTGAGGATAAGGAAAAAACGGCTTTCTCTATTGGAAACGGTTTATGGCAATTTACCGTTATGCCTTTTGGTTTATGTAATGCTCCTGCCACTTTCGAACGCTTAATGGAGAAGGTATTGCAGCAGTTGCTATTTAAAATATGTCTGGTATATTTAGATGACGTTATCATTTTCAGTAGCAGTTTTGAGGAAATGTTGGGTCGTCTGAAACAAGTCTTCTTGCGTTTACGCATGGCTGATTTGAAATTGAATCCAAAGAAGTGTTTTTTCTTTAAGAGAGAGATTAAATATTTAGGTCATGTTATTTCTGAAAAGGGGATTACTACGGATCCAGAGAAAATTTCTTCCATAAAGGATTGGCCAATTCCCCGCACCAAAAAGCAAGTCCGTAGTTTCCTGGGATTCTGTTCTTATTATAGGAAATTTGTTAAGGGATTTTCCCTGATAGCAAAACCATTATTTTCATTGACTGAGAATATTAGGAAATTTGTTTGGTCTGAGCAATGTGACGCCGCTTTTAGGGAATTGAAGAAACATTTGATGTCTTCTCCAATCTTATCTTTTCCAAAGGATGAGGGACAGTTTATCCTCGACACCGATGCTTCAAATCACGGGATCAGTGCTGTATTATCTCAAGTTCAAAATGGTGTGGAGAAAGTCATTGCTTATTATAGTCGTATTCTCAGCAAATCGGAAAGAAATTATTGTGTTACGCGCCGAGAATTGCTTGCTGTGGTGGAGTCTTTGAGGAATTTTCATTATTACTTTTATGGAAACAAGTTCTTGATCAGGACTGATCATATCTCCTTGCGTTGGTTATTATCATTTAGGAATCTAGAAGGTCAATTAGCTCGCTGGATGGAGCGTATTCAGCAATACGATTTCGAGATTATTCATCGGAAAGGGAAGTTGCATGGAAATGCTGATGGACTATCTAGGCGACCTTGTGAAGAGAGTGGTTGTAAGTATTGTGATAAAATAGATTCTAGGGAGGAGGAGTTGGTCGGAAGAATAGTTCTAGAAGAGGACAGTTGGGGAAGTTGGAGGAAAGATCAATTAGAAGATCCGACGTTGGGTAGGTTTCTTCGCGGAAAAGAGGTGGACCGACGTCCTCTTTGGTAAGAGATTGTTTCTGATGGGGCACCTAGTAAGCTCTATTGGTCACTATGGGATTCCCTGGAACTTAGGGACGGAATTCTTCATAGAAGGGAATCTCCAAATTTAAAAACTAGCATTTTTTAGGCAATAGTCCCGCAAAAAGAGTTTCTCAGATCTTAAAGGAGGCTCACGACTCTCCTACCGGAGGGCACTTTGGGGTAAATAAAACCCTCGGTAAGATTCGTAAGAGATTTTATTGGGCAACTTGTAAACAAGATATTGAGGATTGCTGTAGGTCGTGTAGAGTTTGTATAGCTAAAAAGGGTCCCTCCGATAAAGGAAAATCTTCTATGCAAATTTATAATGTCGGAGCTCCATTTGAAAGGGTGCAGATGGACATCCTTGGTCCATTTCCTACATCTTCAGCAGGAAATAAATATTTATTGGTTGTCTGCGATTGTTTTACTAAATGGGTGGAAGCGTTTCCATTAAAGAATATAAGAGCTTCCACTATCGCGGAGGTCTTTGTGAACCTGGTAATTTCTAGATTTGGTATCCCCTCGAAGTTGCATACGGATCAAGGAAGGAATTTTGATTCGCGGATTTTTCATGAGTTGTCTCATTTATTAGGTATTAGGAAAAAAAACTCGTACTACTCCGTTTCATCCGCAATCTAACGGGATGGTGGAGCGACAACATCGGACATTAACGGAATATTTAGCTAAATTTGTTTCCGATAATCAGCGCGATTGGGATCGTTGGTTAGGAATGAGTCTTCTAGCTTATAGGTCTGCCAAACATAAGACCACGGGAATAACTCCGGCTGAGTTGTGTCTAGGGAGAGATTTGAAATTACCTTTAGATCTTCTTCGTGGAAATCCGCTTGGGAGTGAAGAATTTTCGGAAGAAAACTATGTTTCGGAATTGAAACAAAAGTTGAACAAGATCCATAGCGAAGTCAACGGCTGAACATGAAATCTTTGAGGGCAAAAGCTTTGTATGACCGCAAAGCCCGTCGAATATGTTTCGAGCCTGGTCAGAAGGTGTGGTTGTTTAATCCTCGAAGAATTAAAGGAAAAATTCCTAAATTGCAAAGCAATTGGGAAGGACCCTACGAGGTCGTCAAAAAATTGAACGATGTTGTTTATTGTATTAGGAAGTCAAATAGACATAGAAATAAAATTGTTCACTTAGATAGATTAGCTTCTCATTTTGAAAGACGAGAATAGGGAGTAATTGTCATCCGAGACCCGATTACTATACCATAGAATACGAGACCTTTAATAAAAATATTTCTAGTTACTCGTTTAGTTTTATTTATTTTCAAGGAAAGAGATGCTGAGTTGCATCGGAATTGTTTGGAGCGTCTAGCCGGATTAAGGATGGTTGAACGGAAATTGAAGTCAACAATTGAAGACTGCCTCGCCCGCGATTTTTGAGCCGTGATTTTCCCGCGGGACGAAGGGCAAATGCAGGGGTTTGAGGAGTCTCTAGTGGACGTTGGGTCCACGATGATTACCCCCCTCTTATTCGAAGACATCAGCCGAGGAAAATAGAAATTTCGAATTTTAAAAGACATCATTGGATGTGAATTACGTCGATGGAGATTAGAGCGTGTCGCTCGGTACCCTGTAGCAGCAGCTCAGGCTAGAGCAGGAAGACACGGCTGATTTTCCGGGAATCGACTGGCCATGGTTCTACGGAGTCGTTCGCTACTTTTAGCAGAAGCTAAAAAAAGAACAAGAAGATTCGAGATCCTTCTATGGCATTACGAATTGTCGGGACGACAATCTTTGAAGACGGGGGGCAGTGTTGCGTTCCCGTGTTCCTT
The DNA here is from genome assembly GCA_030586385.1 of Camponotus fellah. NCBI lineage: Eukaryota > Metazoa > Arthropoda > Insecta > Hymenoptera > Formicidae > Camponotus > Camponotus fellah. The sequence continues at coordinate 2,243 of JAPIVC010000840.1, read as the reverse complement.
TCCTGCGGATTACTTGGACCCCATGACGTTCGGCTGAAGATCGCATTGCTAAGAAGTTGTTGACAGTAGCGGCTAGTGAGTTGGGTTGAAATAGCTGTCAAGCTATCCGGACGCGTTTTACATACGGGCCGCTCCGTTGTGCAATAATTCTGTGTTCTGTGTTATTGTGTTGCCTAATAAAGTTCCCAAGTTATCTTTAAAAGTGCTAATTCATTTGACGCGGTCTGCGACGGCCGATTTCTTTAGTGCGCGTCTTCGATATATATCGAAGTCCTCGCCCCGAGCGTAACATTTTATATATATATATATATATATATATATATATACATACAAATATAAATATTGAAAAGACATTAGACAGATTATTGACATCTTATATAATCAACAAAAAAATAAGTAACTTCGTTTGCTTTATATTGCATTATATTTGCTTTATATTTTTACTATTGTATCTATTTATTAATTGTGATATGATTTTTACTATTGCAACTATTCCTGCGATTATCTGTGATATTTCTATCTTTGAATAAACAAAGTAATTAAATTTGTTAACAGTGCAAGTATAATATTAAAAAAAAAGATATTTAACATATGGAGTCACAGTGAACATTGCTCTAATGTTCAACAATCAAATAAATGTCTTACTTTGTGTTGCATAATTATCACTAAAATTTTCGTCACTATACTCATTATTAAACTGTAACGTCTTAATGTTGTTATCATTTGCTAAAAAAGTAAAAAAATAAAAAGTCAGAAATGATTGATGAAATTTTATATAATATATACTATTAGGAACTGTATTTTTGCGTAAAATGAAATAAATTCAGCAATTCTTGCAGACAACCATTGTGACAGTTAATCTCAAATGGATACAACAGGAAACCCATATAGACAGATGGTGTACACAATATTAATATTACAAATAATATTTTTTTTAGTGTAAGAAATAAAAAGAATTACATACAACACAGTAAATTAGCATATTTAACAAAATGTATTAAAGAAAAGTCGAAGAATCATGTTTTAAACACTGCAATACAGGCTTTACAAAAAGCAATTTCATAAATATGCATATATTGTATTTTATATTTGAATTAAATTTATAAATGGATAGTGATAATACATCTAATAAAATTTAATTAAATTCAAATGTGTATAATACATAATAAATAAAAACTAACCTCTTATTTTCAAGTTTCTTACAACTGGTGCTGTCGACTCAAAATCACTGTCCGAATCATCAACATTTGTATAAATTTTTTGTCGTGATGTTTGGTTCAAAAGAGGAATATATCTTTGTATAACAAATCGTTGACGTTTTCTACTTTATTCCTTATCAAACTGTGATAGATCTGAGATATTTAAGGCTTTTTCCACTTCTTCTTTAGCTTGTCTTACAGATTCTTTACATGCAATGAAGCAAAAAAGTAGAGGAATGTATTTTAAAGACAAAAAGAAAGATTTTAAAGATAAAAACAAACCAACATATTGTCTTGCAATTGAATATATGAGTAAAAACATCCAACATATTGTCTTGCAATTGAATATATGAGTATTACATATACTAAAAGATGTTTTTTAAAATATTTATAACAAAAAAAACTTTATATTTAACATTATTTAATTGATTAAGAAGCATCATAAATTTTCATTAAGCTAGAATTAAAAAATCAAAAGTATGAGAAAAAATTTTTACAAAGTTAGTAACAAAAGTTTACAAAGAATTACAAATGTGGCTTGTGATGTTTAATCAGAAAAAAATATAAAAAAAAGAGAAAGCAGATTATTTAGAAAACCAACAGATTATTTAGAAAGTCAGATTATTCATAAAAATGATGGCACACACATAACATTGAATATAATAATATATACAAAATATAATACTTACTGCAAAACTTCGAAATTTTAACATTTTTGTATACGATCCAAGTGTCAGTCGGTTTCTTCTTTTTTCCAAATAGTCGTTTAATTAGATTCATCCGCTTGCGATTCAAGCCACTTGCATATAGTTGCAAATGTGGCTTGTTTGTTATCTTTTGCATTTATTTTTATAATTACATTTTCCAACCAGTACATGCTGGCACTGCATAAATATTGGACTCGAATTAATCATGTACAGGTAATTCGAGTACAGCATACTACAATAAAATATAATTATTCCTTTCTTTCTCTTCTAAAATATAATCATTTCTCTTTATTTCTCAACTTACCGGTTTATCCGCTATTTGTACATTTATTGCTCA
>JAPIVC010000839.1:0-22607 GCA_030586385.1 Camponotus fellah | reverse complement strand
TATAATAATATATAAAACTTTATATTTATAATTAATATTATTAATAATTACAAGTTTTATATCCTGTATATATTATTATATATAATATGTGTATATACAGAATATATGTACTATATATTGATAAAATTTACTTATGCTAAATTTTCATTTTTACTTGTTAAATTTTCATTTTTCTTCCAATTTTTATTTTGAATACAAAATGTATTTATAATATATTTCATGAGCAGATGCGAGTGACTATGATAATTTGTACGAAAGAGACGAAGAACAAACTCTTGCTGTAAGAGGAAAAAGTCGAAACAATTTATCACATCGACATATTAATGAAATGGAAAAAAGTGATCAATATAGATATACGCAAGAAAATTGATATATCAAAGGAAAGGAAAATTGCAATTTAAATAATCAGTTTTCACAAGCAATTGGTAAGTAAATAAATAATACATAGAGATATACAAAGTGTCAGGAAATTTTTGACCTTAACGAAATAAGGAGGTAGATTGGTTCAAATTAAGAAGGAAAGACCTCTATTGTTTTGTGATTGTCGCAATAATTAACGAAAAATTAAATAAAGAAAATCGGCCAATGCGCGTGGCTAGACGCACACGACGGCGAAGGCGGTCTGACTGTAACATAATGGCGGCGCGCGGCGAAGCGGTGATTGGGGAGGGGAGGAGCGATGAGTGTGTAAGCGCGTGGCGAAGGCTCCTCCCCTCCCCAATCACCGCTTCGCCGCGCCGCCATTATGTTACGTCAGTCCGCCTTCGCCGTCGTGTGCGTCTAGCCACGCGCATTGGCTTTTTTATTTAATTTTTCGTTAATTTTGGGACAATCACAAACAATAGAGGTCTTTCCTTCTTAATTTGAACCAATCTACCTCCTTACTTCGTTAAAGTCAAAAATTTCCTGACACCCTGTATAATGCATAAAATATTAAGCCATATATTTTAAAAATTATCTTTTCTTAACACTATATGATTATATGAATACACATATATATATATATATATGTGTATGTGTATACACACACACACACACACACACACACACACACACACACACACAGTGTATGTAGAAATTCACATATTTGGCTTCGCAACCATAATTATAATTACATAGACATTTATTACATTTATCTGCGTAGACACAAATAGATGCGCAGAAATATTCCCTATATGTATAATAATAATTATATGTGTGTGTGTGTGTGTGTGTATGTGTGTTATATATATATATATATACACATATATATATATACATACACATACACACACACACACACACACACACACATATAGTGTGTAGAAATTTATATATTTGATTTCGCAACCATAATTATAGTTATAATTAGTTATAGTTATATAATATAGACAATTTATTACATTTGCCTGTGTAGACACAAATATAGTTACGCAGAAATATTCCCTACATATATAATTATTTATTATAATATATATATATATATATATATATATATATATATAAAGCAAAATCTTTGCTACGTCGTTGTCCACCTCGAGAACGCCGATCCCGAGGAGGTAGCAAGTTTTGGCTGATACGGAAATTCAGTGTATAATCTCTTAAGCGGTATCTCAAAATTACGGTAACATACGGTATCTTACAAGTCTCTCCAAAGGAGAATAAAATTGGGCGCCAGGCGCGATCTTTCGCGCCACGATAACGATACGGTAACGAAAGAGATTTGCGGTAACCCAGAGCTCAGTATATGGCAGAGGGGCAGGATCATGGACGTAAGAATATATCTGGACAGAGCTTTCACGCGCGGGAGAAGATTTTAGGGGAGGAGGGGGCCGCCATATTGTCTGGCGACATTAGTGCTGCTTCATAATAAGAATAATGAACTAATAATAAGACAAAATAATGAACTAATAATAAAATAACAGTGACATTAAGTGTTGTCGGATTATTTTATATTGTGTCAAATTAATTTATTAATGAAAACATAAAAAAATGCCGCTTTGTGTTGCAATCGGCTGTTATAACAAAAGTTACCGCAAAGCTAAAGTGCAAAAAAATGTGGAGCAAGATGTTCAAATCACATTCCACCGGTAAGTATTGTATTCATAATCTAATTACAAACTAAAATTTACTTTTATTTTATATTAATGAAATAATGTTTTATGTTATTAATGTTCAATGTAAATGTTTTTCCTGTTTAAATAAATTTTTGCTAAATATTGTTAGATATAATTCTAATACGTAAAAGTACATAATCTTATAATTATTTTATTGATTTCTCTTATTAGATGAACTCCAAAAGATGAAGCAAGAAAATTAATTTGGATAAAAAATATGGGTCTTCATGATGAATGCCTTCCGAAAGCTCCACATTTATGCTCATTGCATTTTTCAGAAAGTAGCTTTGATCGTAGCTCTTTAATGCGAACAAGATTAAAAGAAAATGTAAGTATAATTCCAATTGTAAGTATAATTTTACTTACAATTAAATATTATTGTTCACAATCTTAAATTTTATCAAATTTAAATGCTATAAATCTAAATACTTTTTTAAATATTAGATTATCATTATATAACACATTATGATAGTATGTCTAGATAAATACATACATTAAAAATTTCTTTTATATTTATAGTTAAATATATCAGAGACTGAAAGTCTAGAAAAAGAAATTGAGATTTCATCTGTATCAAATACATCAATTAAAACTGCAGTAAACGATAATGATTTGACTGTAAGTACTTCTTTTGACTATAAGATTAATTGCATTCACTAATTATATATTTGTATTAACATAATATTAAATATTAACAGACTTTACAAGATAAAAATGAAACGGAGGTAGTAGAAACTTTCCATGTATCCAATAAAATATCAATGAATACCTCATTAAAAGAATCTGATTTCAATGATGAATTAACAGTAAGTGTTTCAAGTTACATTCCGTATTAAACATAAAAACACAGAAAAATATACTTGTTTTACAATATTTTGTGATTGTTTATGGAATAATTAATTAATTGTAATTAATTGTAATTTTTTATGGAATAACTTTTTTTATAAAATACTTTTGTTTTTTATGCATATGGCAGTAAGTAAAATTTAAAATTTTATTTATAATTACAGTTTGAGTCGGAAATAACAAAGCAACAAACACTGAAACGTTACAGAGAAGATGAAAATTACAGTGATAATGAAATTATGTCAAAAAGACATTGTTCTACCGATCAGCGATTAGAGGATTCACCTAGAAAGCTTTATCTCATCAAAAGGAACATTTTCAACGGCAGATACGAACATTGAAGCAGAGAAATAAGCGTCAAGAAAAACGAATCACAACATTGAATGCAATATTAAAAGATCTCAAACAGAAAAGTTTATTAGCTGATGAACATGCGGCTATATTAGAAATAATTGTTAAGTATAATGTACACTTATTCAAGCGTTTTATAGCAAAAAGCAATAAGAAATCAAAAGTTTCGAAAGAATATTCCCCTGAGTTTCGCAAATTCGCTTTAACATTGCACTATTATTCACCTAAAGCTTATACCTATGTACGTAATCATTTCAATTTATGTCTTCCACACCCAAAATCAATAAGTAAATGGTTTAAATCAATAAATGGAAATGGCTCAGATGCGGTTCCCGTTGCTCCGTCATCCGACGGATCTCCTCGTCCCGTTGTTGCAACAGCGCCTCAAAATTTCCTTCAGCGCAGCCTATAACGCCGTGGATTCCGTCGCCCTGAGAGGCGTAGCGGCCCGCATCCTCTTCCGCGCGACCGTTGCCGCCGGAGAGTCCGCAACTTCCACACTCGAATTTCCTTCGTCGGAAGCCATCACTTATCACAGGGTTCACCGAATTTCACTTCCGAATTCCGTCCGTTCTATTCCGGATGAGCCCCCAAAATGTTACGCCCGCGGCGAAGACCGATGAATATCGAAGGACGCAAAGAGAACGGCTGTCGCGGGACGCGCGAAATAAAAGGACTTTTAAGATGTAACGATGCATCCCGGTGCATCACTACGATTCCCGGCATGACACCCGCCGGGCAGAGGCAGGGGCGCGGTGCGCCCACATCTTTTTTAATATTTTATCAAGCGAAGTCGTTTAAACTCAAAATCGGCCGAACATCGCCGATCATACCCGACGTGGCCCGAATCACCGACCGACGAAAACCCGCGTTCGGCGCACACCCGAACCTCTCCGAATGGGCCCGACTGCACCGTTTCCCGAAAACCCATTCGGAAGGGGCTGTACCGCGCGCCGACGCGGGCAATTAGTCGGTATAAAAAGGGCCACATTTTGGCGTATGACACATTCCCCCGATCCACTCTAAGCAGTGAGCTTCAGAGGGAAATCCAGATCAAGCACAAAGTACCACGGACGAAAGGTGGAGTGATCTCCGTCTTAGACGAGCGATCTCGATTCCAAGGTACGCGTGCATCCACCTAATCCTGCAGCTAGGCCATCCCGGAAGGTGGAGTTCAGAGCCGCCCCGAATCGAGAGTTCTCGATCTAGCTGCACCGCGAATCCCATTCTTCGCGACGCAATCCTCACGCGCATAAACGCACGTCTACCGAGCGAATCGCGCATCCAGATATCGCGGCCTCCGCCGCTGACTATAATATAAAGCGCATACGTCTTCGCGGCCTCGATTGCCGCCGGCATCTAAGCGCCTGCATTTCTGTATATCACGGCATCCGTTATCAGCGCGTACCGACTATCAGACCGACCGCGGATTTTAAATCCGGTTATTAAACCGCTCGCGGATTTAAACCAGAACGCCGAGAAATAGACATTTCTGCGGAAAAACGACCGTCGATTCCGAGAATCCGAGGGTTCTACGAACCCCGGGATTCCTCCCGAAAAAGCGCCGCAAAAACACGCGCGCGGAACTGACCTAGGTTCGCGCGTCGTAAACACGACCACGTGCGGTTAAAGGGCCGCAGTTCGATACATATCGAACCGCATATAATATCCGCCCGCGCCACGAACGTGCATCCACACGCACACACACACACACACTCACACACGCACACACACGCGCACACACACACACGCACATACGCGCACACTCTGTAATTGTAATCAACCAATAAACTCTTTCTTTATCACACACACATCACGTATTTTCTGTCCAGACCCTTACACCGGCGATCTATCCATAGCGAACGACAACGTCCGAAAATACGACCGTTACAAAGATAACAAGGAACTTTAATACAAATGCACTCATGAACAACAGATTAGTAACACAACAGTATAATAGGAGAAATATGGCTCGAGTCAAAGACGCATCCGCTCAGCTTGACAGCTGACCCGGGACTCTCGTTTGACATCCGAATCTTCAATATCCCGGAGACGATCTTCTCTTTTCGCCGCAACGAGCGACCGAACGATGCGGCACCGGAACGCGAAGCAAGGGCGTAACAATATATATATATATATATATATATATATATATATATATATATACAGGGTGTCCCATTTTAATTTAGATAGTAAAATATCTCAAAAACTAAGCCCAGCAAACAAAAATGTTTCAGACAAAAGTTGTATGGTTTCGAGGGGGCCATAAGATGGTATGGACCATTGGTTTGACTTTCAGGAGTTATTTGAAGGTCACGTGAAGGTCACTTCAATTTTTTTTAATGGAATACCCTATATATTTTCACATTCTTATAGCTTATCTCAAGAGCTTTCCAAAACACTATAATTAAATACCTTTTCGTTAAGTACTTTTTGAGTTATGAGGTTTGAAATAATTTCTTAATTTTACATAAACCGTAAAATATCTTGTAAAATATTTATTTTTCGATTATCTTATCTTAATACTTTTACATACAAAATAATGAGAGGAATCAATTGGTGTAAAGAAAACACATAGCTGTTTTGAAGAAAAAGTATGTAATTAGCAATTAACAATTCCATTATTATAATATTTTCCGCTGTTTCTTGATATATGTACAATGTTCTTTGTACTATATCGCTAGATTATAGTAAGAAATGTAAATATTTACATTTTTTACTATAATAAGTTTCGAGAGAAAATACCGACCACAGCGGAAAATATGAAACAACGAATTATTGCAGCATGTGCGACAATCAGTCCAGAAACGTTAAGAAATGTACGTGCTTCAGCAATTTAAAGATTTCAGTGTTGCGTCGATACAAACAGACCACTTCGAGCATCTCCCATAAGCAAGGTAAAAATCATTGTTTTACACTTTTATTTAATGTCGAATGACCTTATTAGGTCGTTGAAATCGTCTAAACATCCGCTATTATACTAAAAATAAAAAAGTAGCATGCCATTTAAAAAAATGGAGATGACCTTGAAATCTCTGAAGCCACCTACAAAAAGTTATTAGTAGCATATTACGGCCCTCTTGGTACCGTACAACTTTTATAAATACAAAATTTTTGTATCTCTAAAAATAACGGAAATATTCCAGGTGGACAGAGTTATTGATCCACCCTGTATATATATATATATATATATATATATATATATACACGGTGAGTCATTTTGATCTATAATCCCAATTATCTCGTTGACAAAGCATGACAGAGAAAAAATTTTCCCACAAAAGTTGTTTGTTTCTTTGAGGGCCTTGAGGGTTTCTAAGATAGCACCATTGGTTTGACCTTGAAGAGTCATTTGAAGGTCACGTGAAGGTTACCTTCAATTTCTTAAATGGAACCTACATTTTCTCATTACATATTCTTGTAGCTTATCCCGAGAGCTTTCCAAAACATTATAATAAAATATTTTTTAAGTATTTTTCGAGTTATAAGACTCCAAAATTGCAGTATTTTGACATAAAATACAAAATATCTCGTAAAATATTCTTTTTTCGATAGTCTTACCCTAATACTTTTATGCACAGAATAATGAAGCAAATCACTTGGTATAATTAAAACACATAGTTGTCATAAAGAAAAAAAATATGAATTTGCAACGAGTAGGTACACATTTTTATTTTAAAATAATTAATTTTGTCCATTTTAATATATATCCATTTCTCTTTTTATATAGTTCTTTATGTATTCGTTTTTAAAGTAATTTTTTTTAAATACGATTTTTTTAAATAATACTATTTTTTGCACAATTTTTATAATCTTACGTGTATATATGAAGACATAATTTTTAATTCCTAAATAATAAATTAATGAAAATTTTTCAATCAGATAAATATTCTTTTCATATTATATTAAAAATTATTAACTATTAATTATATTAAGAAAAAAAAGCAAATAATCTTCTAGAGGAAAATTATACATATAGAGGTGGACAAATTATATAATAATAAAATAAGATTTTATTTTATTAATTTTATATATATATAATTTTTAAAAAATTGTTATATATTATCTCTTAGTAAACTTTTGAAAAAGTAAAATTAGTACACAATTAGCTTAAATGAAAAAGCTTTTAATATAATAGTGCAAATATAATTAGTGCAAATTGTGTGACATACATATAAAAATGAAAACTTTTCATATTTTTTTTACATATATTTATACAATTTTTTATACATATATTTACTACATAAAAATAGAGTTGAATATAATTATTTTTTATTTATGTTTGTATTTTTATACATATATATACGTATATATATATATATATATATATATATATATCGTATATATATGTATATATATATATGTATATATATATATATATATATATACGGTCTGGCTATAAAGTTTTAGGACTAATTTTATAAAACTTGCCTAAATGATGCCACCTATCTTTCGTCACTTGAAATTTTTTGTATTAATCTTTAACTACGCCTCTATTAAGTTTTATAAATATTGGTTCAGTACAGTTCATATTCGAATCTGTTTTGTGAGACGTTTTTGTTTTGTCTCGTCAGAAGCATTTATCGAACAACGGTATGTGATCAAGTTTTGTGTAAAATTCAGTAAAATTACTATAGAAACAAATGAAATGATAAGAAAAGTGCAGAATGCGAAAAAAGTTCACAAAGAGCGAAGATACTTCGATTCTAAAAGTTAAAAATGAAAACAAAGCTCATTGCTTTTTTTATGTAAAAGGCATGATTAACAAAGAATTTGTTTCACAAGAGACAACAATTAATTGAATTTTACAAAACTATCATGGTAAAGTTACTTACAAGAATCAGTCATGTATAACCTGAGATAAAAAGGAATGGGGATTAGTTTTTTTGCTCCATGATAACGTTCTATAACATATAACTATAGCGTATAACATTACAATCACTTTTTAACATCTGAAAATGTGATTGGCTTTATGATTCCCTTTATTTTGCCAACTTGATCTTAGCTGACTATTTTCTTTCCTCCAAATTTAAACTAAAATCAAAAGGAAACTGATCTGACGATGTGAAGCAAATTCAAAGCAACGTTACAAAACAATTAAACAGCGTCCCAATTTTAGTTTCTTAGAATGCCTTATACAAGCTGAAAAAACACGTCAAATTCTGTATAGAATTTGAAGGAATATATATTTAAAAATAAATAATAAAATTAAAGATATAACAACTTCTTTATTTTTGGTAAAGATAGTCCTAAAACTTTGTAACCAAATTGTGTGTGTGTGTATATATATATATATATATGTACACACACACACCACATTTGGTTATAAAGTTTTAGAACTTTACCAAAGATAAGAAGTGATCATATGTATATATATATATACAGGGTGTCCGTCGATTTTCGACCTTAACGAAAAAAATAAGTAGATTGGCTCAAATTAAGAAGAAATTATCTATATTGTTTTGGGATTGTCGCAATAATTATGGAAAAATTAAATAAAGAAGATCGGCCAATCTGCATGAATAGAAGCGCGCGGCGACGAGAGTCATCCCACTGTAATCCGATACTAGTCGCGTCGTGAAGCGGTGGGCGGGTCGTTCGAGACATGATACGATATATCGCAATACCGTGCCGAAAAATGACCCGTCCTTTTAACTGCGAGAAAATGATGCGTTATCATTTCCACACCACCTTGCGGTAGATAGCATGGTGCGCTTTTTTTAGTGGTTTCCCCCATAGGCCTATTCCACTCTCAATTTGAAAATTATTCAAAATGCCATTACTATACGCTGAATACATCTTAAATGTAAAAATTAATGGTGACAGTACCTTTACAAAAATTGATCCGTGATTGAAAATCCTTCGATAAAATGTATTCCACACATTGATAATGATACGATAAAATGCTTCACGAATCTTTTCTTCATCTCGTACACGAAAACGCACTGCTGAACCGATTATCCCGATATTATGCATGACACCCAGTTTCACATAATTATTGCACAACACGTAAAATTGTACGGCCACTTGGTTTTCGTTAACGCCTGGGAAATGATTCCATGTAAATTGCGGCCGCACGATAAGTATTTCCGCTAGTCCGTATGCCACAATCATATCCGTATATTCCTGCAGAATATACCTCATTTTCACTGTTAATTTACTACGCAAACACAAGATTTTTATTAAAACGTCTTAGCTCTCGCACACTGTTATCACACTGCGTACGCCGGCAGCACGCAACTACAGCTGACAGCTGAGCGGACATGTGAGTGTAAGCGTACGTGTGAGTTCGACGCTTGCGCACTATGGTTGTCCGCTCAGCTGTAGTTGCGTGCTGCCGGCGTACACAGTCTGATAACAGTGTGCGAGAGCTAAGATGTTTTAATAAAAATCTTGTGTTTGCTATATCGCAGTAAATGGCTCGGGATTTTGCTGGACTACGGAATATGATCGTGCGCGCTTTAGCCCTGGAATCATTTCCCAGGCGCAAAAAGTGATCCTGCAATTTTATGTATTGCGCAATAATTATGTGAGACTGCGTGTCGTGCAATATCAAGATAATCGGTCCAGCAGTGCGCTTTCGAGGTGAAGAAAGGATTCGTGAAGCATTTATCATCGTATCATTATCAGCGTGTGCAATACATTTATCGAAGGATTTTCAATCACGGATTAATTTTTGTAAAGGTACTGTCACCATTAATTTTTTACATTTAAGATGTATTCAGCGTATAGTAATGACATTTTGAATAATTTTCAAATTGAGAGTGAAATAGGCCTATGGAAACCACTACAAAAGCGCACCATGCTATCTACCGCAGGTGGTGTGGAAATGATAGCGCATCATTTTCTCGCCGCTAAAAGAACGGGTCATTTTTCGGCGCGGTATTGCGATATATCGTATCATGTATCGAGCGACTCGCCCTCCGCTTCGCGGCGCGACTAGTATCGGTTACAGTGGGACGACTCGTCGCCGCGCGCTTCATTCACGCAGATTGGCCGATCTTCTTTATTTAATTTTTCCGTAATTATTGCGACAATCCCAAAACAATATAAATAATTTCTTCTTAATTTGGGCCAATCTACTTATTTTTTCGTTAAGGTCGAAAATCGACGGACACCCTGTATATATATATATATATATATATATGATCAATGTGATTTTTTGGTAATAATGCACATTATGGATGATCTCACCGATTTCAATTACCTTGACAATACGTCAAGGTCACTGTCCTGAATAAGAAAGTTTTAAGAGTTGTTTATTGTTTATTAAATAGTTATAAACATAAAAAGTTTTACAAATTTCACATAATTTTTGGACACTATGTATGTACATTTTACAAAATGAATCTCTACCATGTTTATTTATTCATATGTGGTAAATGAAATGCGTGAGTGCGAGAGGTTTGCCTCTCTTTCCCTACATCCCTGTCTTAAAAAAATTCCTGTTTTATATATTACGAAAGTTCGCTGCAATTTAAGTTATATAATATAATTCAAATCCAATTTTAATTGTAAGACAGTAATAGATTTGAATTCGGTTAGGACTCCATTTATTTTAAGGAAGTAAAATCCTTTTATGGGGGGGAGGGAGCACAACCAACTGTGTCGCAATTTCAGAAAACATAGTTCCAAAATTAATGTGCCCTTTATTACCTTGACTTTTATTATCTTTTGTTTTTTTATTTTTTATATTTGAAATTATTAGAGCTTTATTTACAATTTTGTTAAATCTTTTTTCATTAATGACTTTTTAATAAACAATAAGCGACGCTTAAAATCTTATGATACTTACGCAAGACAGAGAGTGATCTTTTGATAACATATATCAAGAATATTAAAATCGATGAGATCATCCGTAATATGCATAATTATCCAAATTAAATTATATAACATAATGATTAATATTTATTATTTTCTTTTTCAGATACTCAATGGGATAATATTTATTATTTTCTTTTTCAGATACTCAATGGGATAATAATTGAAAAATAAACTAAATATAATATTGAATTAAATTTGACTTTAATTATTTAAACTTTGAGATAAATTGAATTAGCTTTGACTTGATTTAAAATTAGTTTTGATTTAGATTGAAATTAACTTTAACTTGAATTAAAATTGGCTTAGATTGAAATTGATTTCAACTTGGATTAAAATTGGCTTTGATTTGGATGGAAAATAATTTTGACTTGAATTGAAATTGGTTTGAATTAAAATTTACTTTAACTTAGATAGAACTTGCCTTTGATTTGAGTTAAAATTAGCTTTGATTTATATTTAAATTAGTTTTGAATTGAATTAAAATTTGCTTTAATTTGGATTAAAATCGATTTTAACATAAATTGAAATTGGTTTTTATTTAGATTGAAATTGGTTTGATTTGAAATTGGCTTTAATTTGGATTGAAATTAACTTTGACTTGGATTGAAATTGGATTGAACTTGAATTATTAATTAAATTATTGAATTAAAATTAATTTTTATTAAATTATTGAATTGAAATTAAATATCTTTCATTATTAAATTAACGTCAAATTGAAATATAATTAAATTGATTTGATAATAATTAATAGTATAATTAATAATTATATAAATATACTAAATTGTTAAATTAAATTAATATTGAATTGATTGATATTTAACTGAATTAATATTTAATTAATTTGATATTGATTTAAATTTATATATTTAATAAATTTGAGATTATAAATTTATATTACAATATATTAATTTTAAGTGAAATTAAAAATAAATTGAATTATTATTAAATTACATTATTATATTAATATGTATGTATGTATGCTTTATTCGTCCCCTTGGGCTTGAAGGCGCTTTTGTGAGAAGCGTATCCGAACCTCTCACAAATTCTAACACATTATAATCGAAAAACACGTATCTCCAAGTAAATACACAAAAAGAATAAAAACGAAAACGAAAATGAAAATAAAAACGAAAATGAAAATAAAAATAAAAATAATAATGAAAATAAAATAAAAATAAACATAATACAAAATAAAAATAAAAATAAAATAAAAATACCATAACATACAATAACTTAAAAATACGGTTAACAAGATTACAAAAAGTACGTGTCGCCGCCAATTCTATAAATTCAGTCGCATGCTCAACGCTGTTTTGGCATCTACGCATGGACAACAACGTCCGTACTGCCACCGCTCGCTTTTACCTACCTAATCTACCTACAAGAGAGAGAGCTCTATCCCTATCTCCGACTTCCGGTTCCCATTCTCCACTCTTTCCCTTTCACTCCACTCACATCTCTCCACACATATCAATCATTCTGAATCTCTCCTTCCCCTTCTTCACCTTCCTTCTTTCTTTCATCTTCTATCTCCCTCATCCACCATTCCCCCTCCCCATCCTGTCCCAAAATCCTCTCCATTTTCTCCCATCAGTTCCCCTCCCCTTCCTTTCCCCTACACTCTCCTAGTACATGTTCCCATGTTTCCTCTCCCCCACCACATCTCCTACAGTTCCTTTTCTCCTCTGATTCCCAATACCTCGCTTCTCTCATCTCATTATTCATCCTAAATCTTATCACTCTTTTCCATCTACTTTCCCCTCAACCCTTCTTCAAATATGCCGGTATCCCCTCCCTGTACCACCTATTGTATCTTGAGTTTCTAATCTTCCCCCATTTTTCCTCCTTCTGTATTTCTTTATCCCTTTGCTCCCATCCCTCATACATTTCTTCTCCCCTTTCTCTTTTCTCCTCCATTTTTTTCACCTCCTTTCCCCTGTCCTCAAAGAATTTTTTCCTCCCATTTTGACAGCTCCCGTCCCTCCTTATTTCCTCAAGGCATTTCTTCACTAAGCTTCCTCCTCTCCCTTCTTCTAGCTTCCTTTCAAAATCCACAGCCCTTCTTCCTGTCCCTATCCTAAACTTCTCCTTCTCAATCTCCTCCCTTATCATATATCCTGGCGTGCACCAATCTAACGTCCACTTAATCCACCCCTAACGTCCACTTAATCCACCTTTCCTGCATTGCCTCTACTTCTCTCCATTCCCTCCAACTCCATATTTCTGCACCGAACTCCATTACCATCCCTACCAACCTTTCGCATAACTAAATCCTTCTTTCCCAGTCCCCCGCAAACCTCCTTTTACCTATCCCCTCCACTTGTCTTATCACCGCTCCTGCCTTCCTTACTCTATCTTTCACATGTGCTTCCTGTCCTACATTCCTCTGTATTCTATAACCTACGTGAATTCCTTCACCTCCTCTATCTCTTTTCCCTTCCACCTCCACTTCACTCTCTTACTCCTCCCTCCTCCAATCTTAAATCTCATCACTTTCGTTTTTCCTACATTCACCTCCAGTTTTTTCCTATCCAAATATCCTTCCAGTTTTCCTAACATATGTACCATCCCCTCCTCATTTTCTGCCAACAGCACCATATCATCCGCATATGCCAAACAGTATACTTTCTCTTCTCCTAATTTCACTCCACCCCAACCTCCCCTTCTCAACATCTTTTCCATATCCGCCAACACTAGGTTGAAAAGGTGCGGACTCATTGGACATCCCTGCCTCACTCCTCTTGCCGTCCAAAAGTTCTCTCCTATCTTGTCTCCTACCTTCACTTTATTCCTCGTCTCCCTGTATACCTCCTCTATTCTACTTCTCAATTCCTCCCTAACCCCTCCCTCCCTCATTGCCTCCATTAACACCTTCCTATCCACAGAATCAAATGCCGCCTTCAAGTCCACAAAAGTCCACAAAAATCATCCTTCCACCTTTCCGTTTCAGCTGTCTATTCACCAGATAATTTAACACATAAATATTATCTATTACCCCCCCATCCCCTTCCTAAAATCTGTCTGATTCTGCGGCACCATGTTTTTTTCTTCCATCTCCTCCTTCAACCTCTCTGTTAACAATCCTACGTACATCTTATATAACGTTGGCACGTTATTATATTAATATATGTTTATATTGTGACTAAATATTTAATTATTTGGTTATTATTTACAAATTAAATTTTATATATTAAAAATTAAATTTTATAATTTTCAATTAATTTTTAATTAATTAAAACTATCTTATATATTTTTATAATGCATGTAAAAAAATTTATTATAACCTTTTTATACATTTTTAATTAAAATTGTTTAAATAATAATTATGCCTCGAAGAAAGATAGTACGATCGGTTGAAGAAGAAAAGAAATATCAATGTAACAAACGAGAAAAAAAAGCAAAACAACAGACTAAGAGACGAGAAGCAAAGCGAATGACGTTTAAGAAAGATTCTCAATCTTTGTCAATTACCGGTGAAATTTGCTCAAATATAACACAAATTTCTGCAAATTCTTCGAAAAATATAATAATAGATCCTCTTCCTTCCATTTCACTTATAAACATAATATATTCAGGAAATGAAACAGTTACCACTACTTCGCAAGCGATTGATACATCGACCATTACAAATGTTTCTATGATAAAAGATAGTAATGAAGTTAGTGTGATAAATGATGGTATAAAATTGTTTAATGTTAATGATAATATTAAAATAATTCAAAATGTTTGTAACTTTACTATGAAAACTTCATTAAATAACAATATTATTTCTTTAATACCTAGTACATCAAATAAATTGATAAATTTAGATGCTAATAGATTCGATGATTCAATTGTTTTGCAAGAAGTACCATCACAAAACACTGTAATATATGATAAAACAGTAAAATCAAAATCAACATTTTCTAATATACTTGAAAAAAATAGAAAATTAAAATGGATTGAAAGAACTCGAGCTTTAAAAAAAGGATACACAAATATTAATACATCTCATATTAATCAATCAGAAAATATTATAGAACATTATATAGGAGAAATGAATTTATATTGTGAATATTGTGGCGCTAAACATTTTAATTCTGAAAAAGTAGCTAATAAAGGTAACTCGTTTAACGATTGTTGTAGTCATGGGACTGTAGAATTAAATCCTTTACCTCAATTTCCGCATGAACTTTATGAATTGTTTACTGAAAATCATTCAAAATCAAAACATTTTTACAATCATATTCGTGCATATAATAATACATTTTCATTCGCGTCGTTTAATGCGAACATATCAAATTTTAGTGCGCAAAGACCTAGATCTTATTGTTTTAAAATTCAAGGGCAAATCTATTATCAAATTAATACTGCGTTTTATCCTGCATTTAATCAAATGCCAAGTTATGGTCAACTCTTTATCGTAGATAATAATGAAGCAACAGAGTATCGATTACAACAAAATTCAAATCTAGATGAAGAAATTTTAAATTCAATAGATAATGTGATGCGTACGAATAATAATATAAAATAATATTTTCGCAAAATCTTATCGAATGATGCATGAAGAAATCCAAATGCAACAACAAACTGAAAATAACAGTATATGTGAATTACAATTGAGATTTTTGACAAAAAAGAGTATCGATCGTGATCGATATAATGTACAAAAAGTAAATGAAGTAGCAACTATTTTTTCTACTACGGCAGATGGTGAAATTCCGGAAACTTATGTAACAATCTATAATAAATGTAATAAAATATTACAACAAGTCAGTACAATGGATCCAAATATAGAACCATGGATTTATCCATTATATTACGCATACGGTAATCAAGGTTGGCGTAATAATTTACAACGTAAAAATAGTAATAAACGAATAAGTAGAGCTGCATACGTAAAATAGCTATACGTGATAATTTTAATATTTTTATTATGGGAAGACGATTGTTTCATCAATGACTTGTAGATAGTTATGTAAAAATTGAAAAGGATCGAATTAATTATTGTAAACAAAATCAAAAACAATTACGAGCTGAAACTTATCAAGGATTAATTGATTATTTAGCAAACGTAGCCAATAATACCGATGCTCATATTGGAAAAATTATACTTTTTATTATACTTCCATCAACATTTATAGGTTCATCACGTAATATGTTACAACATTATCAAGATACGATGGCTATTGTTCGGAAATATGGAAAACCAGATATCTTTGTTACTATGACTTGTAATTCAAATTGACGCGAAATCAAAGAGAACTTACTTCCGAATCAACAACCTGCAGATAGACCTAATATATGTGCTCGCGTATTTAATATAAAAAAGGATTATTTAATCGATGTTATTGTTAGAAAAAATTTTTTGGTGAAGTCTTGGCATACGTTTACGTGAATTACCACATATACATTTATTAATTACATTAAAACAAAATTATAAAATATCAAATTCTGAAATAGTTAAGATAAATTTATTTCTGCAGAAATTCCTAATCCTAATGAAAATGAAAGTTTACACAATATTGTAATGAAACATATGATTCATGAGCCATGTGGAGATTGGTGTTTGATAGATAATAAATGTTAGAAACATTTTCTAAAACCATTTCGATCTGAGACAACTATGGATGAAGATGGTTATCTACAATATCGTCGAAGAAATAATGGATTGCTGTACGAGAGACCTAGACGATATATTGTTGATAATAGATTTGTTCCATACAATTCAAAACTCTTACTTTTATTTAATAGTCATATTAATGTTGAAATAGTTTCGAGTATAAAATCTGTAAAATATTTATATAAATATATTTATAAGAGTCACGATGCTGCGTCTATAATCATTGAAGAAAATATGGATAAATACATAATGAAATTCAAGATTTTATCGAAGCTCGATATGTTGGACCCGTAGAAGTGTGTTGGCGCATTTTAAGTAAACCTTTAGAAAAAAGTCGCGCTATATTTCGTTTACCAGTTCATTTACCAAACAAATATTTAATTGGAATATATGCCAATTTTATTGGCAGCGCCAAGTTTTTTTAATTAAAATTTTTTTACTTTCTCGTTTTATATTAATTTTTAGTTTCCAATTTTTAAATAAATTTTTAATTTTTTAATATTATTATTTTTGAAAATTAAAGCAACTATTTTGTATAACTATACTATTTTGTGATGTTTTCAATTAAAGTTCAATTCAATTAAAAGTTCAATTAAAATTTCTATTTAACTTGTACAAGTTTTCTTCCTTGTACTTCTATTTATCCTGTACAAATTTTTATTCTTAATTGGCGCAATTTTTTTATATCACTATTTTTGTAGACAATATGACAGTTGAATACAATTAGTGCATGAACTTGGCACCCTTTTTTTACCTTTTTTTAAAAAGGTAAGTTTTTGATTATATTATAATACGTAAACAATATAAAACTATGGCTAATCATGTTATATTATCTACAAGGAATGTTGATGTTGATGAAATAAACGAAAAAGTAATAAATCTGTTAGATGAGATGACAGAGAAAATTTATACAAGTGTGGATACTCTTGAAACGACTGAAAATAATGAAGATATACACGAAATAGTTCCGATAGAATATCTTAACTCTTTAAAACCAACATGTCTTCCACCTCATGAATTACGCTTAAGAAAATACACTGTTATCATGCTTATTAGAAATCTCAGTATCAATGAAGGTTTATGCAATGGTATTAGATTATTAGTTTTAGATTTAGATAATAACTTATTACGTTGTGAAATTTTAACAGGTAATAAAATTGGAGAAATTGTTTTTCTTAATCGTATTACTTTATATTGCAAAAATGTGTATCCATTTATTTTTAAAAGAAGACAATTTCCAGTGAAATTAGCATTTGCTATGACTATAAATAAATCACAAGGTCAAACTTTCGATAAAATTGCAATAAATTTTCGAAAAAATATTTTTAGTCATGGACAACTGTAGAAACTGTCGCCTTTTCACGGGTTCGTTCTTGGGATTCATTAAATTTATTTAAAATAATCTATCTAAAAAAAAAATTTTGTTTAGAAAGAAATATTGAATAATTAAACAATAAAATAGATTAATGTAAAATGTAACCGAAGAACGAAGAAGTAACATGACTATAATTATAATCAAAATTAAATTACAAATACTTTATTCTCGTGAAGTAAAACATAGATAAAATAATGTTTCAAAATATTCATGATGCAGTCTTGATTGTAATCTCTATTATAATGATATAAAAAAAGTCATGAATACCAAGAAGTGCGCATTTGAAGAAAAAGAGATAGAGAGAAAAGAAAATAGAAAAAGAACTTTCATCGGACGATAGAAAAAAATAGAAAAGGAGATACATAAAAATGAAAGAAAAGATGTGTAAAAAAGAAAAATTATGTATCATCGGCTTTTTCTGCATTTTTTTCCCTAAAAAAATTACATCGTTTTGTTTATTATGTAAGTGATCATCTACACGTTGTACATGTAAATATTTATCACATAAATTCTATAAATAAATAAATTTTCATTTAGTTATTTAAAATTAAGAAGAAGTAAGAAGAAGAGGTTAAAGAAGCAGAAAAGAGAAAAGGGAGAAAGAGAAAATGAAAATTTTTTTGTAGGAAAGAAGCGAGTGAGGGAGATAAAAAGGAGATATATAAAGAAATATTATAAAGGATACAGAAAAAAGTATGTATTTTCCTTAGTTTTTTAAATGTCTCTTCCCAATAAAATTTACATCATTTTATTCGTTATATAAATAATCATTTACGCACTTTACGTATAAGTATTATTCTGTTCTAGTGTATTATTCTGTTCTATCATATAAAATATAATAAATAAATATTCATTTATAGTTATTAAAAGTTAAAAAAAATAAGAAGAGGCTAAAGAAGGTAACAACAAAAGATAGAGGAGAAAAAAGGGAAGGATTTTCATAGGACAGAGAGAGAGAGAGAGAAAGAGAAAGAAAAGGAAGAGAGACATAGAAAGAGGTACATAAAGATCAGAGATATAAAGAGAGAAAAGTATATATTGCCGGATTTTTCACGTATTTTTTTCTGTAAAATTTACATCGGTTTGTTCGTCATGAGTAATCACTTAATTATAAATGTTTATTACTGTGTTTTATCATATAAAAAAATATGATAAATAAATTTTCATTTACAGTTATTTAAAATTAAGGAGAAGTAGAAGTACGAAGAAAAAAGAAAAATAAGATAGAGAAAGAGAGATAGAGAGAAGAGAAGAAAGAGACTGAAAGATTTTTTTGTAGAAAGAAACGAAAAAGAGGGAGATAAAAAAGGACAAAGGTCAGAGTGGATATAACAAAAAGTATGTATTTTCCTAAGTTTTTTCACGCGTTTTTTTTTATAAAAATTATATCATTTTATTCGTTACATAAGTAATCATTTACTGTACATATAAGTGTGTATTGCTTTGTTCTACTATAAAAAATATAATAAATATTGATTTACAGTTTTTAAAAGTTAAAAAAATAAAAGCAAGAGGATAAAGAAGATAAAGAAAAATAAAGAAAAAAAGTTAGAGAAAAAAAGAAGAGATGGAGAAAGAACTTTCATCGAGAGAAAAAAAAGGAGAAAGAGGATGAGAGAGAGAAGAAAGGGAGGGAGAAGAATAAATAAGATAACATAAAAAAATGAAAGTAACTCACCCTTTTTTCACATTTTCTTTTTATAAAAATTACATTATTTCCTTTGTTATAAAAAATTATTTACGTGTTATATATAAATAATTGTATAAATGTATTATTTTGTTTTATCATTTAAATTTTATTTAAACAGAGATTAGATTCGGTTTGTTGAAAATTAATATTAGCTTTTATTTTACATTATAATATTAAAATTAATTTTATAGATTATTAAATTAAAATTAACTTAATGTTTTTATTGCATTAAAATTAATTTCATTTGGATTTTCAATTTGAAATTAACTTTGTTTTGAATTGTATTGAAAATGTTGTATTGAATGTTGTAATGTTGTAACAAGTATGATTTCATAATTACAATTTACATATATAATTATAATTTACAAAGATGAGATTTAATAAGAAATCTGTGTATATATATGTACATACACACACACACACACACACACACACACACACACACACACACACACACACACACAGGCCATTTTAATCTTCGGACGTAGATATCTCGTATAGTAAGCAGGATGGAAAAAAATGTTTAAAACAAAAGTTTTTTGATTATGTGGGGGACATAAGATGGTGTCATTGATTTGATCTTGTGTAATCAATTGAAGGTCACGTAAAAGTTACCTTCAATTTTTTAAATAGAACTTGCTATTTCTCATTACATATTTTTGTAGCTGACCTTAAGAGCTTTCCAAAACACTATAATTAAATGTTTTTTCATTAAGTACTTTTCGAATTATAAAGCTTGAAATAATATCTTAAAGGGTTTCCCAATCAGCAGACAATGTTTTTAAAAAGGTTTTTAGAAATATTTAAAAAATGTTTTTAAAAACATTTTTAAAAACGTTAAAATAATGTTAAGTCCCCTTTTATTCATTAAAAAATATTTATTTTAACATTTGAAAAAATTTTTTTAATATTTGATAAATATTTATTTGAATATATACTTTTAATGTTTAAAAACGTATATTTATTATTAAATAAATGTATTTCTATTTTATATTAATTATGCCAAATATAATTTATGAAAATATTTATTTAACAGTTATTAAACATTAATTTAATATTTATTTATATTTGGCATAATTAATATAAAATAGAAATTAAATAAACATTACAAATATTTTTTAAAATCATTATTGAAAACAAAAAAATAATGTTAATGTAAACGTAAAAATATATTAAATAAATATTAAATCAATATTAAATTATTATTTTCTCTAAATTGCTATTTTAAACGAACGTTTCATAAAAAATAAATATTTAACAAACATTAAATAAATATATTTACAATAAATTGGTATAAATGTACAATTAATGAATAATAAATATTAAAAATATATTTAAAAAATATTGTCGGCTGGTTAAATAGATGTGGATATTAGAAGCTTATTTTAGAAGTTATGTTGAAACTACTACTATTAGCTGTATAACTTACACAAGAAAAAATTTAGGATTAATTATTGTAGACGACGAATCGTTTAATTAGGCTTATTTAGTTTTTGATTAGCGAGATAATTTGCTGTACACTAGGCATTTTTGTCCATGAATCGATGCGTCGACGTGTCACTGCTTGTATTCAGGAAAATAGTGAATATTTTCAACATTTATTGTAACATACTCAAGGTCACATTAAAACCAAATGTGAATAAGCCTAATTAAAGGATTGTCGTTTACAATGATTAATCTTAAATTTTTCCTTATGTAAGTAATACAGCTAACAATATTTTGTACATAATATAATATTTAGGTTAAATTATAATTTTGATTTTGATTTTTAGATTAAAATTAACTTTATTTTGAATTAAATTCGTTACATATATAATCATTTACGCATTGTATGTGTAAATATGTACCACTTTGTTTTACCGTATAAAATATGATAAATAAATAATCATTTATAATTATTTGCAGTTAAGAAATAGTAAAAAGAAGATATTAAAAATAATAGAAAAATAAGACAAAAAAGATAGAAAGAAAAGAAGATAGAAAAAGAAAGATAAACCTTATTTATCCTTTATATACCAGGATTTATTTATAACGAGTTAACTTCTGGTTAAAGTAAGTTGTAGAATCGAGCCTTAATTATACGTTATATGTATAAATATATATTATTCTGTTAAATTTAAATTTAAATTTTAAGATTTAATTTGTTAAAAATTAAAATTAGCTTTGATTTTACATTATTTATTATATTAAAATTAATTTTTTAATATAGAATTACATAAATTGAAATTAAATAAATTAAATATATAAATTGTGTGTGTGTGTGTGAAATTACTGTATAAATTAAAATTAACTACATTTTTTAATTTTTGGATTAAATTGTAATTTTGTTTTGGACTTTTAGATTGAAATTAACCTTGCTTTGAATAACATTTATTACATAAACAATCATTTACGCAATGTATGTGTAAATATATATGTACACATACTTTGATTTAAAATATGAAAAAAATAAATAAATTGACGATTATTTATAGTTAAAAAGTTAAAAGATAAAAAGTTAAAAAATTATAAGTAAAAAAAGTAAAAAAATTATAAATAAAGAAATTAAAAAAGTTTAAATTAGAAAAGTTTGAAATAATCTCTGTTTGTAACTATGGATATAATTAATTTATTATTCTATAAAAAATTAAAAAATTTAAAGTAAAAAATTATAAGTAAAAAGAATTATAAGTAAAAAAATTTTAAAAAGTTTAAATTAGAAGTTTGAACTAATTTCTGTTTGTAACTATAGATATAATTAATTATAATAATTATATAAAAAACATAAAATAATAAAAAATTTAATAAGCTTAGAAAAGGTTTGAAATAATATCTGTTCATAAT